>NQII01003763.1:194447-240483 GCA_002778355.1 Clitarchus hookeri | reverse complement strand
TGATACTCGTAAACGTATCAGATACATTGAAAAGAAAATTATTTCAAAATTTACTAATTTTACGAGAATAAAACTTCTTCTTCCTTCGTAGTAACATTCCTATACAATATCCGTAATTTCACAATAGGATAGTTCGGTCTGCACGTGCAGCACAATGGGTGTTATCTACGGGATGTTAGTAATTTTAGGTTGGTACTCTTCTCCTCTTTTCTATTCTCTTATAAGACGTACATAATTAGCTACCCGTAAGCTAATAAAGCGTCCTAATCAAACTTTATATTACATCTAGAGAGTTTAATTCCATGTGGTTCTTTAAATCACTTAAAACAAATAATAAGAATAATTTAAAATTCACAAGGAAAAGTGTGAAAGTAATATGTTCATGCCTATTGCGAATTCGAGAACAAGGAAATGTTTTTTAAGTACACAGCTCGGGTCACACTTTGTAACATGTATCGAAGTAACTATAAGGCATCGTGGGTGGTAGATACTTAAACAAACATATTTTTAATATTTTTTATAAAAAAATCACTGACTTGTTCTGCAAACTTAAGAAATTTGTTGACGGAGGACTTCAATAAACTTGTCTTAAGCCATTGTCACTAGTAACTTAACTCTTAATACTGGGGTTACTTTTAAAATATTTTCAACACATTTATTTTTCAAGTTGTTTAAACGTGGGACAGTCACTTGTTTTGGGTCAATACGATGTATGGTAGCCCAAAAATTATAATTTCCAATAAAAACTTCAAACATCCTTATGGAGTACACTTAAACATATTATATTCCTATTAATGGAACCTTTATCTACTTGTTTTAGATATGATGTGCTATGATAATATGATATGATTTTCCCTTGCACAATTTGTGTGCAATTCAGAGGAATACTAGTAATAAATTTTGTGGTTTATGAACAAACATTTGAAGGGAATATAGAAATTAAATACAGTAGGTTAAATTAGATATTACTGTAAAATTTAAAAATAAATCGATTATATTTTATAACTTAAAAGTTGTGTAATATTTTAAAACCTGGTATTTTCCGCTGCTGTCTTTAAATTGCCCAATATGAGTTTTTTTATGGGCTTAATTCAATTTAATGATTTTTTTAGTATTTCTTATTTAAAAAAATCAACTTAGCAAAATTGTGTTTTTGACAGGTAATTATGGAAAACGTATAGTTCACAACAGAGTATCGTATATCTTATAAAATTAAAAATAATAATATGAAAATTACAGTATGCTCACAAGACGGAACATCTTGTGTAAATGACCATAACTGTAGGAATGTTCGACAACAAAAATAGAATACTTTCAAATTTTTCACAACAATGTTAAACTTTTAGACTTATTCATAACGTAATTTCCAGGAAGCAGAAAAAAAAATTTGATTTCAAATGTTTTGCATAATCACGTGTCAAAAATACATACTTATACAGTCTAAATCGTTAATGTATGCTAATCTTGTGTGAACGGAATTCCTTGGAAAAATAAACAGGCAAACATATACACGATTAAAGGACTACAGATATTTCGGAGAGTGGTAGACGCCCCAGAAAGTGGTGAATGGAAATGTGTTATGCAACGATAAATTATAAATTACTTGCGATTAAGCAACGAATAGTAACATATAGGCAAATGAATACAAAGTATATTACCAGAGAACGGTGTAACGAAGAGTGCACGCCTTCGTACATTAAGTAGAGGTTGACACCCTGCTTCTGCTTATAGCGTCGTAACCCTCCACTTGGAACCATCTGACATCACATGTTAATCAAAATGCACAATAAATAACAAATAAAAGGTTGCCTTGGTAGAATCTGATACNTGGAACCATCTGACATCACATGTTAATCAAAATGCACAATAAATAACAAATAAAAGGTTGCCTTGGTAGAATCTGATGCATTCTGTACCATATAAGGAGGCCACTTTTTGACAGCTCGACGAAAGTAGCGCCACTGTTTACATCTGACTACGTATCCTTCCGCATCAGCTGGTCCGTCACGTCGGGGCCGTATTTTTTATCAACACGCTGTCAGCTAATCCACTTCTCATTGTACTGTAATGCTAAACAAATTTTAAGATATTTTAAGACTGACATCTGTCTAAAAATATAAGTAGGTTATAAAAGTAAAAATATAAAATGTTAGATATTTGATAACTCTTTTTTAATTTGTCCGAGATAGTGAATTTGGGTTAAAATTTGCGAGACGGTCTGTTGTATCTATTATTACACTTTGGACGTTATAGCTAATATATTCGAGTTGGAAATATGTGACGTGGAATAACGTTAGAATTGCTTAAAAACTATTCACGCGTGTCTACGGAATCAAGGAGATGGGTTTCGAGAGAACAATATGGCGTATAATTTACGTAGACGAACGATTACCGGCCGAATATAAATGACTTGTACTCCAAATCGTTGTATATGAAATATATGTTACTTTAAAAATTATGCAGAGCTCGTGGAAAAATATAACTATTGGCATATGTTTGTAAATTCGTTATATATCGCGCAGGAA
Organism: Clitarchus hookeri; assembly: GCA_002778355.1. Lineage (NCBI taxonomy): Eukaryota > Metazoa > Arthropoda > Insecta > Phasmatodea > Phasmatidae > Clitarchus > Clitarchus hookeri. Next base: position 237,958 of record NQII01003763.1, on the reverse strand, counting down.
AGAGGTTCATTTCTGGCTGGTAATAGCTCGCAGAATATCCGATAGATAGCGCGCAGCACGTCACGACGAAGTTTTGAGTAACTCTCTTTATGGTCAACAGATAGCGTATTTTTTAAAGTTGATAATTCTTATGTTACGGGCTGGAAATATATTTAAAATTCGTGTCGTTTCGTCAAATTATTAGAAAAAATAATTCAACAATATTATGCAATATTTCTGTATGCTTTTGGAATTAATATCATGGACGTGTTGAAAGCAAGGTTTGAGATGGATGATACGACGTGAAAAAGCTTTCTGAAGTTAGCACAACTTCAGAAAACTTTTCCACGTCGTATCGTTCTATTGTACATTTCATTTTGATCACCTAAACATAACTACATTATCACGAAGTTTAGTTTTTAACACTAACAACCATTGTTTTGTGACCTCGTAAAATAAAATGTATTAATAAATCTACGAACTCTTTCTTATACGCGTATTTTCTGCTTTTCTGATGTGCATCGGCAGTGCACTCAGAATAGCCAACGTAATTTTAACTTTTGTTCGTTCGTGCATCAGTTGATACAGGATTTTGTAAATAGCGCTTTGTTTGTTTCGTATAAGTCAAGTTGCCACTCACTGACTGTCAGAAAGTGGCCTTCTTATACGGTATGGACCATACCGACCGTCACATCAGGAATCCCAAGTTTAGTTGGAAAGCAGATTATTGATAGCCTGGAAGGTTAAGCAGCCTGCATTGCTGGCGCGTATGGCGTGTCGACCGACCTCCTGGCCCATGTCATTGTCCTAATGCAGCGGAATGGCCTGTTGTAGTCCATTCACGGTCACTTCCCACTTTTCTGAAGCCCTGCTAAAGTTCTATCTCAAGTTATGCCTCCATCTCGTGTAAAAAAGATTAACTAAGTATAGAAAGTTGCATGAGAAGTCAGCCCACCGCATTTATGCGCATTAACTTTCAAATATTTAACACAAGAACTGTTTATTACTATGCAATATCAACCCGCCAATTATTGACCTTTTTTATTCATATGAAATATAAAATAAACTTTATAATTGAAGTATAGGTAAAATATAAGTCATTGTTAAAATGAATATAAATGAGATGCTTTTACGTTAACAGAAGTGTAAAACGATTACAAAACGTGACATATTTAGGAAACAACCGAATACCTCATACATGGGGTGATTTTTCAAAGGTTTGTTTAAAAAAAGGTGTAAAGAAACCGCGAATAGACTATAGTAAATGGTGGTAGTAGTTGGTTGGTCGAACGAAAACTAACGTCAGTATCATTTGAAAAGCAAAGTGTTTACATTGTTACAGCATATGCTCGAGGTTCGAGCCGCCCATCTTCACAAATGCACGACCGTGGTACAGTCTGCCTGCCACTCAGCCAACCCCTACTCTACTTTCCTACTAAATATATGATACTTGAGGTAACGGTCGGGATTGGTGGATACTACCAAGGCGAACTTGTTTTATTGGTCATTGCAAACTGATTACTAAAATGCCATGTCAAATTGCTTCTAACGGAGGGCTACAAAGTTCTAAGCAACAGGCGGGGAACAACCTCTATTTAACGTATGAAGGTGTGTATTATCAGTAACACCGTTTTCTGTGGCAACCTACCTTGTAACCATTTGCCCGTACGATAATTTTCGTCGCTTAATCGAAAGTTATTTCCAATTTATCGTTGCATAACACATTCCCTCTCTCCACTTTCTGGGGCGTCTACCATCCCCTGAAAACACTGTAGACCCTAAGTCGGGTATGAGTTTCCCTATTTATTTTTCCTGATGATTATGCTCACTCTGGGTTGGCGTACATAACTACTCGTCATGTATTTATAGAAACACACATATACTAACTTAAAATAATAAGATAATAAAACTGAAATGAAAACTGTTGTTGGCTACTACAAGAATGAGTTTATACCATTCTTTAAATTGCAAATAATAAGAAAAGTTCGCATTTTGTAATGTTCGTCTGTTATTTAAATTTTCGATTATATTTTTATGATTATATTTTCTTAGAATGATAACAAATTTGACCAGGCGTTTCATATAATTAATTAATTATCTTGATACAATTCTCTTTCCTTCCTTAATTAATTGTTGATAATTTAGTTTATTTAATTTTTGTGTTACAAAAAAGAATGAAATTCTAATTTTGTAATGTGATCATGCACATTTTATTACATATTAATGTCTTTTTAGCTCCTCTTCTTTTATTATTTCATAGTGCCAGTGCAAAAGTGAGGCATTTTCTAAAGTCATATTTCTAAGAAAAAGGCAAGGAAGGTTTTAGAAGTTTTTAAATATTTTATTGGATACGTGTTTATAATTCATCAATTTTTACGTGTTTAAGTTATGTTGTTTACATCTCATATATAAGTGATGTTTATGCAATATAAAATTTATATAATCAAAATTGCAAATAGAAAAAATTCGCAGAGAGTTCATGTTTACACAGAATATCTAACACTACAAAACCACTTTGTGGATTTTGTATATATCATCGTTTTACATTGAATGTCATGCTGAAGAGTTCACAGTGTTCTTAAACTACATAAAAACCGCAAATGTCTTATATTTGCACTGACACTACGTGTCGCGTAGAAGTTGAACAACGTCCAGCACGGATATGATGTAATTATTTTCCTCTCCGGCGAGTAAAAAAAAACCATACGGAGGAAGTTGGCGCAATTTCTGTGGCGACTCGCTCTTTGCCGTCAGAATGTAAGCGGACATTTTTGCTGTGCCGCGAGCCGGCGTAGGAAGGGAGAAGAGAGGGAAATCACGGCGTCGCGGCGACAGGACGTCGACTGTGTGTTGGCAGCCTTGTCATCTGTGGAAGCCGGGCGAGGTCACAGATGCTCGACTCTCATTGGTCAGCGCAGCAGCATTCGTTCGTCCGCTCCAAGTCTCATTTACAGCTTCGCCCGGAGTCGCGTCATATATATATATATGCACTTTCACTAGCACCACTACAAATATCTGGAACGTTGCTATTGATGGAGTGTATGCTGGCTTTCTACTTTACTTGCAACTGAGCGATCCTCCAATATAGAGCTCGTGACCAATGAAGATTCACTGTGGTGCTTGGTAGTCAGTAGGCGCCAGTTATATGTTCGAACCGGTTGGATTTCCTGGAAGTTTTTTTGACGTGAATACGTTTCTGAAATCAGACCTTCACAAAGCGGTATGAGGACGGAAACGGCGATGTACCGTTTGCAGAGTGTTCCATAACAACTTCGTGACTAATTACACTATTGAAATAAATGTGATCTCATTAGATCGTGTGTACGACTACAGTGCGAGCAGGACCTTGAGTAAACACCACGCATGCGCGAGACACGGGTGGGGGTCCGGGGCGACTAACGGTAATTTTGGTTGTGGATGAAAATTTCCGGGCAGTATATTTCACGAATCCGAAGTTATGTTCCTTTTTTTCATCACCTCAAGGGATGATTATTTTGAATCCCTTGTTCTTGTAGTATTATAAAATTATATAACGATATTTCATTCTATTTAAGAGACGCTGGAGATATCCGCATAATTCCATTTTACCCCTTTCCATGCATGTAACGGCCGAATTATAGAAATACATTCTTAGTAGATCCCTACATTTTAAGGAAAAACTATTCATGTTGTATTAACAGTCAATCCTGAATTATATGTTAGTATGTTTGTGTTTTACAAAGTCTACGATGTTCTCAAGTTAATACTGATTTAACCTGACTTCATTATAGCCTGTTCACGGTAAACCAAGCATTTTTGAAAGCCCTGCTTAAGATCTACTTGTACGCACATTGTGTATTCTTCCGCCTTATGTAAAATTATTAACGCCATGAGCCTGATTACTGTATTCATGCGTTGTTCATTTGAAACTGTTAACATATTAGAAAATTTAATATTTTACAAATTTGTTTATTCTTACACTTATGTACACAAGTAAAACAAAAAGCAAAAATAATAATTTCAGTGTTTAGAAATGTTTACCTTACACAATTCATATGGAACTAAGATATGGAACTATTTTTTCCTTCGTCTTGTCGTTACCAACTTTACTGGGCGCACGCCAGTCAGTCTGCCCGTTAAAACAAATGCACGTAGAGGCAGTGACATTTCTCAGAGGTTGATTTCAAATGTGCTCAAATAACCGTGAACAGGCTGTTCATTTCGTGTTTACACTTTGATCCTCAAAGAGTTATTTCATTGACAGTTGCAATTGTCATTCTTGACCAGTCTCGAGACTTCAGTTTATTGCATTGCTTGAGGCCTGGAATGCCTACGCCAACAGAAAGACAGTTCAGAAAGCCACGGAATCGATTTCGCTCTCGAAGTCCGTCGTTGTGGCGCGCTGCTCTTCAAGTCACGCGAATCCTTAGAGAATAATGGCGCCGACGGACATAAACCTGTCCCAGAAAAGGACATACGGTTATTCTGCAGCCATTTATCAGATGCAGTATAATGTATTTCGTTCACTGACGGGGAACGACTGAAGTTAATCTTTGATAACAATTCCCTCCCCGTAACCCCATAAATCTTCTGGTTACCATTTCAGGAGGCCGCGGTGGTGTATTGGTCAGACTATTCGTCTCCCACCTAGGTGAACCTGGTTCGATTCCCAGCGGGGTCACTCCCGGATTTTCGCATGTGGGAATCGTGTCGGACGGTGCCACTGGTCAGCGGGTTTTCTCAGGGATCTCCCATTTCCCCCACCCCTGCATTCCGGTACTGCACCATGCACATCTCACTTCACTCTTATCCTAAAATAATTAATAATAAATGTATAAATTTCATAAATATAAAAAGAAAAATTATTTTTCTTTAAAGATATAATAAAATTAATTATAATTTTATTCCTAATGAAATTGATGGTAAAGTATACGAATTTATTAGAAATATGAAAAAAGTGCTTTAAAAATGTAATTAAATAATTAAAATACAAAAATCAATAATGAAATCAAATAAATAAAAAATAATCACGAATATCTGCATAATTTTGCTTCATATATTTTAGACACTTAAATATTTGCACTATAAAATAGAAAAAATGAATTAGAAAATAAATTCACATCAATTCAATTAAGTGCGAAAGATGCTGTTTTAAAATCTGAACTAAGAGATTATGTGGAAAAATGATATTTTGGTGATGAACTACAATATGAAAATATGAATGCACAAATTATATTTAAAACTATCTTTNTGTGGAAAAATGATATTTTGGTGATGAACTACAATATGAAAATATGAATGCACAAATTATATTTAAAACTATCTTTACCTTATGTTATTGTAATTCTATGAGTGTTTGTTCAACTTTACGTGGGTGGTGATAATTGTAATATTTATATCATATGTTTGTAGATTGTGTCCCATATCTTTGCGGGATTTGAATACCACAAGGAGTTGTTTTTCTTGAGATAAAAGTAAATGTAAAGGTTTTTACAGAGAAAAATAATTCCCGGCTGCAGCCTCCACAAGTTCCCGATGTTATGTCCCTGGAAATAAAGTTCTTGAGAAATCAGATAAAAATAAGAATGAATAATCGACACTAACAGGTTGGCTCAGGGCGGGTCAGAGATAATAAAGGAGAAGATCGTTAAAAACTTAAATATCTAAGTCATAACACCCAGATAAATAACAACCCTCAGAAAAAAAAACGGCTGCAAGGCGATATTTCCAAGCCCGTTTCTACAGATTAAGGAGAAAAATAGACTGCAGTAATTATTATCACCTAACAATGGTATCTGCTTGCTAACTACAGTAAAGATAATAAATTAATATGATACTTTGACACTGAGGAAAATGCTCGAGCAACGCTACTTTGTAAATCTCTTTGCCGTTGAGAACAAAACTCCCACGCATACAGATTCATTGTTACGCTACCGTTTGACAGAGTTTTACAAGATCACTAAAGCACAGCAATAATAATTTTCTTGACAATATAACTGAACTCGGGCCTTATAAAAATAGCATTGTACGTTTTTATACATGTTTTGCTTACAAATAAAATATAAATTGAAAATAACTTGCGCGAGTTTACACGCGTTTTTATAAACAATTAAATGTCAACCAAATACAGCCCAACAAAACTAAATATTTGGCCATTAAATATAAATGTTGATATTTTCTCATTATAAAAAGTTGATTACCGCAACATAAAGTCCAAACTTTTTGTCATCAGTTGCACGGTGTATAAGCCGTTCGCGGTAAACTAAGAACTTTTGAAAACTCTGTTTATGATCTACTTATCTGATTATATTATATCATTCCACCACATATAAATGTAACATTGTCATGAACCTGAACACTTTATTCATGCGCAATCAAAGTGAATTCGTGAAATTGTTAGGCTTGTAAATGTGCTACTCATATGCAAATTCTCACTATAATGTGAATAAAACAAGGGAAACTAACCTCACTGGACATAAATTTAAACACTAAGCTGGACTCACAACCATCCATCGCACCCTTCAATCGCTCGTCCGTCAGTCAATCATCCTTCTTTTTTTTACTCCGTCAGTTGAAAGCGATTCACAACCATCCGTCATCCGTCGATACGTCTGGCCAGAAAATGTTCAGTGTTACAACCTTACAACAAGAACTTTCTCGCCCAGAGAGGAATTGTTTTAATGAATGGTGTGAAAGTGGACAATGCAAGCTTCGACTGTTGATACGTGATAGCGGTCAGGAATACTATTATTGCAGATTACAAATGCGGTGCATCAGGTTAATAATGCGGCAATAAATAGAATGTTCTTTTTATTATTGCTGAGTTACGGGAAAAGGGAAAATGCCGAAAAACGTCAAAACCCACGGAGGTTTTGGGTTCGGCCAATATTTAGTAACAGAACTCAACGAGGTTCGCGGTTCAGTCTCATACCTCATTTGAGAGAAACAGACACACAACTTTACACGAATTTTTTTTTAATAGAGCCAAGCAAATTTGATAAAATTGTGACAATTGTGTCACCTCGCATTCATAAATATTCGCGCAGGGACTGCATTTCTCCTGGGGAGAGACTGGCAGTAACTTTGAGGTAAGTTAATTGATTTCAAGCACAAAATGATAGTGACAAAAAATTTTAATTTCTGTAATAGAAGAGTGAGTACTGCCGATATTTACCAATCCATTTCCCAATGAAGTGTTAAATTACTAACTAGCCAATCAACTTTGGGAAATTACAGATCATTACACAACACTAATTGAGGATTCATTAAAACAGGTTAATATAGGGGCGTTTCAGGGATATAGGTGTTTTGAATTTATAATTCTCACTTCCATAGATTTACTTTAAATAAAAATAATAGCCCATGTTATTAGATTGTCAATTATTACAATAGTTGTTACTCTACCTTCCTTATTTGAGATGTAAGCAGCATCCACATGAACACTGCTGGTAAAACTATAGACTATACGGCACGTAGTCATATTTTTGTAAAATAACATTTTACTCTTTTGAAGTTTGGAGAAGATTTCTACCCAGAACCACCTAAAATAGCATAGTTTATGCCCATCGTGATCAATTTCAATTTAACACATTAAACTGTATTTAAAGGGTACAGAACATAACTACGATGACATATATTAAAATACTCAAGTGACGTAGGTGTATTGCTAGAAATATAGAAGTTAATATCTCGACTACGTGAGTTATAAAAAAAATACTGTGTATGTGTGGACAAGAGAATATTTATTTGATCACAAATAAATAAGGACTTGTAATGCTAACATTTGATTCATTAACATAGACCGGGCAGGTACTGGTATGGTAGCATACTAAAGTGTGATACTTAGCTAGGAAGGGTGCTTCAACTCTTGCCTTCCCAATGGTTTAGAATAGTATTTCTAATTTTTGTTTCAGACACCTTGCATCTGGTAGTGGCATGATGGAAAGTACGTCGTGCCAGTTCCTGGTGGCCCGAACACAGGTGGGGGAAGAATTGCAGACACGCGGTGCATTGTGAAGCGTGCCATCTGGTAATGGAATGGAAAGTAAGTCGTGCCAGTTCCTGGCGGCCCGAACACAGGTGGGGGAAGAATTGCAGACACGCGGTGCATTGTGAAGCGTGCCATCTGGTAATGGAATGGAAAGTAAGTCGTGCCAGTTCCTGGCGGCCCGAACACAGGTGGGGGAAGAATTGCAGACACGCGGTGCATTGTGAAGCGTGCCATCTGGTAATGGAATGGAAAGTAAGTCGTGCCAGTTCCTGGCGGCCCGAACACAGGTGGGGGAAGAATTGCAGACACGCGGTGCATTGTGAAGCGTGCCATCTGGTAATGGAATGGAAAGTAAGTCGTGCCAGTTCCTGGCGGCCCGAACACAGGTGGGGGAAGAATTGCAGACACGCGGTGCATTGTGAAGCGTGCCATCTGGTAATGGAATGGAAAGTAAGTCGTGCCAGTTCCTGGCGGCCCGAACACAGGTGGGGGAAGAATTGCAGACACGCGGTGCATTGTGAAGCGTGCCATCTGGTAATGGAATGGAAAGTAAGTCGTGCCAGTTCCTGGCGGCCCGAACACAGGTGGGGGAAGAATTGCAGACACGCGGTGCATTGTGAAGCGTGCCATCTGGTAATGGAATGGAAAGTAAGTCGTGCCAGTTCCTGGCGGCCCGAACACAGGTGGGGGAAGAATTGCAGACACGCGGTGCATTGTGAAGCGTGCCATCTGGTAATGGAATGGAAAGTAAGTCGTGCCAGTTCCTGGCGGCCCGAACACAGGTGGGGGAAGAATTGCAGACACGCGGTGCATTGTGAAGCGTGCCATCTGGTAATGGAATGGAAAGTAAGTCGTGCCAGTTCCTGGCGGCCCGAACACAGGTGGGGGAAGAATTGCAGACACGCGGTGCATTGTGAAGCGTGCCATCTGGTAATGGAATGGAAAGTAAGTCGTGCCAGTTCCTGGCGGCCCGAACACAGGTGGGGGAAGAATTGCAGACACGCGGTGCATTGTGAAGCGTGCCATCTGGTAATGGAATGGAAAGTAAGTCGTGCCAGTTCCTGGCGGCCCGAACACAGGTGGGGGAAGAATTGCAGACACGCGGTGCATTGTGAAGCGTGCCATCTGGTAATGGAATGGAAAGTAAGTCGTGCCAGTTCCTGGCGGCCCGAACACAGGTGGGGGAAGAATTGCAGACACGCGGTGCATTGTGAAGCGTGCCATCTGGTAATGGAATGGAAAGTAAGTCGTGCCAGTTCCTGGCGGCCCGAACACAGGTGGGGGAAGAATTGCAGACACGCGGTGCATTGTGAAGCGTGCCATCTGGTAATGGAATGGAAAGTAAGTCGTGCCAGTTCCTGGCGGCCCGAACACAGGTGGGGGAAGAATTGCAGACACGCGGTGCATTGTGAAGCGTGCCATCTGGTAATGGAATGGAAAGTAAGTCGTGCCAGTTCCTGGCGGCCCGAACACAGGTGGGGGAAGAATTGCAGACACGCGGTGCATTGTGAAGCGTGCCATCTGGTAATGGAATGGAAAGTAAGTCGTGCCAGTTCCTGGCGGCCCGAACACAGGTGGGGGAAGAATTGCAGACACGCGGTGCATTGTGAAGCGTGCCATCTGGTAATGGAATGGAAAGTAAGTCGTGCCAGTTCCTGGCGGCCCGAACACAGGTGGGGGAAGAATTGCAGACACGCGGTGCATTGTGAAGCGTGCCATCTGGTAATGGAATGGAAAGTAAGTCGTGCCAGTTCCTGGCGGCCCGAACACAGGTGGGGGAAGAATTGCAGACACGCGGTGCATTGTGAAGCGTGCCATCTGGTAATGGAATGGAAAGTACGTCGTGCCAGTTCCTGGCGGCCCGAACACAGGTGGGGGAAGAATTGCAGACACACGGTGCATTGTGAAGCGTGCAATCTGGTAATGGAATGGAAAGTACGTCGTGCCAGTTCCTGGCGGCCCGAACACAGGTGGGGGAAGAATTGCAGACACGCGGTGCATTGTGAAGCGTGCCATCTGGTAATGGAATGGAAAGTAAGTCGTGCCAGTTCCTGGCGGCCCGAACACAGGTGGGGGAAGAATTGCAGACACGCGGTGCATTGTGAAGCGTGCCATCTGGTAATGGAATGGAAAGTAAGTCGTGCCAGTTCCTGGCGGCCCGAACACAGGTGGGGGAAGAATTGCAGACACGCGGTGCATTGTGAAGCGTGCCATCTGGTAATGGAATGGAAAGTAAGTCGTGCCAGTTCCTGGCGGCCCGAACACAGGTGGGGGAAGAATTGCAGACACGCGGTGCATTGTGAAGCGTGCCATCTGGTAATGGAATGGAAAGTAAGTCGTGCCAGTTCCTGGCGGCCCGAACACAGGTGGGGGAAGAATTGCAGACACGCGGTGCATTGTGAAGCGTGCCATCTGGTAATGGAATGGAAAGTAAGTCGTGCCAGTTCCTGGCGGCCCGAACACAGGTGGGGGAAGAATTGCAGACACGCGGTGCATTGTGAAGCGTGCCATCTGGTAATGGAATGGAAAGTAAGTCGTGCCAGTTCCTGGCGGCCCGAACACAGGTGGGGGAAGAATTGCAGACACGCGGTGCATTGTGAAGCGTGCCATCTGGTAATGGAATGGAAAGTAAGTCGTGCCAGTTCCTGGCGGCCCGAACACAGGTGGGGGAAGAATTGCAGACACGCGGTGCATTGTGAAGCGTGCCATCTGGTAATGGAATGGAAAGTACGTCGTGCCAGTTCCTGGCGGCCCGAACACAGGTGGGGGAAGAATTGCAGACACGCGGTGCATTGTGAAGCGTGCCATCTGGTAATGGAATGGAAAGTACGTCGTGCCAGTTCCTGGCGGCCCGAACACAGGTGGGGGAAGAATTGCAGACACACGGTGCATTGTGAAGCGTGCCATCTGGTAATGGAATGGAAAGTACGTCGTGCCAGTTCCTGGCGGCCCGAACACAGGTGGGGGAAGAATTGCAGACACGCGGTGCATTGTGAAGCGTGCAACTTAGTACAGTTTCTTCACGGCTGAATGCAGGCTCAGAATTGCTGCAGAATTCTAAGAGATATGGAACTTCCCCTATTGCTTAGGAGCAATCGATGGGAAGCATGTTGTTGTGCAGGTATGGAATTATGGCTCAAATATTACTAATGACTTTAGGATTAGCAGTATCAGCCGAACAATCTGTTTATCATTCATAGAATTCAACTCAAATTAAACATAACTATGAGCAATTCATATGTCCGTGCCCATTACATTTAGATTCGGTTTACGTAGTATCACAGCATTTAATTGTATAAAAAAAGTATGTGTAAGTGGGTGCTAAAATATTATAATGTTACTTCTTGAGGCAAGGGCAGTCTCCAGTATCATATATGAGAGACAAACATGGCTGCACGCAACAAAGGGGAAACCTAGAGCTGAGATCCTCCTCTCTCACCCCCCCCCTACTATATTGTACACTTAGCTCTTATTTCTGGTATGTAAAAAAACACAGTTGTTTATTTCAGTAAAATAATACAATGTTACCAAATATAGTTTGTAATGTCGGTTAAATTGTTAAACTATAAAGTTGATTTTTATTTATGGTGTACCTCCAAATGAAATTGTAAAAATCTATTACTGCCTGACAACCTGGATTATGGGTAATGTAATATGAAGTGGAACAGCCAAACGGCAATGAAATTTTGAATGGGGAATGAAATGTAAAAATGTAGATGGAAGCAACACATTACGGCAGGTTTTCCACACCAATTACGCTGCACTTAAGAAACACGTAGCTTGTAAAAAATTAATATAATTCTATATATATTCCTATTTTACTTTAGAATATTTAAAGTTAACTTTATTTTCCTTTGTGATAAGCATGCATATGTATAATTGTATTTTTCAGGATTACGGTGGGTCAGGTTCAGAAAACCGTAATTATAAAAACATTCACAGTGTGGGTTTGCTCGAAGTTGCTGATGCGAAGTATAGATTTACATCTCTTGATATTGGTGCTTCTGGACATTGTAGTGATGGTACCTCAGACATTCCTCATCCACAGCCTCTACACATTGTTGGAGACATCCCATATTTCCTCATTAGTGATTCTGCATTTCTCCTCAAGACTTTATGAAACCATATAGTAATGAATACTTACCTCATCAACAGATAATGTTTAATTATCGTTTATCCCGAGCAAGACGAGTTGTGGAAAATGCTTTTGGCATTTTGTCAGCTCGGTGGAGGATTTTCAGGCGGCCAATCAACGCTAGCCCAAGTACTGTTAATGCAACAGTAAAAACTACAGTATACCTACATAATTGGATCCTAAAGGAGGACAGTAATGTTCCGCCAGATTGTAGAAGTTAAGTACCTCCAAGAATGGTGGACTGCGAGGGCTTAGAAGGAAATACTGTTCCAGGACAATGGAGGGAAATGGTAATTACGCCATTCAAATACTACCTCCAAAAATTATAATGGGCACCAGAGACTTTGCTGCACTGCCAGCATAGTGACGTGAAAGATTAACAAATTATTTTCTGGAACGTGGTCAAGTTGACTGGCAGAGGCAGTTGGTTCCCGATGTGTGGTAATAAAATGTATGTCCCGTATCTCACAGGAAATACATACATAATTTTTGTGTTCATGCATCTTGTAGTACCGTATAAAATAATAAATATATACTTTACATGTGTTTGTGTATGACTGTAAGTATGCCTGTGTTCAAATGTTTATATATATATATATATATAATTTGTAATTTCAATATCAGTAAGTTACATTATTATGTTACTGTATCATGTTACATTCCCGTCTACTAATGAGGTATGCAGTATGTGTACAAAAAGTCGAATTCATACATACTGCATTGTGCATTGCTCTGTATCTGTGTGTAATATATGTGTTGGTCTGCAATGTTTCTGATATGCACAATATGTTTCATAAAAAGTGTATGTATTTCTTACATAGTACTATTAAGTTTATTGTTGTTCTTGGTATTGTACGATACAGTGTGTATTATTTAGTAATTTATTATAAAGCATATGACTGAAAGGCAAAGATTTGTTTTTTAATCTAATTATGCTGAATAAGTTTGAAATACTACCTTTGAACAAGTTTTCTACCTGTTTAAGCATCACATTCAATAAATACTTCATAATAAAGAAAATTAACATGGTATAAGAACACAGCCTTGGAGTTGATTACAATGCTATATACATAACACATTTGTTTGTAATAGAACCACATGTTCTGCTGCTTACATTAAAAAATGTGATAAGTACCTATGGGCTGTTTATGGTAAAGTGAGCATTTTTTAAATGTCTTTCAAAAAGCTACTCCCGCCCCATTCACTGCATATATGCAGCCGTGCACAATGGCATACATACAGGCTCCCAGTTACTTGGCAGCGAAGAAAGTGAAATAGTTCCAAGTCTTGATCCTATATTGCGAATGTAATGTTAGAATTTATTGCAAATAAAGTTGGTGTTTTCTTTAAATTACGCACACTAGAATACGTATTTCACAGTAACAGATTTACGTTCCTAACAAACATACATCTGCACTTGACTGGCGCTTAAATACACTCACTAGGCCCATGGCAAAGTAAATGTCACATGTGGTGGAAATTTACAAAACCGGGAGAAAAATGTAACTTAGACAGGGTTTTACAAAATGCTCACTTTACCGTGAACAACATATACTTGTGATTTTGAATTTCTAGGAAAAATCTATTCTGGTCTGATTCGTTCACTATTAAGACATGATCTAATCTGGGGATGATACACAGGCAACATTCAGAAAACTTTTGCGTCGCAGAAAGAAATATTTAAGAGTGATGTGCAACAAAGAACCATTCGTCAAATGCAGACTGTTTTTTAACAATTGGAGTAAAAGTCAATCATTTTCATGTAAGGTTTAATATAAAAACAATTTCTGATACTACGATATTAACATAATTAAACAATGCTTGTAATTGATGATTTGTTTAAGCTACAACCAAATATGTGATATAAGTTGTTCACAGTGCNCATAATTAAACAATGCTTGTAATTGATGATTTGTTTAAGCTACAACCAAATATGTGATATAAGTTGTTCACAGTGCAGTGAGCACTTTTGAAAGTCCTGCTTAGAATCTACGTCTCTGCTACGTTTGTATCCTTCCACAACACATGTAACCATAACGAGGCCATCACTTTGTTCATGCACCATATAATTGAAACCGTGCAATTGTTAGCAATGTACATTTGTCATACTAATATGCAAACATGTATTATAACGTGTATAGACCAAGCATCGTAAACGTACTTGGCCATACATTTAATTATTACATTCCCAATATAACATCAAGACTTGGAACTATNTACCAAGCATCGTAAACGTACTTGGCCATACATTTAATTATTACATTCCCAATATAACATCAAGACTTGGAACTATTTTACTTGATTCGCTGCCAACTTAACTGGAAGCGTGCTCACTAGTCTGCATATAAGCGGTAATCGTAATTTTTTTTTTCAAATATTTATTTCAAAAGTGCTTATTTTATGGGGTGATCCTTCAAATGTTATGCTTTACAAAATTTTGAAGATACCACATATTATTCCCTAGCAGTTATGTGCACGTACTTATGGACTGTGTGTAATCACTTAAGTTTGGTTTTCTATTATTATTTTCTGGTGTATTATTAGGTGAATAAACAAACTGTATTAAATTCATTCTTAAATTAATTTCTAGCACTGGCATTATACATTTCAGAGCCATCTTCCTGCATTTCCACCTCATACATGAGATTCATAATTTTTTTTATTTTAAATGTGCCTGCTTCAATCGACCAATACGTTTCAGTAGTCTTGCAACACTCCTTGCAAACAATTCATCTTCAACTGTGTCAAACTTTCGCAGACATTGAGGCCTCGTTCTTCATCCTCATTCTTTTTCGCGTTTCCTGCATGTTTGTACGTTTCAAACCCTATTCGTGTGCAACATTCTCGGCAGCAACCTCCGAGTCTGTAACATGGGTGCATGATGAAACTACTTCTGCTCTGCCATGGCATCACTAAGATCATCAGCTTCACCATTTGGGTCATCAAAAGTCTGTTGATGACAGGTAGTAGGCAGCTGAGTTTCACTGCAGTCCTCTAAACTGTTCGTGACATTATGCAATGATTTTCCTGTTGGCGCCATAAATGGCTCCAGAAAAAGTCATACTTTCATAAAACGGCCAAATGTTATTTTTTTTCTTGCTCTCTGACTGGTAAAATGCTTCTTCTCATTTAGTTTTTTTTTTTACGAAGGTGTCCCTTTGGGAATTCCATCTCTTTTAGTAGGTTGTAGCTAAAAAATGTTAATCGACATGTATAATTAAACGTATATTTTCTGCTGTCACGATGTTTACAGTTAACATGCAGACTACTGGGGTGTTTTCACTCCAGCCCAAGTCACATCACCTGACTTGTAAGATAACTCATGCATTTCTGTATAATGCTAGCCTGTGTTGCTTTGTCTACTTAATAAGATACGGTTATATTGGGGTCGATGGTTATTTCCAGTGCATGCTCATAGCGGGAACTAGAGGTTGCTAGATTTCGCATAAACAGTGTTTAAGGTAAGTTAGGGCAAGTTTGAATAGTGCTTATGCCCCCTACTTTCGTCTATTAACACCTAAATATTGTAAAATACTCATTGACAGCCAAGCTGACAGGGATGGAAATGTAAGATAGTGGATCATTTGTCCGGTGTAGCTTACTAGGTCGCTACACAAGTTGCATGTAGATCCTTTCCACATTCCACTCCTCCCTGCAGGCTCTCGGGGATTCTAGAATTAACGATGGTACAATATCTGCATGCAAATGTATATTCTTGGGATTTCAAGGCGTGGTGATTCATCATGCACGTGTCTACTGTTGCTCTATTCAACATTGTAATCATTGTGGGGAGTAGGTGGTCAAGATAAGTACTAGGATTACCGGTAGTGCTTGCTTAAATGTAGTGGTGTTCCAAATACTGTAGGCCTACTTCTTTTTCAATGCGCTCAGTGCTCATCTCTTACTTAAAAAGAAAAGTGTGATAATTTTTATGTATTTTAACTTATACCCATTCCTTCTTAATGTTCTGTACATATGTACAGTATCACTGTAACTTGTATCGTACTAATTGACAACTCCCAGCATATTTGTTGTGTGTTACCAGGAGGCTAAATAAATCAATAAAATCAAATCAAAACAAAATAATAATATTTTGCATTATGTACTATAGCCACAACTTCCAGAATGTGACACATCAGTTATCAATGTTTATATGTTACATAAGGGATTTAATTATTCTAGGCATTAATCAAGGTACAGTCAGTTTCAGTAGTTTTGTCAATTTTCTGAGCTTGATCTCTGCTTTAAGCACTATGGGTGGAACATTTTGAGCGTCGCACGAGTGCGTATAAGGGTTATTATTCCGTAAGGTATGTGAATTCAAGCATGCTCACCCAGGTATTATAAATTAGCCTTTGGGTTTCACATTACATAAGTTAAGGCAAATGAGCTGCTGATAATTTTGGCTAAATAGTTTTTATAAGACAGTGTAGCCTTATCACTCATTTTATAACCTACGCCCATTGAACCGAGCACTGCATGAACACCTTAAAGTATTCTGCTTTAACATGCCATATTCAAAACGTAGTACAGTCCTATGCTGTATAGCAAAGCCATCTCACGCTTACACATGCCGAAACGTACTGTGTTTCTATTTATTGACCATTTGTGCTAAATGCTAAATATATTAAGTTGTGTGTGTCCTTAACTTTCTACGATTACTTAACTGTGTGTATGTGTGTTGGTTTTATATTTAAAAAAATTATATATACAGAATGTCAGGTAATTCGCGGATACGTACCACACCACACGAATCTATGGTCAAAACTAAGTAGAAAATACTCTTACGTAAAAATGCATAAGCCTCTTTGTTTACGAGAAAAACGCCATGAAAGTTCCAAACATCATTGTAGCAAACATGTGGTAGTCCAATCAGATAATGGTGAGGTTATGTGGCAATGCTGCAACTAACATGACGGTCGCGAGGCATACGGTAAGGGAACGAGCCGTGCTCAGTAGTTCAAGGAGGTCATGGAGTTCACATGCAGTGAGTACTAGGACGTGGCAATGGCCATGGGTGCATCCGGCGGCCGAGCTTCGTGCATGCTGCTTGCATCCAGCATGCGGATAAGTGCATTGCTATGGGCGGAGAAAACTTCGAACACCTGTTATGACGTTTCGACGTTTTGTATGCTAATGCTCTATGCTCTGCTTAACGTGAAATAAACTCACTTGATCTACTTTAATGTTTTTCTCCACGCAAACTAAGGCCCTTGCGCATTTTTACCAAAGAATATATTCTACTTAGTTGTGACCATATAGATTCGTGTGGTGCAGTCCGTATCCGCTAATTGCCCTACATCCTGTATATTCTTAAAACATCACTTTATGAGTTGTCACTTGTAAGTATCTTGACGATGTTTCTCATTATTCATTTGTTAAGCGGACCAAAATAAAGAATATTAAATAAATAAAACACATTTATTATCATAATGATCCACCAAGGTTTTTTCCGAGCGTTCATTTTATAATCTCGTACAATCGACGTATTGGTAATAGGAAGATGTAATCTAAAACAATGCACACTTGAATGAACGGTATGAAAACCGTTTCTGTTAATGCATGTCTCACCACAACACTCTGTAAACATTGCAGCAATTTATATCCCTGCCTTCCTTCTCTCTGAGGCTTTTGTCGCGATGTTCCTTACAATGAAAGTCATATATTCTCTTTCCCTAAGGGATTGACAGATAGAAAAAAAAAGTTGCCCTGTGATTGGTGGAAAATCACGTGCCTGACTGACGGATGCGACAGATGGTTGTGAGTCCAACTTTGCACTCACAACACAACGCTGGGTCTTAGGATTTTTTTCCAGTTGTTCGCTGCCAACTTAACTTCAGTTGTTCGCTGCCAACTTAACTGGAAGCACCCATGCCAATACGCACTGTCACATTCAGGGTTTCTGAATTAGACCGACAAACTTTAGCTGTAGGTTAGACACGAAAAAAGGTGATAACATATATACCACCTGTGTGCTAAAGTGAATGCTTAGGGTGGAACATATCTTTGAAGTTGGACCTGAAGTAGTCTTAGTTTATTACAATATTTGGAGAAACTGTTAAGATGGAACATTAAATATCTGGATAATATAATAAATTAGTGTTTCAAATCCTAATTCAATTATGTGTACCGCATTTTAAACCATAAGTAGTATACATGTTTTCTCATTCTTTTTTCTGATTAATACGCAGCCGAAGTTTGTTGGTCTAATTTAGACACATCCTCTATATGTAGTTACGGGTAGTGATATTTTTAAAGGTTGATATTAGAAGTGCTTAATATACCGTGAACATCCTATACTTATGACTTTAAGCAAACACAGGCTGCTGAACTGAATGGTACACTGTCCAGGGACGCGACTCTCATTCCATTCCCCGCTTGAAGCCGCGGTGGTGTAGCGGCTAGTGCGTTCACCTCACACCAAGGTGAAACGGGTTCGATTCCCGGCGGGGTCGCTTCCGGATTTTCACACGTGGGAATCGGGCCGGACGATGCTGCTGGTCGGCGGGTTTTCTCGGGGATCTCCCGTTTCCTTCCACCCCTTCATTCTGGCACTGCTCAGTACTCACCTCAATCACCCTCATCGGCTCTCAGGACCTTGCTGTTAATAGCCTGCAAATCTCTTCACTCACTCAATAAGCGGAGTGGTTGTTGCCTTATCACCAAGTATGTGGTCACAGTGTTGCCAGAATGACAAATAGGAAAATTCCAAAATTTCTTTTAAAATATCCGAAAGATTTTACCGCAAAATTCCACACTTTAAAAATATTCAGAAAACACGCGTACACATACTTATTATTTTATAAAACTGTATCAGTTATACAAAAATGCCAGCACTAACTCCCAAGAAACTACTCTCGGGAGTAAATTCGTAGTTCCTAATCTTTAAGCCATTTTTCCCCCTTTTTTTATTTTTGAGTAGGTATGTGTTTTATATATGTGTAAACTATTATTTGAGTAGGTAATTGTAAATAAAAATGTCAAAGAGGGAACGTGTAAAAGTCGGTAGGTTTCGGAGATAAGTTCCGTATTTTCTGCTATCGTGAAAAAAAAATCGATATATCTTCCGATTTTTTAGAATATCTGACATCCTTGAATGGTCAGCTTCCCGCCAGGATA
This sequence comes from Clitarchus hookeri, assembly GCA_002778355.1. Lineage (NCBI taxonomy): Eukaryota > Metazoa > Arthropoda > Insecta > Phasmatodea > Phasmatidae > Clitarchus > Clitarchus hookeri. Next base: position 218,756 of record NQII01003763.1, on the reverse strand, counting down.
ATGTAAACTCCGCTACGCTAGGCTAGCGATGCTAACGTAATTAAGGGTGTTGGCCACAAAATTTCTTTTTATTTTATATTACTACCACATTCTGTTAAACTTGTTGGCAATATCAGTGATTACACTTGCTTCGAAAAAAAAATTGGCTTACAGTTTATGCATAAATACATGACCAAAACACAATTTTAATATTCTAGGAATGTATAAATAATTAAAACTACCTCACGTACATAAATTAGATAACTACACCGAAAGAAGATGCCAAGAGACGCTTCAAGCCTTCAGTAAAATTACACAAGGAAATGTTTTTAGCAATAAAATAATGCTGAAAATAAGGAAATTCTTGCATATTTTTTATTTATGTCTGCTCCTGAATTTTTCAATTACTTTTGCTAAATGTCCCTTACAATGAATTGAGACAATAACTTCAAGTTTCCCTTTTTTAATTTTCTGCAAATAGTTTGGTTTATTTTATTCGTTATTTACAAAAATAATACAATTTTGACTGCAACATGTCATTTTGCAAAAATCATGTGATCTTAAAAAATTTTATCTGACGAATAATTCTAATGTAAGGGGCTTATTAACGTCACTCGGTGTTACGGCTGGTGGTTTATCAAAGGACGGTTTACAAACTAAGGTATAAGCTAACTTAAATTAGCGCACCTATAACTTGCCTGTGATTCGAGCTCAGAGCGTTCCGCACACCAGACCGGTGGCGCATCAACCGACTGCGCCACGGTCGGCTCTCGCGATTAAGTAGTCAAAGAGATAATGTATACAAGGTGAATCTTATGTGATATAAATATAAAATAATTTTTTCCGTAGCGAAAACCAAAAGTTCCCGACAAGCGGAAGAGTTTGGATGAGAATGGTGTCCAGGAAGCGAGCCAATTATCGGCATCGAACTGAAGACCAGCGCTGTTCCTCCGCACGCCTGAGGACGAGCGGAGCGGAGGGCCTGCTAAGTGCGCTGGCAGCTCCATTGTTACGCACGCGATACAGCGACCGCCCACGTACTCACACATCCAGCCACATCACGACAGTCGCACGACGCCTCGTTGCTTCCGTGATGGTATCGCGCCGCGTGCCGCCTTCCTTGCTTGTGGCTGTCTTGAGAGATTGCGAGAAACTCTCCCGCGAGGAACATTGACGAGTGCAAGAGAGAAAACAACTCAGTATTGTCATGTTTCCGCCGAAAAAATACAACTATATTCTCTTCCCACTATCCTCGCACTTTTATAATCAAACCTCTGAAAAATAACCTCCACGTATGACTATTTGGTTGTTTCCCAAATATGTCATGTATCACAAGTGTTTTATACTTTTGTTAACATAAGAACATCTTATTTCTGGTTAGGGGCCGCGGTGTCTGAGCGGTAAGCCTACTCGCCTCCCACCAAGGCGAACCCAGTTCAATCCCCGGCCAGGCAACTCCCGGATTTTCTCAAGTGGGAATCGTGCCGGACGATGCCGCTGGTCGGCGGGTTTTCTCCGGGATCTCCCGTTTCCCCCACCCTTTCATTCCGGCGCTGCTCCAAACTCACCTCAATCGCCCTCGCCGGATCTCAAGACCCTGCTGTTAAGATGGGCCTAATCTCTTCAATCACATATTTTTTGTTGAGTTAAACTTATACTGGTATTTTTTCTATAAATTACAATATTTCATTTATAATTAATATGAATAAAAACGGAGAGATTATTAGTGTGTTGCCTAGTAAGAAATAGTTTTCATGCACTTGATTAAACTTTGTTTGCACGAGGTGGGGGAATAGCCTTAAAATATAATTTTAGTAGGGAATCAAAAAAGTTGGAAGTAATCATGAATGGACTATATATTCTGTGGTGATACTCAGTTTCCTTAATGTGTCGAGGTCAGCTGGTAAGCCGATGGCGTGCACTCGTTATGAAAGTTTAATAGTAGGCGGAAACTTTAACGGAACACAAACACTCGACCAGGATATCGATGATAAGCCGTCATCTGCCTATAGACTTCGTATTGTGAACGTTCTAGATTATCCTCCTGGGAAGTATCACAAGAGACAGAGTGCACCGTGAGAAAAAATACTGTTGTAGGAACAAACTCATCTTAGTTACTGCAGCGAAGCTTTGTTTACTTCGGAACACATAGCTCCTTCAACATAACAACTTCAGCTACTATAAGCGTGCTAAACTAACAGACTACCTTCTGGCAGTACAAAAGTTTTGTTACCTGTGCCCTAAAACCCGAGTATAGAACTAGACTTATTTTACAGTATACAGAATCACGAAATATACTTATAAGTATACAGAAGCAAAGCAGTTGCGAATACTGAAACTTTCGCCCCGTGAAACCAGCTATATGGCGGAATGTCTTTCGCAAATCAGCGNAGCTTTGTTTACTTCGGAACACATAGCTCCTTCAACATAACAACTTCAGCTACTATAAGCGTGCTAAACTAACAGAATACCTTCTGGCAGTACAAAAGTTTTGTTACCTGTGCCCTAAAACCCGAGTATAGAACTAGACTTATTTTACAGTATACAGAATCACGAAATATACTTATAAGTATACAGAAACAAAGCAGTTGCGAATACTGAAACTTTCGCCCCGTGAAACCAGCTATATGGCGGAATGTCTTTCGCAAATCAGCGNACAAAGCAGTTGCGAATACTGAAACTTTCGCCCCGTGAAACCAGCTATATGGCGGAATGTCTTTCGCAAATCAGCGCCACGAGAGTGTTTGCCAGACGGCCAATAGGGAATCACCCTCGAAACGCAGTAACCAGTCATACACAAGGTCCGTTTGCAGAGCCTCGCGCAGTCAATATGCGGCTTTAAATACTTACGTCAGAAAACCGCCCAGGCATTTTGATTATGCGAACTTCTTTATTCTGTGTTGCAGTGACGTACAGATGGCGTCCATTTAAATTATTTTCATTGCTTCCGCCAGACACTGAATAATATCTGACTGCTCGGCCCGTGTGTGTCTCTCCATAACAACCGAACACCAATGCTCACCTTACCGTACAGCAGCCAACAACCTGAATGCTTGCGATGTGAATGAAATAGTAATCACTGTGCCCAGTCTCTAACTGTGCTCCCTCGAGTCACAGCCGCGAACATTGCGAGGCTCCCGCCTGCCTGGCGCTTCAACTGCGTCGTAGAGTGTTTGAAGTACTCATTTTTCTATCAAACGTGCGTGTGCTAATCTACGAAAAGAACACTCACATAAGACGAAAGCTGTTGAGTTCTTTCAAGATATCACCCACATTAGAAACGCCATTTCAGAGTACTCCAAAATGGCTAAAAACCTATTTTTCATAGTGCTGTATCTCAGTGTACGTGTCAGATACATACAAAAACTACTCAAGAGCCCTGCATTGGAAATCCTTAAGACTTTCCACAAGTAAAATAATAGGGTAACCACTGAAAATCCCAAAGGTACACGCAGTGCGACGAGAACACTGCGCACCAGTTCAGAGCCTTGCGCTTAGCGGCGATGGCGCACTTGATGCGCGTGGCAGTCTCACACTTATTGCTCCCGCGTTTCTCTGCTTCGAACGCGTAAAAAACGCTAAGTATTTGAGAGCCTTAAAACCGCCTGCGAAACCTGCGACCAGCATGACTTTCGTGTGCTGAGGATTGCTTGTCTTCAGGCGCACCGTAAAGCATTTTCCACGTACTCTGATTCTAACACCTGCGTTCTGAACTGGAGTTTTCAATTAAATATTCTTATTTCATTCCCCTCTACTTACCTTATATGATGCTAATTCGCAAAAAACATACTCATCGGTTGAATCGCCCGCTTGTGTTAAGTCCGAAGTATACAACCTAAAGATTACAACCGACCTGTAAAACATTTGACTTCAATACTGGACCCATAGGATAATCAAGTCGTTAATTGGCAGCTATAAGGGATGGGCAGCGTGTTAACATTATGGTATCAGTGTATGAAAGTAGTCAAGAGAGTAGATTCATCCCTATATATAATGGTACACCTGTGTGAAATTTAAATTCAAACCAGAATTCCCTCTTCGGACTTGAACAACTTAATGACTTCGAACGTATGGAGCCAGTTCTCTCGCTGTGCACCACCGACAGTAATCGAGTGCCTTCGTTGACTTCCTATCGCAGAACGGTGATTCAAAAACATCGATTCCTGGCTACCGACCAGCCTCCACATCCAATCACACTGAGATACCTTCCACTGTTTACGCCCCCCACCACGATATTTACAGAAACCTGAAGACATATCTGCCATGGAGCAGTTATTCCTCTTGATTAAGGGCAACTTAGGTGCACCACCTACCTGTAGGTGGTCAGCGCTTTCGAGGCACAGAAGCGAGAGAGCGATAAGGGCGAAACTACCACGCGCATCAAGCGCGCCATCGCCGCTACGCGCACGGGTCTCACTAACTGTGCAGTTTTCTCGTGCTGTGTCTACCTGCGGGACTTAAAACCGCGACTCTTTCATTTCATTGGTAGAAAGTCTATATCAAGGGTCATTGCATGCCTCTCGAGTACTTCTGAATGTATAAAACTCTTTTGAGCTACAGCGCTTTGAAAAATCTGACGTTTACCATGTTAAAGGGCTCTGAAATTGTGTTTATGATGAACGTGACGTTTCGAAAGTAATCGACAGGCATAGTCTGAAATGTGTGCTCTTTTCGTATATCAGAACATTGGGCGCATGTTAAATACTTTCGTTGAAAAACCTGTATTTCAAACACTCTGCAATGCAGTTGCAGCGCCAGTAGCCAGCTCCTTGAGATACTTGACAACTTACTGGAGTATGTTGATCAACCTTGTTTCCTATGTGGTTCTCCTGTTTTCCCCACGAGGCGACCTACAGAGAACTGTCCTCCTCTAAGCCCGCCTTTGTCTTGAGGGAGCAAGTGATGAAAAATATCCAAATGAGCCAAGTCCCAACGGATAAATGTAGCNCGGCTCCTTAAGATACTTCACAACTTACTGGAGTATATTTATCAACCTTGTTTCTTTTGTGGTTCTCCCTACAGAGAACTGTCCTCCTATAAGCCCGCCTTTGTCTTGAGGGAGCAAGTGATGAAAAATATCCAAATGAGCCAAGTCCCAACGGATAAATGTAGCTCTAAACTCTAGGATCCCAAAATGGCGAAAGCGACTACCACTTCATTATGTAAGGAAGCAATTCTGTGTATTAAGTACATTTTGAGACGCGAAAATAAAGGACTATTGCGAGGCCGCCCTCAGATTTATCACAGCTTCAAACTCATCGCACGGTTTGCAGTGTGTAATCCGTCGAATATGTCACGATAATATATTAACGAGTTAATTATATGATAAACGCTGCCATAGCTACTCTTTTTTTTCATCTATATTTTCCTTCCCGTTGTGTGGGTTCAGGCCTAAATTTTAATAGTGTTAAGTCAGGTTTAAATATGTTGTGTGTGTTCTAATATGGCGTTCTTCCACATTTTTGTGTTAAATTACCTCTCTCTACAGTTTGTGCACTTGTTCCGTTTTGAGTACAATAACAGCACTAATGCAAAAAAAACTAAAAAAAAAAAAGTGCGACCATTTTTGTTACCTGTGTGTTATGAAGCATAGGGTGTTACAGAGAAACTGTCGTGAAAAGTTTTATTTCGCGATTTATATCCGATGAAGAGGTAAGAAGAAACCGCGTCTGTTCAGAGATATTGCATTCAAAGATTCCTCTAAATTCTTATCGCACAAATTCGTTACTTAAAGACGGGAGTTAAGTTCATTCCAAATGTAAAGTGTAACTTGTGAAACCAGTCAGGTTCGAAGCAATTCAAACAACAAAATGCAATAACAGCATAAACGAGAAACTCTTTGTTTTGGTCGTGAACACGTGTGTACAGACCCGGGAGTCTGTCGTTCTCTCATTTTGTAAGGTTGAAAATACACTTTGGATTTTACGACATTCAAATTGTTTAGAAAAAACTTTTTTTCAGTTTTAACGTTGCACAATGGCGCACAGGAAGTCTAAATGTGAAGGCACCTCCTGATGACAGCCAGTTTCGAACCACATAGATATCAACTCGGTGCTCACAGATTTTTTTAAGTTATGTTCAGTGGTTTGGCTGTAACCGTCACTGTCTGTTTGTTTTACCGCAAAGGAGTGTTTCGTTCAGCTGAACACTTCTGACAGCACTGCTTTGGCTTTACTCATTTTGCATATTTTGTATTTTTCTGCCATATGTAAATGTAACATTACCGTGTACCCGATCACTTTATTTATGCGTCGATCAACTGTAACCGTGAAGTTATTAGGAGCTTGAATTCGTAGTTAATACGTTAATTTTCACTTTAGTGTAACAGTAACAAACAAAAACTAAATGAAGTAAATTCAGTGCCTACATATTTAAACGTAACTCGTTTCATAATATTTTAAGAAATGAAACTACTTTTCAAACATCGCTACCAACTTTACTGGTGGCATGCAATTCAGTGTGTCTGTTAAAATACACATCTCACAAAATGTTTTGCACCACCTGTAACTTGGTTGCTCATGTAGGATGTTTGCTTGTACAGTAGACGCATTGCAAAGATACGTTGTCAACTCAGGCGTTGTATTATATACAGACTTCCGTATTTTCATCCCATACTTTATCTTTGGCCGTGAACAACTTAGTAACACAGTAATCCCGTTGGTGCAAAACTTTTTTGAGGTCTGTACATTCGCACTTTGAATACAAGGCAATCGTAACTCAAAAAATCGAGGTTTTTGCAATTTTTGTGTCGGAAGGAGGATAACAGTGGAAGACTGTCGCAACATTATATTTCGTTTTACTGGACTTAAGGCACATAAATGAGCGTTGCACTTCGGAAATCATATTTAATAACCAAACATTAATACTTCACAAGTGTTTCAAAATGGCTGAATGGTGCATTGTTACATATTATCACAGTTTAAATACTGCAAATCCCTTGCTGACATAGTACTGTAGAAAGTTAAAAGGAAACTGCTAATTATTTTACTTTCGTTTACCGAATATATGACATTTTGAGTTACGATAGTCTTGCATTCAGGTTGTGATGTATGGAGCTGTTGGTTGATGTTTGTCCAAACGCTCATTTAAAATGACCATAAACATTTTATAAAATAAATATTATTAAAATATATGTATATCTGCGACGAGACAGACAACAAGTAATAAAAAGTAAATAATATCAACACTTAAATAGAATAATAAATTACTTTATGAAGCACACAACAGCCGGAATTTCACTCGAAGAAGTTGACAATGGGGACAATATTACCAACACATCATCATCATCATGTTTAAAAACTGGTTTTAAATTCTGGTTTTAGACACGCGCGTGAGTTGTAACCAGCCCAGAAATCGGGGCAGTAAGAAAGAGGAACACGCAATGAAGGCCTTAAAGGACGCCTGTACACAAAGGCTCTATTGTGTCCGCTGTGAAGGTCTTGCTTCGAGCACCACGGCTTGCTTCCTTCTTTACACAGCGCCGATTGTCCCACTGGATACACTCCTCAGCCCATTCGAGGGAAAATTCGTTTATTTAGCTCGCTCATGAAAGACAATTTATCACGTCTTGTGTAAAATTGCTTTAGACGTGCAGTTTTTTTAAGTGCAGTAATATATATTTTCCTACAACACTTCTGTCTCAAATTTCTGAATCACTTAAAAAATCAATTATTTTATTTTCGCCCGGCATTGCCGAAAAGTTTTGATCACTGAATATGTGTGTCCAACTTAAACAAAAAATAATGTAATATCGAAATTACGCAAAAAATGTATGTTACTAAGGGAGGTGGCACAGCAATAATAAACCACCATAACATTAGGAAAACCCGGTTTTGATCCCGGTCCGCCCATCCTGATTTCCATTTTCCGTGGTTGCCCGAGATCACTCCAGGCAAATACCGGGGTGGTACCTTGAGGGAAACCATGAAATGTATTGCTGTTGACTCTATCGAAAACAATACAACATAGTTCTTGACGACGAATTTTAAACTCCACTTTCCTAGTAGTATTGCGCATTCGAATAGAACCCACGACGTAACAATGTTTAAAGTTCTTGTTTTTAAATTTTTAGTTTTTTCTTTACAGACAATTGAGAGATTTTGAGGAAAGCTTAACTATTATCTATGATCTTCAAATGTACTTCCGAAAGTTAGAAAGGGAATTCCGGACTTCTGTGAGATGCTGAGGTATTATTGTGAGAACAGTAAGTGCGCCAGGATCATCATACTACATCTACTTGGTCGAGGAAATACTTCGGCGCAGATCCAGAGGAGTGGCGATAACGCGTCATCAGCGAGAGGAGGAGTTCAGAGACTTTCCAGCGGGCGGCTGCCGTTAATGAGGGTAGGAAGTGGCGAAGCAAAGTGGCGCCAGAAATATTGATGGGACACTGCCAACAGAAAAGCAGTGATAATGCTTAGTACATCGAACAGCGAACCCTTTGTTACTTTTTTACTTGTCCAACTACTACTCAACTCGTATCCATTGCATGTGACTCTAGATGTGACTTCATTTCTAGAGAAAAAATAATTTAGATTCCACAGTTTTTGCATTATCGCTTGATGGACTCCATACATCCATGGCAGTGTTCTTCCATTTACTCAGAAAACAGTCAATCAAATGCAAAAGGAAGCTCACAACTTTGTATAATGACGTCGCTTAACATTCCTTTTTTTGCAACCTGAAAAGTGGTACTGGTTTCCAAGCTATGTATGTATTGTGTACTTCAAAATCGAAATAGTTAAAACTCCTCCAAATCAGCTAATTTAACTCCCGATCTTTTAAAACTGCTCCGTTTTAATCAGTAAATTTCTACTGATCATTTTATTTACTGGTTAAATTGTGATTTATAATGATTCATAGTGAATTTCACTGCCATGGCTGTTAAAACTCAGTGCATTCCACTTATTTACCAGTAGATAACAGCTCATCAACTGAATATTAAGTAAAATAATTCTACTGATTCCGATTAAGAGTGTATATGTTGAAAACTTCCACTACAGTTTAGGAGTGGAGAGGAGAGGTCTTGAGAGCCGATGAGGGTAAAGTGAGGTGAGTATGGAGCAGCGCTGGAACGCAAGGGCTGGGAAAACGGGAAATCACCGAGAAAACCCGTCGACCAGTGGCATCATCCGGCAAGATTTTCATATGCGAAAATTCGCGAGCGACCTAGCCAGGAATCGAACACGGTTCCCCTAGGTCGAATGCGAGTCGTCTGACCACTACATCACTGTGGCCCCTACAGTTTAGGAAGTTTATAAAAAAATTTTACAGTGTGCTTTTCTTACGGCACTTATATTATTTGCGAATATGTACAACCGCGAATGATACAAGAGCCAGAAGTCCGTCTACGGTCCATCCACGTGGCAACAAGCAGCGCTGAGTGTGAGCTCGGTTGAAGCGATGCACTCGGAAACAGCAAACTCCTGAGAGGAAGTGGCACTTCTCTGGAAACTTAGCTCATCGTCGTCTGCTCCGAATCACAATGCCACCACTTCCTTGCGACGTCTTCAAAACGTCTCGCCCGACGGCGAAACTTTCAAGTGGAGTAGCGTGTTACTCGAAGCTGAACTTCCACAGCGCTGTACCTGCTGACGATCAAAGCTTATTTGGCTTGTAGAAGTGTGGTAAGGAGTCACGCTTAATATGACTTAGAGAAGTAGTGCTGGGGATGTTTTTATTAACACGCCAGTTATGTTCCAACCCCTACCCTGTTTTCCTATCTCTCGTGAAAAAATGTCATTCCAAAGACGACTTGTGAACGGACCACTGTGGCAGTCCGTGGGAATATCTCAGCAATATGAACACAAGTACTTAAGTATATAGAGGTGAAACAGCTGCATACACTGCGAACACAATCCGCACACGCCAGTAAAATGACGCCACTGGCCAGCAATGCCGTTCACCAATCAGCGCGTGGTATCATACCAGCCAGCCACTAGCCCAGCCAATAGAGAACCTTTTACAGCATGCAGTAACCAATCATACATAAGGCCCGTTCTCGGAGCCTCGCCAGTTTATCACACTCTAAATATTAATCAGTGAGAATTTCAATGTTTAAATCAGTTAACAGCACCTGACTTATTCGACAGTCAATTTAGTCAATTTAACTGATGAAATAGCGAAAAAAAATTTCCGTTTTCCTTCCCTTATTGATTTAGTGACTTTTTCACAGATCCATCAACTATTTCATTCACTGTTGTTCAGTGTTTTGTTTTTTGACTGACGAATCAGTTACACAACGTGTACCAAATAAAATACCAGCGCAAGAACTAATAAAACTAATAAACATATTTTTTAACTGTGAGTTTCTTTTTTTATAATACACCAACGTTTGTGAAAAATACAACACCAAGAAGGATACATGTGATTGAAATAAACTTTATACCACAGACTAGATACATGACAATACACAAATGATTAGGATTGCATAACTATACATGATCTCTGTCCTTGAGAATTCAGTATGGTGTGAACCCTCACATGCTGCAATCAGAGCCCCTAAATGTCGCGGCATGGAATCAAAGATGACCCTGTATGCGAGTCCACAAAGTATCAACACTGATTGGTGGAGGACCGTGACGAAGAAGTCGCCGACCAACCATATCCCAGACATTTTCGATGGGCGACATGTCAGGTGAACGTGCAGGCCAGGGAAGCAATGGTACACGTCGTTCATTGAAGAAGGCTTGCACATTCCTCACCACATGTGGCCGGGCACTGCCCTGCTGAAATATGGCGCGTGGAGTCGCCTGAAAGAGGGGCAGTACCACTGGCTCTAAAATCTCACTGATGTAGCGGTTGCTGTTCAGATTGCCCTAAATACGTAGGAGTCAAGATCGTATGCTGTATCCAATGGTGCCCCAAACCATCACACTTGGCATTTGTCCGCTATGCCGCTCCACAATGCAGGCTGCCAGATTGCGGTCACCACGGAACACTACTTTTGCCACTCAGTCCGCCAGCGACGGCGTTCACGTGCCCATTGCAGTGTGAAGCATTTGTGGTTTCTAGACAATGGAAGCCGATGCAATGGCATGCGTGCTACTAGTCCAGCCCACAGCAGACGGCGTCGAACTGCCGACGCAGACAGGTCCACACCCGTTACAGTGCTCCAGTGTCGAGCCAACACTGTGGACGAGGCTGTACTGTCCGTTACGGCCATGCGGACAATATGGTGGTCATCCCATGCTGTGGTCACAATGCGTACGTCACTGCGTACGACCCTCTTCTATCCGCTGGTTACACACACGCATCACTGTCTTAGCAGCATGCCCTGTACGAGCTGAAATGTCACTGTATGACAAACCCGTGTCCCGGAGACCGATCATTCTGTCCCGTTCGAACTCCCTCACATGCTGATATGACGCCCTTTGACGTCGACGAGGCATACTGGCACTTGCTTTCACTTCGTTTGACGGCTCTTGACTGACTGAGCTTGGTGTGTCACGGACCTTTCTGGTCACACAAGAGAGGGTGCTGCTGGACCTACGTGTACACCATCTTATTGCTGGTACACTGTTCTACACATCCTCCGAGTTTGGATTCTTTCGGGCCATTTCTTCTGGGTGTTGCATTTTTCACAAATAATGGTGTGCCATTTTATGAGGCAATGTGAATTCCGTTTTTATGTCTTTCGTTTAGTTTTCGCACAATCATCATAGTGCTCGGTTTGAAGCTTTAAACTGCATTAAATGTGAAGTAAGTTCAGTATACATAAAATTTGTTTTAACAGTCTTAATTTTACCAATAAAATTATAAATGAACAGAAATGGCATACAATTTAAAGTTACGTATATTCGATCAAGAAATATAATACATATATTTTCCCTTCGTAGTCGACGTTGGCTTGGTAGCTCGATTCGTAAGATAAGGGTGTAGAAGCGCGATGGTGTGGTTTCAAATCCTCTATACCGCGAATAATTTTAATTTTTTTTATTGCATTATATTGCATAACATATACAGATGTTTATTTCTTGTAATTATTTGGCTAAATTCAATAAAAACTATATTTAATTCGCCGCACGAAGTTGGCTATCACTTATTAAATCAGCTAAGTTGTTTAAATGAAACAACCAGTTGTTTTCCACCGATTCTAAGTGGAGATATTTTCACTGATTCGAGTCGTTGAATTTCACTGCGAATCAGTGGTTTTCTACTTGTTCGAATTTAGAATGCAGAGAACGGTTACGCCCACATCAGAGAAACCGCCACGCCATTTTGTCTCTGTGTATTTCCATACTGTGTGATAGGAATGAAGTTGATGAGGATGATAATGGCAGTTCCGAGGAAGTAGAAAGGTTAACATGGTTGTGCAAGCCAAAGCAAGTGTACAAATCCTCATGAAGAAATTATAGAAATTTTAAGACGAAATCGCTCCAGAGAATACGGAGGGAATGATGGCACTGAAGAAATCACAAGAAAACCGAAGAAGCACTGTGTATGGCAGACTGAAGTCGCCCAAGCATGTGACTACTGCCTCTGATGCACTATCTAACATCGGCACCTGTGGTAGACTTATCCTATACGGACAATAGAATCATAATCACTACTACTGTAATGTTCTCCATTTGTATCAGTTGCGTGCTGCGGGTGTGAGAAAGTGTAAGCATTCAGTTCTCTAACACTATATCGCCCACATCTATTGTTGTGTAGAAATAAAATCCAAAAGCAACTAAAAGAAAGACTGCTCAACCGATTAATATATTCTTATAGATTTTCAAAGCATTTTCAATAAATATGTCCTGCAGTTTAAAACTTACATCGTAGAAACTTATTCGATTGAAAAAGTGACTATAAATATAGATCGGATGACTAAGTTTCTGTATAAATAACAAGTATAGAAATCAGATGTGTTGTTGGCATCATAAATATTTGCTTGACTTTTATATCAATATCTACAGAACTATCTTGTGGTTATGTTTATGACTGTATTTTCATCTATTCGTACAATTGCTATAAAAAAGCAATCTTTTTTTACTACAGAAGAAATAGTTTCTTTAATAGGACAATTGAAATGTTTGGATTATACCACAATTGTTACGGTTATGAACTATATGAACTAACAGATTATTCTGATGCTGGTATAGAAGTTTGGTTGTCGGTATCCTACAACCGGATTAAACCTCTATTCTTATTTCTTTAGTGCACATACATGTGGTATAGAATATCTGTACATACAGGATGAGGAATTGCAGAGCTTTATTTCAACAAACTGCACGAGGAGTTGCCTGTAATGAGAAAGGGAAAATCAGTTATAAGGCTGCTGATCGAAACAGAACTCACTACTTCTGGAATATGATTCAGTGAGGCACGACACCGTGCAACGGAACACTCTTTATGCGACTAATTGAATCTTGTATCCATAATGTCGATGGTCGTTTTGAGCATTTTTGTAAGGCCCGGTGCGATTATTTTAACAGCGAAACAGAAGTATATTTCTTTTATGGTACGGGTGCGATGACGAATGAGCGCTCGTGGTGTGGTTAGTTACACGGACGTGTGTAATAAAACAAAGGGAAGCAAGAACAACGGATGGCACGAGGGAAAAACTGGGCGAAGAGCGTGTGAAGAGGACAGGTAATGACTGAACAAGACAAACGGCTCTCTTTAAAAGCATCCCGGGACAATGGGCCCTGCGGGTAAATGCAATTTCACATACCAGCTTCTAACGCGCTCTTCCTAGAATATGGTGCTTTATTTCAGCCCTGCGGTAAATAATTTATATGCGCGAAATAAACTTTCGTCTCTTCCACTCGAGCACATTTGTACCCGACACTCTTAAGTTCCGCTCTCGAAATAAGAGACATTAGAGTTGACAAATCGGCAACAGGGATGCGGGAGTAGAAGACATTTCAATGGCACAATATTCTTAATTAGAAACTGGAGAAAAAAGTTTTCAAGTTTGACCACCCGGCAATTTTCGTGCTTTAATTAATTAGGGGTGACGAAATTTTTTTCACGTTGGGACTAAATAATCCATATCTTAAGTTAGTCCTGAGGGCTACCCTGTTAATTGTTAGTGTTGAGTGAGATACTGGGTCCTAGGATGATCGTTTACCACATACCTTTACGTTTTACGCTTTTACTGTTCCCGTAGTCTGCTTATATTGTGGAGAGTAATTTCCAACTTTAAGTAATATCTAAGAATCGTGTTTTTCCTAATAATTTGCAAAGATATTCTAACTCACATATAGTATTATCACATGGGAAAAATATTACAGATTCAAGTAACATAAATGAACTACAGGTATATGCCGTAGAATGTGCCGTTAGACACGTGCTGCCTTCCTTGTATTTCGTTAAAATAAATATATTTAGTTTGCATCATTTATTTAAGTGCAACATTGCAGTCTAAGTGTCACTTAAAAAAAAATTTCGAAGGCCATTGTGGGCCACTTCGGTTATTTTGTGCAATTTCCGATGTTATTTTGTAAAGTTGCCGCGGGCTACTCAACGTTCGCGGGACGTGAATGGCTTGCAAGCCGCACATTCCCTATGGCTGGAAGTAAATAATATGCACTTTACGTGGATAATAGGACTTTCTGGTGCTGCAAAGTCTTCGTTGCGTGTTGGCCGTCATCCCGGTGGAAGCTCACTCTGGTTGCTGCACGAAACCTAAGGTATGGTGCAGGGCGATAGATACGGGGGGAAAAGGCGGGGGCGGCTCACCCGGTATATACAAACACTGTTGCATGAAAACAGATATACGTCGGTAAGGAATGTTTTTTACGAGTAAAATCTATTTAGTAATATTTTATATGGAGGCGAGCTGTATGCGCAAGGCAAGACAATGGCATTGATAACTGTTAATATGACGTTTACTTAGTAACATTGTACAAAACATTCTTTAAAAAAAAAATTTCAAACAAAAACTAAACGAAATTTAAATTTTGAAACCTTTTTCGGAGAGCTGTATGCACAAGGCAAGACAATGGAATTGATAACTGTTAATATGACGTATACTTAGTAAAATTTTATAAAGCATTCTTTAAAGAAAAAAACTTTGAAACAAAAACTAAACTAAAATTAAATTTTGAAATCTTTTTCAAAACGTTTCTCATGAAAGTTATTGTCCAGCAGGTTTCCTAGTTTATTGTTTCAATTTGAGGTATACGAGGACAATGTTACTGTGTGCGTAATCATCTCCCGGATAAGTTCACCTCCCGCCATAATAGCAAGGATGTTAAAAATCAATCACTGCACAAAGTCGTTAACACAAAAGCTAAGGATGACGCGACCTCCGATATTAAAGTTAACTTCAATCCGCGTAGTTTGCGACTCGGTGCTCGAACCTTAGTAGCGTGTCGCTTTAGTATGGATAGTTATCGAGGACTCAGTATTTCAGTGATTTAAATACTTGACTCAGCTTTAAGAGTGACACTTCTCTTGAGAGCAGGCTAGTCGAAGATACTCCGCCAGTACTTGTGTCACCGTGAAGAAGAGATTTAGGCGGCGCTTAACAGCGAGGTCTTGACAGCCGATGAGGTGAGTATGGAGCAGCGCCGGAATGCAAGGGCGGGGGAAACGGGATAACCCGCCGACCAGCGGCATCCTCGGGCACGACGGCCTCACCGGCATGCTTGTTCGTCGTTTTCTGTCCCTTGTTATTTTCATCTTCGTCCTCCTGACCAAATTTTACATTCTCAGAACATAATTTTGAACTACAAGTCTTTAAAATATATGTATAGTGTCTCGCTGTGTCCAAACAAGCGAATCCGTATAACTATTTATCATAATTTAATGTAAATATAGAATAATTACACTACACCGTACTGCAAATGTTTTAACAAATTACATGTTTTATATTCAAACCGTTCTATTAATTTAAATAAAGTAAAATATGAGTATTAATGATACGAATTAATAAGTACATCACACCTTAACTGAAAACGTGATAAAATTTTACTGTGTAAATTATGTTATTCTTATGTTTAGATGAAAGTCAAGTCGCGAACATTGTTTACATTAGCAGCATTCAATAATGGCTTAACTAGTAGGCATGACTCATACTAAAAAAAACGTTGTCCCCGCCTGGTTTTAAACTTAGCTGCACAATTATAAATCAGCATAATTTTCGTGTGCTGTTTAAATTTGTTGATGGTTGACATTGTGAATAGTATATCTTTGAAACGGGTTGGCGTGAATATTTTGAACTCTCTTTTTGAAACTTAATATTTATTAAAAATATTAGAAACGACAGAAGCAAGTATATTTATTTGAGGAGTTTTTAGTCCTTAAATATGTAAACTATATTCAGATATAAAATCAAGTGTCATAAATACAGTTCCAAACGCCGCTGCTGCGATTTTATAATGTATGTAATCTTGGTAAACATTTGCTTAGTGAAAACGTTTTCCAAGATTGTCAAGAAAGTCGCTTGATGAATTATTGAAACTCGATTGGACGACGCTTGGAACTTGATCTCTATAGATGACCTAATTTGGCACCTCCGTGGTGAAAACTTGAAAGCAGTTAAACCGGTTTCTTTAACTTCTAATTGGCATTAGCACCGAAACCGAGGACTTGCGAATGTTTGGATTCAAAATGGCGACCTCTTCACTCGCAATGTGGACTTGTTCTACACAACGCTTGGACTGATTTTCGTCTTCTGCGCTTGCTCAAGTTTTGTAAGGATCAGTCAAAATCTCGTGTTCAAATAGTGACGTGATGTTCGTTTATGTTTAGTTTTTTAACAAACCCTTGCGTTTATTTTGAAAAATATATTTTGTAAAAGTAAAATATATTTGTGTTTTATTAGAATCCGGACAAAGGAACCGTAATGACATTTCAGGTTTACGTATTTACAAAAGTCGTTGTCCTGACACTTCCAGTTGCGCAGTTTTCACAGTTATACTGTAAAAATAATTGTAACTGCGTAGCTGGAAAGCGCGTGTTGTACTTTTCCAAAGAAAAAAAAGCTTCGACACTAACTACCACAGAATTAACACGAGTAGCTACCAGAAAAATTTTGCGCAACTTTTTAAGTTCAGTTGAAATTTAGTTAGGTATTACTAAGAACTTATAATTTTAAAAATTATCAAGTAAGTAAGTTAAATTAATTGAAATCATCTTGTGCGTGTAGTATCGAAGCATTTATTTTGTGTGAGTAGCAGCTACCAACACTGTTCGGAAACTTATATCACACACATTAAAAAATGTTTGTACTTTCCACAATTAATTCTTTGGGATCTGGTTACCAAAATTTTTCTTGTTACGCTACAAGCAAAATGTTCTATTTTTACAACACGCTGTTTTATTAAAGACACAGAACTGTTTATGTACCCACACATTCCAAAGAAGCATGTTGTAAACTTTGTTCTAATTTACTTGAAATGTGATAATAATAATAAACTTGGCAATTTTATAGTTTCCAAACAACTGGGGCCACGGTGGCGTAGTGGTCAGACGACTCGCCTCCCACCGAGGCTAACCGGGTTCCATTCCCGGTGGGGTCATTCCCGGATTTTCGCACGTAGGGATCATGCCAGACGATGCTGCTGGTCGGTGGGTTTTCTCGGGGATCTACCGTTTCTTCCACCGCTGCTCCATTCTCACCTCGCTTCACCCTCATCGGCTGTCAAGACCACGATGTTAAGAGCCACCCAAATCTCTCCACTCCAAATAAAATACAGCCTTAACAGACTAAAATGGGAATGGCCTGTCCGTTGTTGCTTATCGTCTGCTATTACTGATTGAAATGTATACAGTCGCTTGGTTTTTAAAAGTAAGCATGAACTTCAGCATCATGATACAGTCATTATGTCATATTCATCTAGTACCATAAAGTATACTGTAGTGTTATTTTTTAACATGTATTACCAGGTATGTATTGTGCCTTCCTATTTCAGCCCATTAGCCTACTCGGCGATTGATGAGGCGTTTTCAGGGCCTTTGATATAAAATAGTGCGGACTTAATATTTTAGTTTGACTAGTGCCTCCAGACTTTGTATGTCATGGCCTGGTGTAAGTACACATGGCAGTCTTCAGGCCAGGCTGAGCCTGTAAGCTTTGAGAGTCTCTTGAAAGAAGTGATATTTACAGAACTGGTGAGTGACATGGCGTGAGTTATGTATAGCCTGTTCGCAGTTTCTTCCAATTTTAAGAACCAAACCTTTGAGTGATCCTCCTATGTATGACGTGTCTAGATGTCCCCTAAATATGTCACATATCATCATCTTTTTACACCTGTGTTAAAATAAAATTACCTTATTTTGGTTTAAGTTAATCTTTTACTTATGTTTTGTCTATAAATTATAACAATTCCTATATAATTAATACGAATAAAACAGGATGTAAATAGGCATTATGGTAATTCACAATAAGAAATAGTTCTTAATCAAAATATTATTACAGTGTGTGCGCACGAATGCGGTGCGTTGTCCCTCTGGTGTAATTATCTATACTCGGTTAAGCTTTGTTTGCCTGAGGTGGAGGAATATCTTGGAAGTAGAACTTCAGCAGGGCTTCAGAAAAGTTGAAAGTATTTGTGAATGGACTATAGTGAGTGGTTGTTAGAACACAGAAGTTGTGTCATAGTGAATAATCAACCTGAGCCTCGCGCACTCGCCGCGGTGGAGATATAGTGTTCTAGGAGAGATATAGTGTTCTAGGGGAGATATAGTGTTCTAGGAGAGATATAGTGTTGGTGAGTAGCGTGGGAAAGTACCACCAGCTAGCGAGGCAGTGCTGAGGCGGCAAGTTAGAGCTTCACACGAGGTTCTGCTGCATGTGACCTCCCGCTGAAACGACGCTCCTGCTGGACCAGGGGGTGACACTGGATAGTGCCTACAAGTTCTTATTCAGCTTTGACGGAAACGTGTATACCAACATTGAAGATACATACAAATTCGAATAATTTGTAAAGTGAGTTGAATTTTGCGCAAAGTATCACATATTTATGCCTCCAGTCATATTTTTCTTAATTTGTGCAAATATTTTTTGTTGAAAAAATTATATGGTAAGCTATTTTCGGTATATGAAGCTAGGTGCGGTAGTAAATCCGTTTTGGTGGCACGCCTGTTATTTGAAACTGTTTGTCCGTTGGGTAGGTTTCGTGTGCACTGTTCCCTCGTAATTCTTTCAAAGACGTTTGAAAGAAAGAAGGTTTGACCACCCTCACTCTCAGTATTATAATTCAGATAATGAATATTTAAAGATATTTAAAGTATTGCAGGTGGGTGTAGCACACTTTTATCTTTATTAGACTTCATAAAATGTACGTTGTCGGCAAAAAGACTATACGCAATTACAGTGCTTTTCACTTAGAGGCAATGAGATAGTTAATGTGTATGCCTGAGCCGCCTTTAGTGTTGTTGCGCTTACAAGTGTCAAGCGTGCAAAATGCTTCCAGCCATAGGATATCGTAACGTTGAACACCAGCTGTATACATATGCATTTTTTGCTTACGTAGAACGATTGCTATTCTTCCAAAAAACCTATTTTAGGTTAAAATTTGTTAACTTTAATTTATTTTAAATGTAATTTTTTTAATTTAAGTGGCCTTACTGATAAGGCCGTTCAATATGGTTATGTAACTTATCAATTACGAAACAATATTTTTGAGATATCACAATTGTGATATGGTCCAACACATATCGAGATATTGGCGATGTGCGATATTAGCGACGTGAATGTTGACGATATGCGATGTTAGATATTTTGTGATACTGTTTTGTTTCGATATAACGATATTTAATTTTTTTAAGGGATCGTTATTTTTGCGATATTTTAAATATATAAAGGTTTTTAATGTCATAAAACTGCAATACTAACGAAATTCACAGTAGGCTCTAAATATATTGTGGCACATTTATTATTAGTGGTTATTATAATTGAGCAAATCACCACCAGAGATTCGGATTTTGGTATTTGAAATGTATTAATAACAGTATCTGTGATTTTAACATAACCGATATTAGCGATACCGGCATGAGCGATATTTGCAATACCGATACTTGCGACAGCATATTAAGCTATATTTGCGACAGTATGTCGCCATCGATTTCACGTTTACTTTCTGGGAGCGATGTATGGCACCGGAAGCGATATGGCTAACTGCTTCGAAACGAAATTGAAAAGCAGATACTGCACAGACCTTCTATAAACTAATGTTTTTCAACAAGCTTCATTATTTTCCCTAACTTAAAATTAATTTAAGTTTAATTTTATTCTAGTTAAAACGACATAAATTGTTTTGTCAACTAGTGTCAGAGCGCGGAGCATTGTTCACTTGTGCAGCGTCAGCCGCGAAGTGACCTCGGTTCCCTCGTGGTTACTACGAAGGCCACTCTACAAACGTAAATAACCAACTGCGCATGCGCAGTCAGCTGTCTGTCCGACGCCTGCGCACCTACCTAGGCCGGCGAAACTGATCAGCAGAGCTCGGCGGAACAAGTCTTGCTCAAATGTCTTCTTACGTATAGCAATTAAGGAACTTCACGAGTATGAATGATAATTTTAGTATTATATTCACGCCCTTGGCGTAATTTTTGAATGTGTAAATAAATAAAAGGGTTGTTTTAGTACTAAAATGTGCAGGTGGTAAAACTTCGCGACAGAATACTGAAAGTAGAGAGACTTACAGCACATCTTTGTCTTTACTGTTACGCCATCAGATGACAAGGTCACAGCTGAAAGTCTAATTAGAGGCGAGTTGCCGACGAATACAGCGCAAAAAAAGAAACTCAACTACACTCCCGTACCTTTCCTAATGACTTGAATTAAAAAGGCGTATCTGAGTGACTCGTACTTGTATCTTACAACAGAGATTTCGCCTACATCGCAGGCTTTACGAGACGACTCGTATACTAGTTACACTCGANGGGAGATATAGTGTTCTAGGGGAGATATAGTGTTCTAGTGGAGATATAGTGTTCTAGTCTAAACACGGTGAGTAGCGTGGGAAAGTACCACCAGCTGGCGAAACAGGGCTGAGGCAGCAAGGTAGAGCTTCACACGAGGTTCTGCTGCCTGTGACCTCCCGCTGAAACGACCCTCGTGCTGGACCAGGGGGGTGACACTGGATAGTGCCTACAAGTTCTTATTCAGCTTTGACGGAAACGTGTATACCAACATTGAAGGTACGTACAAATTCGAATAATTTGTAAAGTGAGTTGAATTTTGCGCAAAGTATCACATGTTTATGCCTCCAGTCATTTTTTTCTTAATTTGTGCAAATATTTTTTGTTGAAAAAATTATATGGTACGCTATTTTCGGTATATGAAGCTAGGTGCGGTAGTAAATCCGTTTTGGTGGCACCCCTGTTATTTGAAACGGTTTGTCCGTTGGGTAGGTTTCGTGTGCACTGTTCCCTCGTAATTCTTTCAAAGACGTTTGAAAGAAAGAAGGTTTGACCACCCTCACTCTCAGTACCATAATTAAGATATGGAATATTTAAAGATATTTAAAGTATTGCAGGTGGGTGTAGCACACTTTTATCTTTATTAGACTTCATAAAAGGTACGTTGTCGGCGAAAAGACTATACGCAATTACAGTGCTTTTTACTTAGAGGCAATGAGACAGTTGATGTGTATGCCTGAGCCGCCTTTAGTGTTCTTGTGCTTACAAGTGCCAAACGTGCAAAATTCTTCCAGCCATAGGATATCGTAACGTTGAACCGCAGCTGTACACACATGAATTTTTTGCTTACGTCTAAGGAATGCTATTCTTCCAAAAAACCTATTTTAGGTTAAAATTTGTTAAGTTTAATTTATTCTAAATGTATTTTTTTTAATTTCATTGGCCTTACTGATAAGGCCGTTCAATATGGCTATGTAACTTATCAATTAAGAAACAATATTTTTGAGATATCACAATTGCGATATGGCCCAACACATATCGAGATATTGGCGATGTGCGACATTAGCGACGTGAATGTTGACGATATGCGATGTTAGATATTTCGTGATACTGTTTTGTTTCGATATTACGATATTTAATTTTTTTTAAGTATCGTTAATTTTACGATATTTTAAAAATATAAAGGTTTTTAATTTCAAAAAACTGCAATACCAGTTAAATTTACAGTAGGCTCTAAAGATATTGTGGTACATTTATTATTAGTGGTTATTATAATTGAACAAATCACCACTAGAGATTCGGATTTTGGTATTTGAAATGAAGTACAAACAGTATCTGCGATTTTAACATAACCTATATAAGCGATACCGGTATGAGCGATATTTGCAATACCGATACTTGCGACAGCATATTAAGCTATATTTGCGACAGTATGTCACCATCGATTTCACATTTCTTTCTGGGAGCGATGTATCGCACCGGAAACAATATGGCCAACTGCTTCGAAATGAAATTGAAAAGCAGCTGCACAGACCTTCTATAAGCTAATGTTTTTCAACCAGCTTCATTATTTTTCCTTACTTAAAATCAATTTAATTTTAATTTTATTCTAGTTAAAATGACATAAATTGTTTTGTCAACTAGTGGCATTCTCGCGAGACTCGGAATCAGAGCGCGGAGCGTTGTTCACTTGTGCAGCCTCAGCCGCGAAGTGACCTAGGTTCCCTCGCAGTCACTACGAAGGCCACTCTACAAACGTAAATAACCAACTGCGCATGCGCAGTCAGCTGTCTGTCCGACGCCTGCGCACCTACCTAGGCCGGCGAAACTGATCAGCAGAGCTCGGCGAAACAAGTCTTGCTCAAATGTCTTCTTACGTATAGCAATTAAGGAAATTCTCATGTATGAAGGCTAATTTTAGTATTACATTCACGCCCCTGGTGTAATTTTTGAATGTGTAAATAAATAAAAGGGTTGTTTTCGCACTAAAATGTGCAGATGGTAAA
Source organism: Clitarchus hookeri (assembly GCA_002778355.1). NCBI lineage: Eukaryota > Metazoa > Arthropoda > Insecta > Phasmatodea > Phasmatidae > Clitarchus > Clitarchus hookeri. The sequence goes on along the minus strand of NQII01003763.1, from coordinate 195,969 downwards.
CCTTCGGGACAGGATACTGAAAGTAGAGAGACGTACAGCACATCTTTGTCTTTACTGTTACGCCATCAGATGACAAGGCCACCGCTGGAAGTCTAATTAGAGGCGAGTTGCCGACGAATACAGCGCAAAAAAAAAAAGCTTAACTACACTCCCGTACCTTTCCTAATGACTTGAATTAAAGAGGCGTTTCTGAGTGACTCGTACTTGTATCTTACAACAGATATTTCGCCTACATCGCAGTCTTTACGAGACGACTCGTATACCAGTTACACTCGAGCTCAGGCCCTAGTTCAGCACGGGTGTACACACGATTACGATTCAAGGTGTTAAATTTTTTTTGGGGGGGAGGGGGTAAGGTCTCGTCGTTTTTTAAAGAAGTCATAGCAAATATAGAAGTAACATCAACTTAAAAAATTTTCATTCAAATGTATTATCATTTGCAAACATTTGTAGGAGAAATTCAACTTTTCTCCTAATGATTTCATGGTTTCGGTTGTGTAAGGGGTGGGGGGTTGATATTCATGAATTCCCCCACCCCCTCCTCCCACTCCACAATCCTTTTCAACTCCTCTGGATCTGTGCCTCTTGTTCAGTTCATTGTGATGCATAAAAACATACAAATTTGATTTGAACTAAGTAAGTAATGCGCGTAACTTTTTTAATTTCTAATAATTTTTTACGGTTTTAAGTAGAGTGGGGAGATTTGGGGGGCTTTTAAAATCGAAGTCTTAAGAGCCGATGATGGAGAAGCGAGATGAGTATGGAGAAACGTCGGAATGAAAGGGTGGGGGAACAGGAGATCCTCGAGAAACCCGCCGAGCAACGGCGCCGTCCGGCACGATTCCCAAGCGCGAATTTCCGGGAACGACCCCGTTGGGAATTGAACCCGGTTCGTCTAGGTGGGAGGCGAGTAGTCTGACCACTACACCGCCGCGGCCCCGACTGTTAAATGTTACTAACTATTATAGTTGGCTTGTGCTACTGTTTAATGTTTGAAGAAACAGGTTTAAGTGGTAAGAATATCCCAACTGCCTCATGAACGAAAATTCAATTTCTAGCAGCAAAGAATCATTCGTGTAACTTGGGAATCCTTCGTTTCTAAAACCCGAAACTATAAGCAATACGAAACATTGCGTATTCTATATATAAGGACGTTAGCGTTTTTCGCCATTACAAAGCCCGTTTCCGTACATTGTGACGGCCATGCACATAAAATATTCGCCTAAGTTCACCTCGCCTTGGATTGCTGTTTCTACATGAGGGTCATGGACGGCTTACCTTTGGTGCGATGGGGCCTGCTCAACTGACAATCTCGCTGATGTTGCCTGCATGAGTGCTGGACGGCAAATGACGCATGGCGCTAGTGTGCTGCTTCAAAGCTTCGCCTGCTGCCCCTCCCCACCCCTGCCAGTCTCCATGACAACGTGACGCAGGCTAGCCATGACGTCACCAGGGGGCGTTTCCGCTCCGTGAACGTCGGAAATTGTTCGAGAAGACGACGAGAAAATTGTGTAAAAGGCTT
>NQII01003763.1:85486-194353 GCA_002778355.1 Clitarchus hookeri | reverse complement strand
TATTAAAATACATGTTATCTCCTTTTTTAATTATTCCGTATAAAAGTAACAAAATTAATTATTACATCTTTGTGGGGGATTTAAATTCACGGAATTTTAGTAAAGATTTTAATCGATTTTGTAATCCCATATTGGGAATTGATATTTTTGTATTTCAAGAAGGGGGAAAATATATCAGAATTTTTTAACTACTATTTTTTTTACTGAGCGAACCGTAAGTAAGCTTTATGGTAGCCTTTGATGACACACTAACAGGGGTCTCTATTCCTTGGAAAACTAACATCTTCCTGAGGAAACAGAGACGTAGTCCTATTTGCATTTGTCGGCTGAAACCGTCACAATATTTACTGTACGTTACCGAAAGCATTTCCGTAAATATACTGAAATTTCTATAGTGTTGTGCGTAGAGGCGATAAGTAGAAACGGCGGTTCAACGTGATTTGTGTAAGGGTTAAGTTTTAATACTAGCTGTGGCCTGTCTGTGCGATGTTCCCCTTACAGTACTTGCCTGGGCCAACAGTAATGATGCTTTTCTAATAATGAATGTATTTGATTTGTCTGTAGACAGCTGAACTGTATACATCCGACCACAGACGTGTCAAAAGGCTACAGCGTCATGTAGAATACGTTGGCGAAAAACTCGCGATTCGATTTCCACGGAACGATTTCCGTGCAGACTTGATCTCGATAGCTTAAGTGCGCACCTGTAGTTTTCCTTTAATTAACGGTCGCGTGTCTTCGTGAGAAGACATTTTCTTACATGACCGGGCAAGTGTGAAATAGTTTTACTCGTATGCCTTAACGTCTGTGATTAGCGGGCAGACACGAAAGAGACGTAACAGTTAAAATCCGGCAATCGCGAAAGTGGATCTATGCTAAAGTGTTTCGAAATACAACTAGCGATCTAGTGTTTTCGCGGAAATCATGTGTCCGTAGATACACCGCCATCTCTAGTAATGAGGCATGTGACGTGCGTACCTGGGCCGTCCTTCGCATTCCCGCGCTTCTTACGCACTTTTGACGGCGTCACAGAGGACTTAATACGGAAGTGAAATATCCGCTTATGCCGTGAACTACACACAGTGAAAAAAAAAAAGGTTGTAGGAACCATCTAGAAAGTTAAAATAGAGAGAGCGATCTGAACATTGTTAACATAAATAGTTTTACCTGCAAAACTGTCGTATTTATTCCTGTCTGTGATTGTATTTGTTACTATACATATGGTCGCAGCTACAGAGCACTGCGTTCCTACTACAAAACAAACAGTACCTCCAACAGAACAACTTAAACAATATTTGAATTGTTCCTGCAACTATCAGAAATATAATAACCTAACAGAATGTTCTGTTGCTAGTACTAAACAATTTTGTAATCGGGTTTGAGGGGAGCAGCTACAGAACATTCTGTTGGGGTACTACAAAACTGATTGTTGCGGGAACAATCCAGATATTGTCGAAGTTGTTCTGTTGTATTTACTATCTGTTTTGTAGTAGGAACGCAGTGCTCTGCTGTAGCAACCATGTATACAGTAGCAAATGCTGTCACATACAGGAATATAACAAAGAGTTATGTTGGCATTGCTATCCACATTAACAGTATTTAGATGATATCTACAATTAAACATATCTCTGTCCCTATTTTAACAGTGCAGATGGTTCCTAGAACCATTTTTTTTTCTCAGCGTAGCCGCACACGCCAGCAAAATGGCGACGCTAACTAGCAACACGTCAGAACGTCGTTGTCCAATCAGCGCCTGCATGAGAACTTACTCGCCAACGGGCTGCGGTGGCTGAGCGGTTAGCAAGCTAGCTTCCCACCAAAGCGAAACGGATTCAATCCCCAGCCGGGTCACTCCCGGATTTTCGCAAGTGGGAATCGTGCCGGACGATGCCACTGGTCGGCGGATTTTCTCGAGAATATTCAGTTTCCCCCGTCCTTGCATTCCGGCGCTGATCTACACTCGCCTCGCTTCACCCTCATCGGCTCTCAAGACCTCGCTGTTAAGAGCCGCCCAAATCTCTTCACTCACTCACTTACTCGCCAGCGGTAGCCACATCAACAGGGAACGTTTCGCAACACGCAGAAGCCAATCAGACACAAGTTCCAAACCAGAGGCTCGCGTGGCCAATCTGCGAATGAGTAGACAGACATAGAAGGAACATCCATGTTATCTCACTTCTGTATGCTTGGCTGTTCTGTGACGTCGCCCTCATCTTGCAATGCGCTTGCCGCTGCAAGAGAGCGCCACTGGTGAGGCGACGTGGGCGCAAACCCGCCTGCGGAGGTCAATGGAAAATGGCACGAGTTCGCAACCCGTTCCGCCTATTTACTCCCCCCCCCTCATATTACCACTTGTTCCCGTGTCTGACAAGCAAGATAGCGCCCAAGGGCAGACATCTGCAGCCAGAGTTGCCTACCCTGTGGTTGCAAACTACTCCCACCAACAGCACGCTGATCCAGGATGTTGTGCACTCTGCGTTCGAATCAGTGGGGAATCACTGATTCGCAATCAAATGCAACTACTCGAATCAGTGAAAATGGCTCCACTTAGAATCGGTTGAAAACCACTAGTCGTTTCAGTGAAACAAGTGATTGAATAAGTTACAGACAACTGCGTGAGACGAACTGAATGTTGTTTTTATTGAATTTAGCCAAATCGTTACGAGAAATAAACATATATCCGATAGTCATCGTTTATATTGTGCAATTTAACGCAATTAAAAAAAAAAAGGTAAACAAAATACGGGAGTACTGTATTTGAATTCGCGCTGTCCAGCTTCTAGACCGTTACCTTATCAATAGCGCCGTCTGCTGCGGGCTGGACTAGTGGCACGCATGCCATTGCGTCGGTTTCCATTGTCCAGAAACCACAAATGCTTCAGACTGCAATGGGCACGTGAACGCCGTCGCTGGCGGGCTGAGTGGCAAAAGTAGTGTTCCGTGGTGACCGCAATCTGGCAGCCTGCATTGTGGAGCGGCATAGCGGACAAATGCCAAGTTTTGTATGTATTGAAGTCTTTAACGAAAATACGTAGCTTTAAATTGTCCTCTATTTTCGTTTTTAGTCAAATTGGTAGTATTGCGATTTTTAATACAAATAGAACGTACGAATGCACTCACTTTGCCACATAATTCCAATATGGAAGGGGTACTACCGACTTAAGCCTGTTCACGTGCCCAAAAATTGTGTCTGTATTTGTAATACACAGATGTCAGAAAAGACTTTCCTGTATAAAAAATTGCACTTGTATCCGCTTTATGTAAGATAAAGATGTGGCAAACTAAGCAAGTTTTTTTGTTTCAACAGGACAACACATCAGTAAGTTTCCACGTGGGCACCCTTGGCAGCATCTAGAACATCTAGTTGACATTCAGTTTCTATCTACGTTTGAAATAGCAATTATCGCCCTCAATACGTGACAACATTTCGACTGCGAAGTTATACCGAAGCGTGGTGTCGTTGGGCAACAAAGCCTGAACAATTTGCTCTCGATATGCACGAAACAATAAACGCTTGTATAAGATATAATGTGGTATCTGTAATTCACGCGAGGCCCTACGCGCTGATCTCTTGGGACTTCACACAAACGACTGTCTCACTGCCTCCATCCTTTCAGCTGAGGTTGATGGTCGGCCTGTTCTCGGTAAGTCAGCAACAGATCCTGTGTCCTTGAACTTGTCACTCCCTGACGACTTAATACTCTTGACATCGGGCAGCATCTTTCCGTACGTTGTCTGGAAGTTTCTCTGCACTGCTATTGGTGACCGGGTCTCGTGGTACCAGAGGACACAATGAGCTTGATCATATCCGGTTTCCTGGACACTGCAACTGTTACGCCATAGCCACGTTACTGAAACCTGCAACAAAAAACCTTTGCCAGATTTTCAACATTTTGGCACCATTTTCACATCTCTTTCTTACATACGGCGGATATAAACACAATTTGTAATCAGGGAGAGACTTTCCGGGCATTCTGTACGCACTCTTTATTACCCCGCTGACACCAGCTGAAGAAAAGTGTAAAATAAATAGAAATTGTTATTTTGTTAAAGTAGTAATAAATTTACACTTCAAACCTTATAACTTGTGCCAAAAAAGGTAATAAATTCACATTTTAATTGTATACCCTGTACCAAACGAAGTTAAAATAATACGTGTGGTTTTGGCTGCAGCCCAAAATAATTTCCTGTTACCAGAACAACGTAGTGACATTTCTTGATAGTTAAATATGTGTTTCACGTACAGTTTCACTTTAAGTTTCAAACAAACTAATCGCATTAAAAATATCAAAGTGGCGAATTTCAAACAAAACCTTTGTAGTATTTCTAAGACACAAAGAAAGACTTTGCGTAAAATTTTCTCGAAATTTTATGTAAAAAAAATTTGAGTTAAAACCTTTATAATTACTCGAAGAAAAATGTTTTGAAATGATTTCCTCCCACTGATTTCGTAATTTTACGTTGCTTTAGGTTTTTTATTATAAAATGTAACAAAACAGGGAAAAATTATACACTTGAGCGCTTTCAAAAGATTACTATGTTAGTGCAACTGGCATATTTATGCATATTGCTGCCAGATAAAGGTATTTTCGAAAATTTGAGTGTCATTAATTTTTTTTTAGCCAGGCTTTCAAACCCATGTCGAACACAATACACGTATTTTATGCATATTTATGTATCATACAATTCATTACTTTATATATGCGCCACCGTTAAACGTAGAGACAGTAATTTTAATGTTTTTTTAACACTAAAATAAAATTAACTTGATAATTTACAAAAAAAAGGCGTAAATGAATGGGGAAGGGTGTTTGTCTTGACGTATTCAAACACGTGCTTAGAAAGTTATTTCACATAGAAATAAGGAACACTCACATATGAAACACTGCACTAATAGCCATATGTTAAACCAATAAAAAAATGCCGAAACATTTCGGTGTGTGATTACAACGCTATTTTAAACAGGCTCATTTTTTTTAAACGTATATCACATAGTATATGCGAGTTACAACTTTGTTTTTATAATTATTTGAGTGTGTTTCAGAAACAGACAAGTGCGCTGTTCACGTTGTTGTGCAATATCTATGCCATCAGAATTATTTTATGTGTAGGTAATTAAATTTAATGTTTCCTAGTTGAACAAAGTTTTTCACGAGTATAAAATAGGCGGTAACTTTCGTCCCCGCCATAGTTTAATAGATATGACGGATATCCCTGTTTCACAGAGCAAGGAAAGCCAACCAACCACTCAAGTCTAGAGTGGTTAAGCCATGAATTTGATGTTCCTTATTGCACGAAGGGGTTTAAAAACCGAACTCAAGTTAGGGCGTTTCGTTGACAAATATCTACAGATAGTTCTGAGATGAGAACGAGCACTTGCTCGATTATTGAACTTTAGAGTTTTAGATTGCACAGAAGCTCAGTAGCCCGGCGGTTTCTGTGATATCGGCATATACTGTCGCTGATTGGTTGCGTGCAGCTCTGGCAGCATAGTGCTGTTAGATCTTCTTTATTTGTTGGACCAGAGTCTGACAAGCCATACTCTCGGCTGTTCATCTCCACCTCACTATTATGAAAACATTTAAAATTTATATCACAAAATATGTAAATAAAATTCTATGAGTTCAAAATTTAATCAATTCAGTTAGCACAGTTGAAGCCTATTCTTGCTCAAACTATACAATATTTATGTTGATGGCATTTAGTTTTTTTTCTAATCATCCGAAATTCGAAAAAAAAAAAAAAAAAAAAAAGAAGAAGAAAAAAAATTTTTGGTTTTCCGACGATTTGTCGCATTATTTTATACACTCTCATTTTGAAATACAACAGATATATTAAAATCCGTCAATATCATGTACCTTTATAATATTATATATATATATATATAAGTTATTAAATACTTTTAATTACTTACAAAAATATAATAAGCGGATACTACTTACTATTAATATGATGTGCAGCGTGTGGTAGACNGGATACTACTTACTATTAATATGATGTGCAGCGCGTGGTAGAGGTTTCCGCCCTGCGACTGCGAGCTATCGGCCAGAGGTCTGAGTCTTTATACTACCCCAGTCACTGGTCAGCTGATACGTCACTAGGAGCCACATCCTTATTGCCTCTCATTCTCGTTTTCGCAACTGTTCTGCACTTACTCGCAGGGATCTCGAACATAGCCTCAGCAAGCGGCAATTACAAAGGCAAAAACAGCTATTCAAATGCATGGACTTTTTGCAACTGTTTCCAAGAGAGCCAGTCTAAACCACGAGGAAAGGAAACACTACAAATCTTCTATATATATATATATATATATATATGTTGTGTTCGTTTGTTCGGACGCGTATAACTCCCGAAAAAATTAACCAATTTTCATTCTGTTTTTTTATAAACCTTCCTTTCGTTCCCACGAGTGTTTTACACCTTTCTTTTTTATCTGTATTACCTGCAAAGGTACTAAAATCTGCAAGAAAAAAAAGCTCATTTTTATCATACTTTCGCGTCAGGAAGCGCCTTTGTTGACAGCTGTCTTACAAAATTTCAGTCTGTTGTTCTCAATGTTTTTTTCGATTGTTTAAAGATTTTGAAAATGCATATACTTCTTTCAATTAATTTCACAGAAATTAATATAACCAAAATCTTTTATGCCACAGCAACGCGTGGCCGAGTAAGCTAGTGATAAATAAACAACGAGATCGGTACATACATATGTAGAGTATAGCTGTACTTTCAATCACAAACACGTGTCTCTTTTTCTGGACGTTTGCCATGGTACATGTAGGCCTAATATGAAGTTTCCCCCATAATGCAAGGGTCACTCGATGGAGGTTTACATTTGAAAATTTGAGACTAGACCCCAAGCCCTGCCACCCCAGTGGTGACTCATGGTCCAAATTTAAGTCACACATACAAAGATAGGGTTTTATCACGTGAAAGCATGTGTAAAAATTCCCTCTTGTATTTATTTTCCTTTTCGTGTTATTCAGGTGTCCCGGAAATTTTTCCCAGACCTGTATATTAATTTTTATTTATTTATTTATTTGTACACACAAGCTTTTTCAGGGTACCAACGGTTGCCTAGTTGGGGGGGGGGGGTTACACTCATGTTTGCCCAGGATTTCTCTAGGTGAGCATGCATACTGCGAATACATTAATATATAAGGACGGTGGTTTCTAATAGAGAACTTCACCCAACTGTGCAAATTGCAGAAATCACACTACCACAATTGTCAGAATAGTAAGATTTGTGTTGCATACGAAAGAAGACTGCATAAATTTTGTAACGCCATAAAATATTTTTCTATAATCGTTATTTGAAAGAAAAAAAAAACATTTAATACGAGATTATTTTTAATTAAAATTTAAGCGTGTTCCATCCCGAATGATCAAGAAAACACATTTTGCACAAATAAACACCTTTATCAAGAAAGACTATCATGATAACTACCCTGGTTGCATGTAATAAGAATTAGTAATAATGTTTAAAAATATTTTTAATAACATTTACTTTTCGCACATTAATTTCAGCCACGAAAAATATAATTTTTGTTACTAAAATGGATATGCACAAAATTAGTTATTATTTTTTTTTATGTTAGTACCCAAAGTTTTTTAGATTCCACAAATGGCTATTGTTATTAATATTATTGCCGTACTTGCCAGCTACGCACATTTGTTTGCCACTATAACGTTCGAAACCACGTGGCTTTGGCTTATTGTTTACATAACTAGCTACGTGTTTTGAAACATACTTACCTGACCAAGTTTTAATGCAAGTGGGACATATTCAAGGCATATTAAATATTTTCTTAAAATGAAATCCATTAATGTCTGGAAAATTGATGACGGTTCTGCAGGTAAATTGTGACCTAAAGGTACGTACCCGCGCAGCGTGCGAAATCTGTACACTTCATTTACAGTCTACGACATTCTTTAATACGTAAGCACATAGAGATAGGAATGTACTTATTTTCGGATGTTGATTTCGAATAGGGTTACCAGACTGTCAAGGTTACAAAAGAGTGCACTTTTTAAAATGCAGGTAGCAAGACAGGAAAAAATTATTCTTTTTTTATAATGGCAAATAATAAGTATTAAAACTTTTCAACACATTAAAAAATATAGTACAAAGAAATAATATAATTCAAACAATATACAATTGCAAATAGCCTATCAGTATCTTCAATATTAATACAGTAGAAAGAAAATTGGAAATCATCGTGATAATATTTGATTTTTTTTTCTAACTAATTTTCTGACTAATTAAAATATTTATATTTTCAAGAATGTCTTTGTCTTTCAGGTACACACAGTTCATAAAATTCAGTGTAATTCAAGAGATTGAAATTGAACTGAGTTAACAATACATTTTTAACTGAATCCACAATCGATCGCTTTCTTTATGGTGTCCACTAGGCCTTTATTAAGCTGAAAACTCTTTCTAGAGTGGCGTTATGAGCTGGCATAACATAGAGAAATCTTTATAAACTCTGAATATGTTGACACTTACTAGCACTGAAATAGCTCAACCACTTCTTGTTGGATAGTAAAATACTGAACTGATCATCAACTTCATTACCCTTTAAGAAAACTTTGAAATTTGAAAATTAATCAGACAGGAGCGATTCGTGAATATTNAGACAGGAAAAAATTATTCTTTTTTTATAATGGCAAATAATAAGTATTAAAACTTTTCAACACATTAAAAAATATAATACAAAGAAATAATATAATTCAAACAATATACAATTGCAAATAGCCTATCACTATCTTCAATATTAATACAGTAGAAAGAAAATTGGAAATCATCGTGATAATATTTGATTTTTTTTCTAACTAATTTTCTGACTAATTAAAATATTTATAATTTCAAGAATGTCTTTGTCTTTCAGGTACACACAGTTCATAAAATTCAGTGTAATTCAAGAGCTTGAAATTGAACTGAGTTAACAATACATTTTTAACTGAATCCACACTCGATCGCTTTCTTTATGGTGTCCACTAGGCCTTTATTAAGCTGAAAACTCTTTCTAGATTGGCGTTATGAGCTTGCATAACATTACCAAATCTTTATAAACTCTGAACATGTTGCCACTTACTAGCACTGAAATAGCTCAACCACTTCTTGTTGGATAGTAAAATACTGAACTCATCATCAACTTCATTACCCTTTAAGAAAACTTTGAAATTTGAAAATTAATCAGACAGGAGCGATTCGTGAATATTNCATCATCAACTTCATTACCCTTTAAGAAAACTTTGAAATTTGAAAATTAATCAGACAGGAGCGATTCGTGAATATTAACACACTTTTGCTGCATAGACACTACAGAGTTTTCAATACCACCCCACTGAGAAACTTTACTGAGTTCCACCCGTTGGAAAATTTGAAACTGATTAAAATTCCTCGCTCATTTACTTAAATATTTTAGGTAACTGTCATGTACTTGCAACAACCCCTTCCTTAACGCTAACAATATATTTTCGTCATACACGCTCTTTTTCATAATGTCCTTATCTTTAATTGCAAAAATTAATCATTTATTCTTTATGTTAGTGTTTATGCCATTAAGATTACAATAGGAAATTTTCTACTGTGGAGTTTGTTTAATATTCCATGGCTTGTATTTTAGTATAGAATACAGACATCAGTGAGTACAGAAACCATTCACAACATCCATCGAAAACAAGGTAAGCCATTTGTTTTGTAAGGGGTGAAGGAATTATTGTACTCGTTATCAACAAATGATGACAACTCGTTCAGTTCTTCTGTTCGGATAGGATATATAGCAAAATATTTAGACATTTGCAAATCAAGACTTTCACTGTTAATTGGTCATGCTGTACACAGCTATTTAAGATGTGTCCAGGACATCTTACAGAAGTTTGAAGATGACAGATGAAGATATTGATTGTTCCCTTGACGTTCAAACCTCCAAAATTACTATTGCAATTATTATCAGTGAACGTGAAGAATTTTGTAGCATTTGAATTTTCTCCGAAGTGTAAACCACAAAACTAAATTAGCTCTAGCAGGCGTCAACCCGACGATCTTCTTCACAGGCGTGGAATGTGGCGTAGAATGAATGCTGCACAAGGCGTTTAACAACGAATATAAACTAGCCACTGAATTTAAAAAAAGCTGACGTACAAGGAGGGGTAATCAAGGGAGGGAAATGAGGGAGGAAAACAGGAGGGGAGCCGAGTCGGCCAAGGAGCAGGCCGCCTTACAGAGGAGCGAATCCAGAAACGATTCACGCGGCGGTGACACCGTCGCAACCCCCGCCCCTAAACCAGTGCTTTGGTGACCGTCTCTGATCATCTTGACTCAGCAGACACAACCACTGAAGAAGAAAAGTACATATGCGCGAGTAAGAGAATGAAGAGTAGTAGAATAGTACATTAGTTGTAGCGTAGGAGAGAGTTCCTNAAAAGTACATATGCGCGAGTAAGAGAATGAAGAGTAGTAGAATAGTACATTAGTTGTAGCGTAGGAGAGAGTTCCTACATACACATTGAAAATTACATTTAACAGTTTCGACGATTACAAACAAACGGAGTGATCAACTCCATCTTGAGGTTTCGATGACCAAATGTTGAAGATGTCCTCGGGGACGGTGGGCAGCCAAGTGGATTCCACTCAGCGCCATCAGAGCGGTCTCTTTTCAACCATCAGGTATACTTGCCAACAGCAGCTGGGGCGGTTGCGGGTGGAGAACCAGGACGACCACAAACAGTCCCAGCAGACGTCTCTCACTCCTCATCTCGGCTCACGACAGCGGCGATAGGGTGAGCTCGGCTTGATTAGATGGAAAGGCGGGAATCAAGCAAAAGTAACGGGGATTAGAAAGGGGAAAACCAAAATAACCAAATTAGAGGGGAAAAGGATAAAGGAAACAAGGGGCAAGAACATAGCTCAACAAGGCACCAAGGCAGTCTCAGAAATGAGCAATCAACAATTACTATCGTTGTACATAATGCTTTAACTGTGAGACGCGTGCTTTGCGAAATAACCGGTTCGAGCTGGGCGATACAAGGCTTACTCTATTTGGTGCTAGAAATTTATTTACTCTGAAAGGCCCTATAATTTCGGTATCAGCTTCCCTGTCACTTTCTTTCCCATATCTGTCAGCACATAATTTCTGCAAAGAACCAGGTCTACTAACTTAAAGTTAACTGGAATCCTGCCCTGGTCCATCTTCGCCGTGACCTGTAGCTTTGCTGCCCCGAGCCTGCGGTGGACTTCCTCAAGCAAACGATCTCGGTCAGCGTCACCAAGAAGGGAAGGAAAGGGGGGATGTTCCATATATTTAACAAGGGATGACTGAGAGGGCGACCAAGGAATGACTGAGAGGGCGACCAAGGAATGGCAGAGAGGGTAGAACTCCGGTAGAATCATGCAAAGCACTATTGAATCCCATATATATATATATATATGAAATCCAAACCCTGGTCCCACAAGGTATGATCCTGATTATAAAAGATGGTCAAACAGACTTTAAGATTCTTATTGAATCGTTCAACTTGGTTACCCTTCGGGTAATACAGACTGGAGGTGAAATGCTTGATTCCCAGCGAAAACACATGTTAAAAAATATATTTGAAGTGAAATACTTGGCGTTATCGGTAGCTATTTCAACAGGGGCACTGAAAACCTCCCACACCTGATCAGTAATATCCTTGACAATAGATGACGCTTTCATATTTCTCAATGGTAACAAGATAACAAATTTTCTAAAAGTGTCCAACAAAATTAAAATACAAATATTACCCATCTTAGATCTAATTAAAGGACCAAAAATATCCAAGTGGACTGTGCTCCAAGGAGCCTGGCGAATCTGCGTGACCACCTGCCCAACATTGGCACATTGAGCCTGCTTACACTTCTGACAAAGATCGCACGAACGCACAAATATGACACGTCACCCCTAAGCATAGCTCAGGCAAAATGAATAGCAATTTTGTTGAAAGTCTTTCTGACCTCTAAGTGCTCTCCAAACATGGAATCGCGACAGTAGGACAACACTATAGGTCTCAATGAAGCAGGAACTACAATTTTACGTGCATGGCCACTATTACCAGTGAAATACTACATTTCGTTATCCAACACATATGTACGTAAGTGCGACATCATTGTNGTGCATGGCCACTATTACCAGTGAAATACTACATTTCGTTATCCAACACATATGTACGTAAGTGCGACATCATTGTTCAGGTCACTTAGTACCTGAATACATAAAGTCATCACACAACCGAAGTTGTGGTTTTTGTTTGTTAAAAGGGCGCTCTTAGCCGCTAGGCCCTACCGCTCCCCAGCCTCCCAATAGGCGGGGGAGAGAGATCACGCCCTCTCATCGCAGACATGACCTGCGCTTTCCAAATTGACCAAACCCGTTTTGCCCCGACCTGTACACNATATCCAAGTGGACTGTGCTCCAAGGAGCCTGGCGAATCTGCGTGACCACCTGCCCAACATTGGCACATTGAGCCTTCTTACACTTCTGACAAAGATCGCACGAACGCACAAATATGACACGTCACCCCTAAGCATAGCTCAGGCAAAATGAATAGCAATTTTGTTGAAAGTCTTGCTGACCTCTAAGTGCTCTCCAAACATGGAATCGCGACAGTAGGACAACACATTAGGTCTCAATGAAGCAGGAACTACAATTTTACATGCATGGCCACTATTACCAGTGAAATACTACATTTCGTTATCCAACACATATGTACGTAAGTGCGACATCATTGTNTTTGAGTGGATACTCGATAGTGCACTCGCAGGTTTCCTATGGTTTTACCATAAGAGTACGCAATACGGAACAATCTTATTACTGCTGCTTATAAAATAATTTATCATTTACATTTTTAATGTGATGAGAACATCAAAAACATTACCTTTGTGCAGTAGCCAAAAGAATTGAATTCTACAATCAGCAACCTAAGTTTCATGAAATAATACATCTTAGGTCGGGTTTACTATGTTTAAAAGGGAAGCATGCATCGTGGCAATACCAGGGTTGTCTGGTGCCATGGGCGAAATTGTAGCTGCAGCAGAGAGCTTCGCGTCGTCTGATGCCTTGGAATCAGCAGAGGCGAAGGACCATATATACACACACAACTGACGGATGAGAGAAGTGTTGTACAGTTTTTAGACATTCGCTTATTTTTAACTATGTTCTTTTAACCTTTTATTCCCTTTCTGGAAATATTATTTTGGTTTTCTTGGCAAAGCCCTTTGTGTTCTTTTCCAGTACCTAGCTTTTTTTTCTTCATTTTTATGTTAAAGTAAGGTTAGATAATGTTTTTGTCACTGTTTCTGTAATTATGTTTATTTATCTAGCAATATTCCAAGATTTCGTTACTTTTTAATTTTTTTTAATTTAAAGGTGACTAATTACTCTAATCGGGTTAGGCTATTGTGCCAACCGACTGAAATAACTTTATTTAAAGCCGAATTGTGAATTTCGTAATGAAATATCCCGTATTTGGTTTGCGAACATCATATTTAAATTCTTTTCTGTCTATATAATTTTATAAAGTATTTGTGACCTTCATGTAAAATACCACATTACGAAACAGGATAGTATCACGGGTTTTGTGAAGCGACTTGATACCTGTGTTAGTGAATTGTATTTTCGGAATATGCCCTACCTCCTTCTTGGTTTCAACTCGTAATGGCATGAATGCATTTTTAATTAGCTCTGGCTATTTTCCTACTTATGTTGTAATCATTTGAGTTTTATTGCATTTGGTAAGTGTTTTTTTTCTGTTTGTTATTTGTCGCCTCAATAATGTATAATTATGACCTTACCTCTTTATTTTGTTCATACATTTTGTATTTACAGTTGTTGACCTGTTGGGTCGGAAAATGTTGTGTTGAGGCAATTTCTAGGCCATTTCTCTGACTTGCTGCAGATGCGTGGCAGAATTCTTTGAAGTCGGCTTGTATCTTCTTCTTGATGCCGTTTTAAAGATGAAGTAACACTTATGCTGGTGTTGGCAAGGGAGATGTCCCAAAGATGGGCCACATCTCAGGAAAGTCCAGCCACCTCTCTTTTATTTTCGGCATGTGCATTAAATACAGTCGCCATGTTATTTCGGACTCGATCTTTTATAAATTAAGTAACCTTTAAAGTTTTGTATGACTTGACATATTTTGTAATTCTGTCTGTGTTAATCTCATTTTTACACTATCTTTTATTTAAAAAACAAAGGAACATAATATCCAAAAGGTTTATAATGGCCCGGCATATTTTGTTGTTTTGAATTGTAATTTTACTATCGTGGGATCCCACTGTTATAACAGTTTTTGGTTCCAAATATATTATATATAGTGCCTGTTATACATTTGAAATATTTATTATTATTTATCGCTCTTATTAAAAATTATAATTTTGGTTTCAATAATCTTAGTTCTACTTATTTATCAAACACCTTGCTTTTTTATTCTAAATAGCATTTTTATTTATTTATATATATAACAATTATTGCGATGTATGTGTAAGGGTGCTGGAGTGGGAATTTTGGCTCTGTCTCTTTGCTTCTACTTTTATATTGGGGTCACACCTACACAACTAGATCCTCGGAGCTTTCTATTTGTGGCATGCTTGTGGTTATTGCCACTAAGTCTCTCCTATGCTAGAAATGGTAGCATTTGTGTGGAGGTAGCCCAGCATGCTACAGTGTTTCGGCACATGTTTTTATGTCAGTGTGTTTGCAGTGTAAATCACAGGGCCACGACCGAGCCATAGGCTGCGCAGTGTATGCTTTGCCTTGTTCTGTGATCACGCAGTGCTTCGCTAATTTTTTGGTGAATGAGTGTAGTAGGTGTATTGATATGGTGCAGTAAGACGGAATTCCCGGTGTAAATTACAAACATATGTCATGGCTGAGGGCGTGCATTCAATGATTGAGCGCATTTATGGCGACCTGTGAGCCAATATGCTCTTTGGGCACTTGTATTTCTGAGTCTCGTCGGGATCATAATCGCGGAGACTAAATATTTTTGGGTTAGCATTATTAACACAGTCGTTGTAGAATTTTCCCACCATTTTGAAGAAGTGCTCATTTAATCTTTCATGTATCAGTTCGTTATGCAGATCTGTAATGGGACAGTATCGTAACCCATCTGCAGTATTTCGCAGGCATTTTTTTTGTACGATCTGCAATTTCTTAATGTCTTTTAGCTACATGTGTCTATGTAGGGGCAGCATATATAATGACAGGGCGTATAAGCAGAGTGTATAGCAATACTGTTGTATTTCGTGTTAATAATTTATAACCTTTCTCCAGCCCTTGTGTACCTGTGCGGAAAAGTAGGTCACCAGTAGAGTTTGGGTGGTGGTGTTCTGGGGGGGCGGGGGGAGGAGCAAAAGGTGTTGCCAGATTACAGAATAATGCAGTGCATCGCCAGTGTTTACAAAATGCAGTGTGTGGTACAGGCGGCCCAGGGAAGTGATTCCTAGTCTGCTAAAAACAACAGATCCAAAAAGGTCAGTTAAACAAATTTCCGTTAATCAAGGACTTACTGTAATATTTTAATTGCAAAGTTTTAAGTTGTCATTTTAAATCCCATTTACATTACTTCAATGCTTACTGTATCAACAATAACTACATTTAGAGAAGAAAATATGTAAAATAATAATTTCAACTACACATAAAGCAACAAAATCATCTAGTTTTTTTTAATCTCCCTACAAAAATGAATTAAACTAAAAAATTAATGTGGCGTATAATTTACATTATGAAGAGTAGCACAATTCCTTGATTTTAATATACTGCATTATGTAGCCAAGTTGTTCACCCCAAATATCTTCTGAACTACTGTAGGTAACAAAATTTTGATTTCAAATCTGTAAATAACACTACGTGGCTCATAAGACACTGTCTATGGCTGTTCCGAGATGTAATTAATCACCGAGATAACGATTTCAACGTTAGTTTTTCGATTTTAATATACTAATTTCTCCCAATAGCGTAGCATGATACTTAAAGGCGATTTCAGTGACGTGGTTATTTTGAAAACCCCACGAGCACTTTTTAAGATATGAAAGGGTGTTCATATGTGTATGCACTTGACTGTACCCGTGGCAGAGTAGGTTGCATCATTAACTGTGATGTCGAGTGGAGTGTTGATACACAGGTGATGCACGCACCAGTGATACAGTGGCATAAGAATCGAATGCATGCAAAAGGTTAGTGATAATGTTACACTACTGTTAAAACACGACAGAGTCGTGGTCTTATTTGTTAACGGGGCGCTCTTAGCCGCGAGGCCATACCGCACCCCGGCCTCCCAGTAGGCGGGGAAGAGGGATCACGCCCTCTCATCGCAGACATGACCAGCACTTTCTGAATTGACCAAGCCTGTTTGCCCCGACCAGTGATAATGTTACAGGCAAATATAGTATGTCTTTAATTTCATTTTCACAGTTTGTTTACAATTAATTCATAGATCAGTCTTGTCTGTTTTACAATCCACGCCAATGCAACACCTCCCAGCGAATAATGTTACCTACTCCACCACATAAAGTCATCACACAACCGAAGTTGTGGTTTTTGTTTGTTAACGGGGCGCTCTTAGCCGCTTGGCCCTACCGCTCCCCGGCCTCCCNCTGAATACATAAAGTCATCACACAACCGAAGTTGTGGTTTTTGTTTGTTAAAAGGGCGCTCTTAGCCGCTAGGCCCTACCGCTCCCCGGCCTCCCAATAGGCGGGGGAGAGGGATCACGCCCTCTCATCGCAGACATGACCTGCGCTTTCCAAATTGACCAAACCCGTTTTGCCCCGACCTGTACACAGGCTGCACCAGGCAGAGCCCCGATCTGATATTACAGATCGCACAGAGCATGTCCTACCACAAGGCCTGAGATTCTAGCACTCAGATAACCAAGCTGTGGTGTAGCCGGAGCGCTACCCACGCCCCTGACGTGATCTCGGGCACGCCCCCGGAACATTCCTGTTCAACGTCCGACTCTTTTACCTGAATACAGAAAACGTCATCACCCTGAGCCTAACACAGCTTGACAACAAATTCAGGGAAACTCTGAATTATATCGAGGGTGCCTCAGGAGTCGCCAACTCGTCCGTTTCGAAATCTGCAGGGTCATACATTCTCGACAGAGCATCGGCCACCTGATTACTGGAACCTCGAACATGATGTACCTTAAATCGAAAACTAGAAAGGCGGAGCACCCAGCGACCCAATTTTTCCAACTGTTGGGGATGGTTGAGAACCCAACTCAAGGCATGATTGTCAGTATGCAGGTTGCATTCAAGATGATCTATGTGTTAAGGTTTCCTTTTCATAAATGCCAAGCCTCCGCTCAGTCTCAGTCAAACCGCGGCTGGCAAAGGTGACAGGCGCCAAACCCAACTCAGACCGCTGGCTTAGGACTGTCCCCAATGCCAGAGAAGAGGCATCCACTTGGACTAAAAATCGGCGCGAAAAGTCAGTAAGAAGATGCACCGGCGGAGAAACTAGATTTTCTTTAAGCAGAGAAAAGGTCGACTCCTGCTCCTGACCCCCCTGAAATTCTACTCCCTTCTTTTTAAAATAATTTGGAGGCACTGGTATTTCAGAAAAATATTCAATAAACCTGGAGTAATAACCTAAAATGCCAAGAAATTTCTGTACTCCCTTCAGAGTTTTAGGACAAGGGAAATTCAATATGGGGGCCACACGGTCGTGGTCGATCAAACGACCCTCACAGAGCAAACATCCCAGAAAATTCACCTCACTGGATTCTAAGGTGACTTTATCTGGATTTACAGTCAGACCTACTTCTCATATTTTAAGGAAAACCTGGCGGATATGAGACAAGTGAGAGTCAAGGTCATCATTATAAACAATAATGTCATCAATATAATTAAAGACAAATTTGAACTTAAATTCGGACAAGACAAACTCCAACACACGTGACAAGGCTTGACTGCCAAAATGGAGCCCATAGGAATACGAGTAAACTCGAATTGGCTCCAAGGTGTACTGAAGGCCGTGTATTTCCTACATGAGGGATCAAGTAAACACTGATGAAAACTGTTGTTCAAATCTAAGACGTAAAACACACGGACTTTACTCAAGTTCTGAAGGGCGCAATCAATGGTTGGCAAGGGAAAAGGATCCTTATGAATCTTTATAATTACCAGGAAATTGTTAACCACCAATCGGTATTTGTCACCATCCTTTTCACGCAACTAGGAATACCGGCGAACAATAATCCGAGGTAGAAGGGACTATCACACCTGCTTCTAACAGTTTCTGAATGATTTCTCGGAATGCATGGAGCTTGGGAGGGGGGTATTTAAATGATGTTCCCTGACCGGGATGTCGTCTGTCAGCGAAAACTTGTCAGGGGGAACATCACACTTTCCTATGCGTGGAGAGATGACGTCATTAAATTCGTCCCTCAGTTTATTCAAACGCACGCGAAATGCATTGGCAGAACTTGTGCCATCCAACAAAGGAGAAAACACCTCCGGAACTGCGTCGACCTGCAATCCCACCCTGATATTCGGAGCCTTAGTCTTACCTCAAAATTCTAAGCCTAAAATCAAGCCGTGTAGCAGATGAGAAAAAACCCGAAACGTCCAAGAAAACATAACCGATCTTAAAGTGTAGGTTCACCTCTACGTTACTCTTAGCGATGCCACCGTTAGCGATACACAAACGTTTATCTGAAATACAACTGAGACGCCCCTTGGAAATGATCTTGGGATCCAGCAGTTTATTTACAAAGGAATCGCTCATAACACAATGGGTAGCCCCGGTGTCAATCAAGACGGAAAAATGTTGCTCCCCACAAGTGATCAACACTGAACACTTCCTGACAGTGCGCGGGACTTCATTTTTGACGCGACTGAAAGGCCCATGCCCATTTCCCAGTCACATTTCGTTTCCAGTACTTCGGCAGGAACTACGCAGGTGCCCGAGCTCGCCGCAACGAAAACATTTCCTCTCTAACATTGAACGCCTGCTGAGTTGACAATTTCTGGCTGCGTGACCTAGAGCAGCGCAATTACTGCAACGCACCGGAGAACGACATTGCTCGACTTCCTATATATTGCAAAGGCGGCCGGGAGGCGCGGAGTTGCAGTCCCGGTCGGCTCACCCGGGGGGAATACGATATTCACTGGAAACCGCAAGGCGACCTTGAACCTCGGCTGCCAAATGGCGCAGCTCGCGAAAATTACGTGGCGTGGAAACGAGCGTGCATTGCACAAGTACACGGGCGCCAAATTGTCAACGACAACACTGACTAATTCACTCATTTTCTGACACATGGGATCGTCAAATGCACAAATAGAATCTACAAGCTCACACATTGGCTCACCTGGACTTTGAAATCTAAACATTAAGTCACGTTCACACTGGCGCTTAACGTTCGGGAGGAACATAGCCTGAATCACCCGACGTTGAAAACACAAAGAGGTTCCACCTTCTAAGGACATACTATACTCACGGTGTAACTGTAATACTAATCCTTCACACTTGATGGCAATGGCTTTTAACAAACAGTCCTATGAACTCAGATACAAACTGGCTAATTTATTTATGGCAATAAAAAATTGCAAAATGTGGACAGGCTCTAAGGAAGTCAGTGGAGAAATCGATAAAGGGAAAGCATGAATAACTTGTCAGTTTTAAGGGGCCCATTGGTGACACTCGCCGGGCTCGCTCGCTCGNACGATAAAGGGAAAGCATGAATAACTTGTCAGTTTTAAGGGGCCCATTGGTGACACTCGCCGGGCTCGCTCGCTCGGAGGGTGGCGCCATCGGACTCTGACGACGCCAACAGCCCACGTCCGCTCGCCGCAGCTCCGCCACCGTCAAGGCCTCATCCACTTCGTAATGGATATTATTTCCAATAATATATCAAGAATACCTGTTTCTAGAAGACGGCTAAACTCAGCCGTGTGCTGCATAATGCACAGCACTGAGTGTGGTGACACAGGGACCTAATGCTAAAGTTGGGTTTACAATAGAAAAAAATATGCGCTAAGAATTATGCAGTAAGCGCTGATCTGGCATACGGAAACACGTCTTCTGTATTTGCAGTTTCCAATTAATGTTTTAATTCATAATTCCAGCCAATGGGAACAGGCGACAAGCCTGTCATGCTTACTTATGTTCCTAACCTAACCTCGTAAATCACAACCATATTTAAGCAGATCATACTTCAGAACTGACATTTTCTATCAGAGAAGCTTAATTTTGAGAACAAATATATTCGTAAACATGTGCACACTTGCACCTTTTTAATATTTTTTATACTTACATTTCTCTGGATATAACAGTTTCCAGCCAACAACGACTGCTCTGTTCTGATTGGTCGTCGCCTCATAAGTTTCACATAAGAAATAAAATATAACTATTTATTTTAACGCGTAAGAAAATCCAAATAACACACACGACCTGCTAAGTGCCATAGGAAACCAATACATAAGATAATACGCTCTCATTTATCCTGCACACGTCTTAACGCATAATTTAACGCTTAATTTTTCTATTGTAAACTCAGCTTAATGCTCTTCAAAACACGGTGGTCGATGAGGGGCAAAAAATGTACGGACATGGCTGGAAACTGGCGTCGCATTTATCATAGTACAGGACCGGATAGTTGCCAACTTCACAGTCTAATATCTCCCATTTTTCTACCTGTCTGCTCTGCACTTTATAATGGATGAGTCCTTTTGTGGTGAAACGTAAAGGAAGTATAGAAATAAGAATATAAAAATTCACTCCTATGGTAAACGAGAGTGTACAATGGCGGATACCTCGCAAAAGAAAAAGTATTTCTCGTAACTTTAATATAGGATGACCAGATTTTTCAATACGTNACAATGGCGGATACCTCGCAAAAGAAAAAGTATTTCTCGTAACTTTAATATAGGATGACCAGATTTTTCAATACGTGAAGCAGGACAGTTGTAAAAAAAATTATGTTATTACTATAAAAAAATCTGTGTTTAACTTCCAGGCATGATATTACTGTAAATATAAGGCAATGCAACTGAAGAATTGTAAAGGCTACATCCAGTAAACATATGGATGTATATAAGAAAGTATTCAATTTGAAACACTAGTAGAACGTTTTCGCATTTATCTTTATTGACATATACATTTTTTTTTTTCATTGGATTCAAAACATTTTTGTACGATTCTCGATGTAATGACAGTGAGCCTTAATTGACTGGTTNACAATGGCGGATACCTCGCAAAAGAAAAAGTATTTCTCGTAACTTTAATATAGGATGACCAGATTTTTCAATACGTAAAGCAGGACAGTTGTAAAAAAAATTATGTTATTACAATAAAAAAATCTGTGTTTAACTTCCAGGCATGATATTACTGTAAATATAAGGCAATGCAACTGAAGAATTTTAAAGGCTACATCCAGTAAACATATGGATGTATATAAGAAACTATTCAATTTGAAACACTAGTAGAACGTTTTCGCATTTATCTTTATTGACATATACATTTTTTTTTTCATTGGATTCAAAACATTTTTGTACGATTCTCGATGTAATGACAGTGAGCCTTAATTGACTGGTTANTTTTTTTTTTCATTGGATTCAAAACATTTTTGTACGATTCTCGATGTAATGACAGTGAGCCTTAATTGACTGGTTACGTTGCAAAGTATGAAATGCAAAGTTCCTTTCACCAACAGCTAATTTCTCTTCTTTGGAACCGAATGTCGTGCCTGGGAAATAAGATATATGACTGAAGTGCTTGGCGTGGCATTGCTTCGCAGTTTTAACACGTCGTGATAATACTGATTTTCCACAACTGGCTATTGTAAACAAGTTATACTTCTACAGTTGCCTCTAAGTTCTAATGTTACAGCACGGTTATCATTTATGCTTACAAAAACTTAAGATTGTGGCATTTATTACAACACTACGGGGACACAAAATATTATAAAACTGTGGTATTGGTGTGTTAAAATCAGGACTTTATGCAGGACACTTGGCTAAAGGAGCACATTCCAATATTTTAGCACAGTGTATTTGAGGTGAAATAACTGCCTGTTCCGCGAACTCCAGCCGCACACGCCAGCCAAATGGCGTCACTGGCCAGCAACGTGTCGGAACGCTTTTCGCCAATCAGCGCCTGGAAACTAACTTGCCGACGCGCAATCCAGCCAATAAGGAACCTTCAGAATCACGCCGCAACCAATCAGACACAAGGCCCCTCCCTAAAGCCTCGCCCAGCCAATCAGAGAATGGGTACGCCCAAGTCAAAGGAACCGCAACGTTAATTCGTCTCTGTGTACTTATCTAATCTGTTATTCTATTTTATCTCCAGCATAGAGTCAGTAAAAAAAGGTATGTTCAATAAGAGCTCTCTTATCCCTTTATTATGAAAATGCACATTCAGCTTTGAAATACGGTATTATTTTATGGGACCAGTCTGCCAATTGAAAAAAATAACATAAAAGATAATTAAAAGATTTATAACTGGTATAAAACCTTCATCCTCGTGCAAAATGTATTTTCAACAACATAACATAAGCACACCCTTCACTTTACATATACCAGACCATACTTTTTATTTACGCTCAACAGATCCAACTTCACCAGTACCAGTCTGAAAGTATACTTGACAAAGGCAGCCCTTTATTCTGTAGAAGAATTCTTTATTAGAACATCTAATTCAACAAAAGTAATGTAACAAAACACATTCTTTAATATAATTTACCTATTCTGCTCTATACTCTTCTTATCTGTACAATAGTGCAGTAATACGTGAATACAATCTCAGTGTATCCGTATTTCTATCATATATATCATGTATATTGGCATTTGCAGTAGTAAATGTATTGTATGTNACAATCTCAGTGTATCCGTATTTCTATCATATATATCATGTATATTGGCATTTGCAGTAGTAAATGTATTGTATGTGTACATAAACATGTATTTTAATATTAACTGCAAGACAAGTCTACTTTCATTGTGAAAATGAAAACATTTGATGATGAAAAAATAATAATAAAAGTAATAATAAATCCTGCAGAACTACTCTTAAACAAATTAAGGTAGTCCTGCGAAAAGCAGGTNAAATAATAATAAAAGTAATAATAAATCCTGCAGAACTACTCTTAAACAAATTAAGGTAGTCCTGCGAAAAGCAGGTTGTGTGGTCACTCTACTCTAGTTTCGGAATGCAACTCAAACGTGGAGTAGGTGCGTCCGGGCCGCGGCCTTCGGAATGCACCGCCGCGCCTGTCTCTGTTTCTCCAGGCGCAGGCTGTACCTGGGCGCGCGGGGACCCTCGCGCGCGGCACGGACAGTACGTCGGGTACAGCGATTGGTAGAGGTGTGTGGATGGTTGGGAGGGGAAGAAAGGAATGAGCCGCCTACCTGGCCGCCTGCAAGCAGTCGCAGCGCCAGTCCGCTACAGGCAACCGGAGAGAGAGTAGAGCGCGTGGCAGGATCTGTGGCTCTGCCTTTGTGGGATAGTGCGACGAAGTGTCTTCGGTGGCAACACGCATGCGCGAGTGGGCGAGAACTTGGCGCCCGCACCACGAGAACCGCGAGCCGAACACAGCATGACTCGTCCCGTTGCTTGACAGTGAGAGTGCGTTGCACGGAACACCGAACCAGTGCGGGTCGGGAACTCCAGGAAAAGAAATTTCGGCAGTGTCGTCCGGGTTTTAGTTATAAATAGTAATTTTTTTTTTGAACGGAGCTTCCTTCGCGCGATGGCCGTTTCAAGGACACGGACCTACAGGACCGGTGGCACCTACGAGCTGGCGTCCTACGCACTCACGTTCATCCTTCTGCAGGTGAGTTTTTTTTTTAACACTTTCTCTCCGCTCAAGTACGCGCACTTCCTTACGTGCCGTTGGTGTGATGTCACCCAGTGTACTCTTGGTGCTGCCCCGCGACCCTGATGAAGCACGTGGAAGGCTCCGCCCTTAGCGAAGTATGCGCACTCGCAGGGCTGTGCTTGTGTGGCGGTCGCCATATTTGTTGTTGCTAACGCCATGTCCTTATTGGCCGATTCGTTATTATTGTAATTTGAGATTTGGAAGGTTTCTATACCGACAGTGACTGGACTTGTATATGATAAAAAATTAATGAAGGGTCTGCAATACTAAGGTTAATTCTACTCAGGTTAGGAACAAAACGAGTTCTCGTATGAGAGAGTTTGGCATATGCAACATTTCCGCCGCTTGGTGCACACTGTTCCAAAGAGGCCACTTTAGAATAAAATTTTAATCTACTTGAATGTTAAGGCCCGTAATACAATACATGGATACGTAAGAATACGGACTCTAGCGGAACAACCTGACGATTTGGAATGAATTTTAACCATTCTACAATACGAAGAAAGGTGCAGTCTTGCAACTTACGAAATCAAAAATACCCAGTGCAAGTGTCCTGTTTTTTAAAGTATAAAATAGAGAAAAATCTGTTTCACATGCGACGCACATGTGTACATGCAATCTGACGTGTGTGTGTCCATCCAGTGTATAAACTTTGTATACTGTAATTTGACTTGTCCAATATCGTTGTACAGCTATGCATTGAAAAAGAAAGATCTTACGGACGCAATAACACAAACAAAAACTAGCGCTTACCTAGTGGCGAAAGTGTATGGTTGCCAAACTTTTAACAATGATCTTTCCAACCTGAATAGAAGTAACCTTTGCAATTCTTAATAAACTTGTTATTATTTTTCATATAACTATCTCCAGATTCGGCGGATTTTATTGTATATGAAAATTAGGCACTGATAATTTCTAAGGAATTGGTAGCTACAATATAGAAATTCTTTTTTATTTACCATTTTAAACATTTATTATGAACCCTGAAACTATTCTTTTCCCAAATAATTACGAATCACTGCCATTTACGCAAACTAAAAATTACCTGAAAATTTCCCTTTCACCCTTAAAATCAACTAAATTTCCCTTTTTCCCCTCATAATTTCCCTTTCACACCTCAAAAAGCACCTATCCCCCAGCTGCAAAAAACGATCCCGCGAAAGGGACTTTTCAGTCAATTTGGGGGGAAAGTTTTCGAGGG
This sequence comes from Clitarchus hookeri, assembly GCA_002778355.1. Lineage (NCBI taxonomy): Eukaryota > Metazoa > Arthropoda > Insecta > Phasmatodea > Phasmatidae > Clitarchus > Clitarchus hookeri. The sequence goes on along the minus strand of NQII01003763.1, from coordinate 169,307 downwards.
CAGAGCAGTGGCGGCCATATTGGTTTTATAGGCATAGGGTATGTCAAATCGATACACAGGGTCCGGAGTCAGTCCTAACCATCAGCCATCTTGGTTCTGTCAGCTATCTTGTCTGCCATGTTGCATGTCGGTGACCTTGACCTTTGATATTGCCCCGGTGACCTTTGACCTGGAAAACCCCAAATAATCCCACAAAATTTATATATAAAATCTATTAAAAAATGTATAAATATATTATTAAAAATGCATTAAATATTTATTAAAAAATTTATTTAAAAAACTTATAAATTAAAATTTTTTAATATTTGTTCTCAGAAAGGACGGGGAGCCGGAGCCGACCGGCTGCCATGTTGGATGTCGGTATCTTGACCTTGACCCCATGAGCCTGACCTTAGGTGACCTCGAACATAAACATTTTGCACAATTATTTTAAAGTTCCCAAAAAAATTATTAAAAACTGCTAAAAATTATTTTTAAAATGTGAAATTTTTGATTAAAAGTTTAAGAATTTTTTTTATAAAAATTTGTTTCTAATGTTTTGGCTTAGAGGGTACGAGGGACTGAAAACGACCAGCCACCATGTTATGATATCACTCATCCACCATGTTGGACCCAAGTGACCTCGATTCATGACCTTGACCCTATATCCTTGGATGACCTTGAAAACAAAATCACGAGAATAATTGTAAAAAATTTAATAAATTCACTTAAGTCAGCGAGCATATTACGTTACTGACTACTACCGCCATCTTGTATTCAAGTGACCTTGACCGGGTGATCTTTAAACTTGAACCCAAAAAAATGTTGAAAATCCTAAAAAATTTCTTAAGAATTAGAAAATTAACAAAAATATTATAAATAATTTTTTTAAAAATTATTTTGAAAAACTTACATTTCCGGAGTTCTGCCACAATACCATTTCCAGCAGACGACTGACCCCCACCCCTTCCAATCAGTCACATTGTATTAACATTCCCCTTCCAATTCCAATGTTTCTCATTGGTTAATTAGTTGGCAGGTCTCCGCCCCCCTCGTCTTTGCTCATTCTGTCAACTGCACTCCACCCGCCATATTGGTTTTTAATTTGTCTTTTGTTTACATTTTCACCACCTAGGTGGCACTGAAGACTCCGGCCAAGTAACATGTTAGATCAACATTAACATGTTAGATCTGGATGACCTTCTTGACCCCGCGCCCATGACCTTGGATAACCTTAACTCAAAAGAAATTCTAAAAATCTTTATAAAATAAAATCCCCAAAAAAATATTTACAAAATTAAAAAAATGTATTAAAGATTTGTTTTTTTTATTAGTTTTTCGATCGATGTCACAATATTTCCATAAATCAGCACCACAATCAGCAACGCAATGAGTGCCACTATCAGTACAGCAATCAACATCAAAATCAGCAATCCACACACGAATCTACCCCAATCCACACACCAATCCCCACAAATCCTTCACAATCCGCTCCACAATCGCTCCACATACTTCACAATCCGCTCCACAATCCACAGCGATTCGTGCCAATCCTTCGATAAATTCCAATCCTTCGATCAATCCTTCGGTTTGTTCCCTGCCCATGTTTATAGAATAACATTGGTTCGCCAACTGTCTCCAAATTTATACATGTCGACAAAATTAATGTTTTCTATGCAGTCAACTATTCATTCCTTTTTAATTCTTAAGACTTTATTATCATTCTGTATGCAGATCTTTCCGTTAATAGTCGAATGCTCATACCACCACTTTAAAGTTGCGAGGGAAAAAAGGATACGACACACAGAAATGAAAATAATAATAATACTAATCTGTTATTATTTTGTAATTACAATTTCATAACAGGGCAGTTCATCACATCATGTAATATAACCCCTCCCCTTCAGTTCTCTGTTGATTGAAGATGTTTCAACAATGCGCGAGAGACCCCCAGGTTTTTGCAGGTCAATAAAATATCCGAGTCTAACAACAAGTTCATTCGGGTCGTCGGGGAATAGGCAGCCAGTATTCTCGGCGTCTTCTGCCTTATTCGTGTCGCTCACTGCAGCAATGTTGGAGAGGTGTGTCAGTGCACCGAGAAAATCACCATTATCATCTTCAACATTATCACGGTCATGTTCATTTTCATCTATGCTATCTTCATCACTTCCTGTTTCATCCTCAATATTAAATTTGCTTTTCTTTGTATCAGGATTTGTATGCTCATCAGTATTTAGAGGCGACAACCGTTTATTCTGAAGTTCGTTGACTTCACGCGAACGTCTTGCATGCAAGTGTACATTCCACACAAACCAACTCTACTGCACTCATTCCGTCTTGAGCATTAACGGTCTCAACATAATCGCCTGTCGGATCGGTTCCCATCGAAGTAGCAAGTGGTGTTGCCAACAGCACTTACTGACCAATCCTTGTAGGTCTCGGTATGTTCTTTCGATGTATCGCCTTGCACAAACTGCATGGGACCAATGTCGTAATGCTTCATCCCGCGTAAAGGACTCTTCGTACAGGCCGTTTTCTCCTGCCAACTAGCATTTTGACCATAGGCGAAAACTCGATCGCAGAATCTGCACTGGCGACAACCAGTTAGCGATGATGCGGGTCGCAGTTCCATGATCGTTGAGGTCAAAGGCAGGCGTACGTATTAGCAACTCATTTTCGTGGTATGACGAGAGAGCGCGTCCAAATCTATGTTCACCTCATGGTGTCAGAACGTCAACTGTAATTTTTGTCTATATAAATGTGGTTATTTTTACAGTAAAGAGCATAGCTTGTTCCCACAAAAGGCCTTCCGCGATAAAATTTACATGAGAAAACCTACATACTCGTTCACCTTAGAAGAAAACAAGCAGATAATTATGTAGGTATACATAAATATAGGAATATAAAATTATTTTAAATTTATTTTATTCATAATAATGTAGATTAAGTATATAAAATTTAAAATAAAAAAATATATTTAATTTGGAGCAAAAAAAGAAATTTTGAGGGAAATTTAGTCGATTTTGAAGGGAGAAAGAAGAATTTTTTAGGAAAAAATTGCCGCCGGGGGACCGGAATGACAGAGCATGAATAGCTCCTATCTCCGGTCCCAGGTACCGATGGCCCAGAATCCCCATAATCATTCTACTTGTGTCACATATCACAAGCGTTTTATACTTCTGTAATCATAAAAGAATCTCATTTTTGATTAAATTAAATTTTTACTTTAATTTTATGTATTTATTATATTTTATTTATAATCAAAACGAAAAAAAAAGAGAAAATACGTGTGTTGGTAATGCCCAGTAAGAAATAGTTCTTATGCAAAATATTATTCAACTGAGTGCGCACGAATGCGGTACGTAGTTCTTTCGGTTGTAATTTTCTAGACTTGGTTAAGCTTTGTTATCATTAGGCGATGGAATAGCCTGAAAGTATAACTTTAGCAGGTCTTCAGAAAAGTAGGAATTAACCGTGAATGGACTATAAGTCCATGGCCGATTCATTACCAGCTTCAGCTTATCTTAGCTACTTGCTCCGTCTATACTAACCTCGCCCTACCTAAAGGCTGTTCACGATATACTGAGCACTTTTGAAATCAACCTTTGAAAAATGTCACTGTTCCTACCTACATATAAAATCATGGGCACAGTGACCGGCATGTGCCCAGTAACGTTGGTAACAGCGAAGGGAAAAGTAGTTCCATGCTTTAACGTAGAATTAAAAGGGTTACGTAAAAAATTTTGAATACTGAAATTATTACTTTTGCTGTATTTTTTTAATGCATGTAAGTGCAAGAATTATAAAAATGGTAAAATATATAGATTTCCAATAATTTCACAGTTTCACTTGACCGACGCATGAATAAAGTTGCCAGGCCCTTCGCAACGTCAGTTTTGCATATGCTGGAAGAATACGCATTGAATACGCAAGCAGATCTTAAGCAGGGCAGTTTAACGTGAACATCCTTTACCTACTTTCNTATTTTATTCATAATAATGTAGATTAAGTATATAAAATTTAAAATAAAAAAATATATTTAATTTGGAGCAAAAAAAAGAAATTTTGAGGGAAATTTAGTCGATTTTGAAGGGAGAAAGGAGAATTTTTTAGGAAAAAATTGCCGCCGGGGGACCGAAATGACAGAGCATGAATAGCTCCTATCTCCGGTCCCAGGTACCGATGGCCCAGAATCCCCATAATCATTCTACTTGTGTCACATATCACAAGCGTTTTATACTTCTGTAATCATAAAAGAATCTCATTTTCGATTAAATTAAATTTTTACTTTAATTTTATGTATTTATTATATTTTATTTATAATCAAAACGAAAAAAATGAGAAAATACGTGTGTTGGTAATGCCCAGTAAGAAATAGTTCTTATGCAAAATATTATTCAACTGAGTGCGCACGAATGCGGTACGTAGTTCTTTCGGTGTAATTCTCTAGACTTGGTTAAGCTTTGTTATCACTAGGAGATGGAATAGCCTGAAAGTATAACTTTAGCAGGTCTTCAGAAAAGTAGGAATTAACCGTGAATGGACTATAAGTCCATGGCCGATTCATTACCAGCTTCAGCTTATCTTAGCTACTTGCTCCGTCTATACTAACCTCGCCCTACCTAAAGGCTGTTCACGATATACTGAGCACTTTTGAAATCAACCTTTGAAAAATGTCACTGTTCCTACCTACATATAAAATCATGGACACAGTGACCGGCATGTGCCCAGTAACGTTGGTAACAGCGAAGGGAAAGTAGTTCCATGCTTTAACGTAGAATTAAAAGTGTTACGTAAAAATTTTTGAATACTGAAATTATTACTTTTGCTGTATTTTTTTAATGCATGTAAGTGCAAGAATTATAAAAATGGTAAAATATATAGATTTCCAATAATTTCACAGTTTCACTTGACCGACGCATGAATAAAGTTGCCCGGCCCTTCGCAACGTCAGTTTTGCATATGGTGGAAGAATACGCATTGAATACGCAAGCAGATCTTAAGCAGGGCAGTTTAACGTGAACATCCTTCACCTACTTTCGCTTTCGTTCTTCTCGTAAGCATTTCAGCACAAGACTTAAAATATTATTATAAGTTGTCGAAACTCATTCCAAATCCGGTATCTATTGAAACTTGACTTTAAACGAGAAAAAGTTTTTTTCAGGACGCAACTTTTCTAAGTTACGTGGGCGTTACTGCAGTAATAACAACAAAGATTCACGGCTTCGTGTTTACTGTCGAACACTGAGGTGTTTTTCACTCCCGCGAAATAACACTCGAGGCGAAGAAAAATAACTTTTTTATTTCCCTCCTGCCTTGCCGAACCTTTGGTAGCAATGCTTGCGGTGATAAATCTCAGCGTTTTTTTTTTTAAGACCGGACAACTTGATGGGAAAGGGACGCCTAGGGTTGCATTCCACGGAACCATCTACGGAACAGCCTGAAGACGTATTGCCGGGTGACCGCGGTAAATATGGCCTCGATCATTTTGCGCGTCTCTGCAAATGACTTAAAAATAGCCTTCTTGGACCGGAAAAGGGGATAGTTAGGCGAGAGCCGTTATTTACCCGGGTGATGAACTGCGCTGCTAGTTAAACGTCTCGGGAAGTTGGTTAGGGAACGTCCTTAAGAAAATGGGGAAATACTGCATACCACGAATTTCAGACGTGTTCGCAAGGGCGTTATTAAAGCCCTGTGGAAAATTCTGGTTATTCAACGTACTGAAACAGCGATTGGTGATCGTTCTATCTTTTAAGGCGCACGTCTACGTGCAGTATTTTGTTTGGCGTTTTTGAAGACTTCGTTTCTGTCAACCAGCTTCAAAGTCGGAAGGATATGGCGTCAATGAAACTTCATTAGTCCCACAATGTTTGTATGCAAAAGTTGGACGGCTCCAGTTTCCATCAAACATGTTGTGTACCTATAAGATCTTTGACAAAATTTGATATTTGTCTAGTTCAGACATTTTCTTGCCTTGCTCTTTAAAAACAGTAATCTCTGTCTCCACAAAACCTAAAAATGACAACCCCAACTAGATTTCAGATAAGGTTGAGGTAATTAAGTCATAAAAAATTTGTTGTACAAGAATACTGTGGAAATGCACATAAAACAATAAAAGTAAAAAATATCAGAAACAACTCATTTAAGCGCGCAGCAAATATCGCTTATAAAATAAATCTAAATTTAATTTAGAAGTGAAAATAATGTTTTACATTTGTAATATTCTTTGTGTAATGCGCTGCACGGTAACACAACAGCAATGTCTTGTTTTGGAAACACGTTGGAACTAATACCAGGTTATGATCGTCAAATAAAAAACTTTGACATCGTGACAGATTTTGAAACATCCGAGATTATTTGACCAACTTAGATTGATGGAAGAAATTGATAGTCGCATTTACAGTTAAAGTTTTGTAAAATATATTTGAATGAGAACACTTGTAAGTCGGAAAGTTAGTCGGAAAAATGATATGGGAGAGAGGAGGGCATAGTAGGGACTGGAAACTAAAACTAACTTAAACACTGCGTAAGGGACGAAACAAACATGCATTAACTCTGTGCGTTCACAGGAATTCACTGGCAGTAGTTTTCTAGCTACTTACTGTAAAAGTAAAAGTTTGAAGTCATACGGTATACACGAATTCTCAGCAAATTATAATCTCCCCCAAATACTAGCGCTCAAATTAAATTACACAGTGTTATTCTCAGCACCAAATTCGTATTGTATTTCTTGGTTGCAGTGCTTTTGAAATATTTTCCTGGCATTGACGCCATATTACACTCCCAGAAACACTGGTGTATATAAGTTACAAATAGTTAATATGATTTGTAGATAACATGTAGTACGTATTCGAAACGGTTATATTTGGTTAATATTACTTTTTAATGCCTGAGTTAGTTTAGGCTTACGTTTGTTGTTGAGGAGATAGAAAGACAGAATCTAATGCCACCTCCTTAATTCCTCCCTGTGCTCATCACAAATTGAGTTTCAGAGTGTTAAGTGCCATCCTCTACGCTATTTATAGTGAACCGTAAATTTCGCGGACTCGTTTACGGTCGGGGGTGAACCTCAAACAGATGTACAACTGTGGGGATTTGTTATTGAAGGAAATTGATTTGATACGCTCTCGAGGCCGGGGAGCGAATGAGCAGACAGCTTGGAAGTAGAGTGACGGAATCACATACGGACAGCCTAAGAGACGAACGGCACAAACATGGCTCTCTCGAGTGTTTGCAGTATTGTAAAATCTAACATACTGCCAGATCAATTTGTGAAATTGCTGGATCTCTAGCTATTTATTTTATAATTTGAGACGGTGTATATCTTGCGTGATTGTTTGTAGTGATGAGGGGGAGGGGGGTATTTAGTACATACATGCTGTTGCTTGTGCTTTGTCGTTGCCAAGTTTTTGAAAGACGAAGGTTTTAATTAAACAAAATAATAAAATTAAATCTCCTTATTTATTTACAGTGCAAAAAAAAAACTTGAACAGCTATTTCTTCCACAATGTACTACAATCCATTCGACTACAATCCCCTGAAAAACTAACAAAACCACTACGGAATAACTACTTTAATTTATCAAATTAATAAATAATTAGTGTTGCTAATATAGACGATGCGATGTAGTTATTTAGATAAGTCAAGCTGCAGCAGTGTGTGTGTGTGTGTGTGTGTGTTTTTTTTCTGCCACCTCTGCTCCGTCGCCCGGATCAACCACAAATACCTCCGCTCTTGTGCACCAGAATGCTGCTCTTGATGTCTCCCCGCAGTGGCTCCGACCGCCTGGTCGCCGCTGCAACACTCGCCTCCTTGTGCAGTAGTTCCTGCCTGTGAGGTGACATATACTGGCGCCGACCATTCCCGGATAATACCGCACGCACGCGTTCCCCAGTGACTCAGTCCAGTGTCCAGGCCGCAGGAGAGAACTCCTGTCCGTCTGGAAGATGCTGGTCGCCTCCAGGTGCGAGATGTCAATCACAGGCGCGTCGTGTCTCCCCTCCCTGCACCCCTCACTGCTTTGTCAAGGATGGGGCCGCCGCTGGCTTGCGACAGACGGCTGGTAGGGCTTTCCAATATCGTTTCGAAACAAGAACTCCCAGAGAATATTGAAAATCCTTGGCGATGTATTGCACATTTCGCTTAAATTGATATCACAAATATAGCACATATTGACATATCTAATATCATCACAATTATCCGTCGTACGAATATAGTAAATATTAGAATTATCTGTTATATTGATAACGCATATCGCCAACACCGCATATATCTAATATCGTATATTATCAACATCGCGTATTACCAACATCTCTATCGTCATGGCATATCATCAACATCGCTAATATCGTATATCACCAACAACGCATATTGCTAATATCGAATTTCTCTCGCATCGTACCTCGCTAATATCGTGACGCCAACAACGCATATCACCAACATCGCTTATCATTAATATCACATATCGCTAATATTGCATGTCACCAGCATCGCATATCGCTGATACCGCGGTATGCGATACACATTGCTCTACACTGTTGTACCTCAGAGCAGTTGCGATATTTCATAAATATAGTTTGGTGTTCGATAGACCGCCATAGCGCGACGACCGGGAGTGTGGGAGAGAAGGCAGAGCGGCTCACAGCAACTGCACATGGTCGCGCGCAGTGCTCGTGTGGAATGTGAAAGGGAGGGTTGGCGCAGGGAGAGCGACAGGAGCTGCTTTGTAGTCGACGCCGTGTGTCGCGACTGAGGCGTGGTGAGGTTGTCGCCTTGTGGGCGGGTCGCGACGCTCGTGTGCGTAGCTCCCTGCAGCTACCTCCTGCCACACACACCTCTTCTCAGGCTCGGTTATACAGTTATACAGCTGCACTTGCTGATCAGCAGGAAACCACTTAGAAACGCCAACAGCCAGTCAGTGGTCTCGGCGGTGGAGAGGCCCACTCTGCTGTAGTGGTTAGACTACTCGCCTCCCACCAATGCGAACAGGGCTCGATTCCCGGTGGGGTCGCCCCCGGACTTTTACATGTGGGAATCGTGCTGGGCGATGCTTCTGGTCAGCTGGTTTTCTCGGGGATCTCCCTCTTCCCTCCGCCTGCGCATTCTGGCGCTGTTCCATACTCACCACGTTTCACCCTCGTTGGCTCTCAATACCTCGATGTTAAGAGCCGCCCAANGCGCATTCTGGCGCTGTTACATACTCACCATGTTTCACCCTCGTTGGCTCTCAATACCTCGATGTTAAGAGCCGCCCAAATCTCTTCACTCACTCGGGTTTCCAAACACTCGTCAGCAGTGCCGGCAGGAGAAATAATGGCTGGAGAATTTTTTTACCGTGTCATTTGCAATTGACGCGTATTTCGATGATATGGAGATATATTTGTAAAAATTATAGTATTGACATTTAATTCAGGTGTAAATAGTTANCTGGAGAATTTTTTTACCGTGTCATTTGCAATTGACGCGTATTTCGATGATATGGAGATATATTTGTAAAAATTATAGTATTGACTTTTAATTCAGGTGTAAATAGTTACATGACAATCCATCCTTGCTCTCTAAGCAACCTCGGCAGACAACAGCAGTGTTACAGTTTCTGGTTATAATTGTCGTTTACTATCGCTATGATTGATTGTCTGCAAATGCTGAGATTACCGTAGCTTGCGCACATCAGAGGTCTCAGCAGGTTGTGCATCTAGCCTGCTACCTATACGTCGATACACTACACTCATCTGTGACTCATCAGCAGTTGTGTGGCCAGACTTTTTTAATGCTTGAAGCAGGACACTTGTAAGAAATGCATATTATAATAAAAGGAATGTAGTTAACTTCCAGGTACGACAGCCCTCCAGCTAATACGACTGAAAAATTGAAAAAAAGTTCATCCAATAAATATTTGGATGTTATTAAATATCATTAAATTTGAATTGTAACTTAACAAACACTTGTATAACAGTTTTACATTTAGATTTATTTTAAATCAATTTTAATTTGAATTAATGTCACGAGTTATTTTGTAAAATCAGTTATGCAACTCACTGCATGTGCAGATTATAAATTTTCAGTGGTAGTTTGTGTGTAAAAAGTAGAACTTTTCGCATGGCACTTGGCTNTGCAGATTATAAATTTTCAGTGGTAGTTTGTGTGTAAAAAGTAGACCTTTTCGCATGGCACTTGGCTAAAAAAAAAAGGGACACTTTACGACTTTATTTGGCTTTTCGCATCCTGCAGGACAATTTTTAAAGAAAGGACGTCTGGTCAGTGGTCAGCCTATCAGCAGTCTTAGCTGTTCGTCGTAAAAAAAATGTAGTCAAGTCGTGTATGTAACAGAGGTCTGCATAGAACTTGTACATAACGTGTGGGGTTCATAGTAATTGCACTGGTCTTATATTCCGCTTTTCACACACGACTAGCGATTAACTTAACTTCGACGAAGTAGTGATTTATTATGTACATAACATAAATTAGACGTATTATTTTTAAAATGTGTAACGGAAATAAAAACGTAAGTATTCTCGCCAACGAAAATCCTTAACGAAAAATCAATAACGCGTTATGTACATGACACGAAATAAACTCTCGGCATTCCGTACACNTGTAACGAAAATAAAAACGTAAGTATTCTCGCCAACGAAAATCCTTAACGAAAAATCAATAACGCGTTATGTACATGGCACGAAATAAACTCTCGGCATTCCGTACACGTGTACATACCGAGGATAATTCCTGCACGACACCCACGCGACGGCCATGCAGCGCGTCGTAAGGAATACCGGCTTTCATCATGACCCGTACTTATTGTGTACATATTTTCTTTTTCATCGTGAGCTTTGTAATGAAAATTGACTTTCAGAAAGCCAGCTTTCCCTAAGAAAGGTTCGGTAAAATGTTTATACGGGAATGTGAAACTCAGAGTGGGAAACTTTTAATTCGTTGGTTTTTACAGGATAATTCGCAAGTCCATAAACATAGGGAATGTGGAAAGTTAATGAACATGCTCGATATGGCATTCACACTGTTGAATGCACATGTGCAGACATCATTCCCTATCAATGAGGAAACGTCGTTGATGTATGCTGAAACAGGCATCGATAATTATTTCCCTCAGATGGACTGTGTCCCTTACTTTTGTCGTATAAACCATCGCCCGTCAAATGTCCCCAGAGATAAAAAGCCAAGGGACTCAAGTCTGGCCCATTTAAATTCAGCCGATCCAGTGGCCATGGGATCTGCTGATCCAACCATGCATGGACACACAATCCATAATAAGGAGGTGCACCGTCCTGTTGGAAGAATAAAGGAAAGTCGGCGTCTTCGTTCAGCACAAACGGCATGTTTGTCTCGACAAGCATGTGTCGATAGCGCTCTGCAGTCAAGTTCCCTTGGTTACGCGGATATCTCAAGTGCCAAACCACGCCGTCACTTCCCCAGCCTCCTACAAGCTCGCAGGGTCCGTCCAAGTACGCGGTGGGGTCACTCCAGTCATCGACATCTGTGACGGTTAACTTTGCCATTCACGCAGAAGTTGGCTTCATCGGTGAATAAGATCTTCGACGAGACTGTCGAATGATGAAGAGTCAACTCTGAACGACTGTCGGGATCGCCGTCACTGAGGTGTTTCTGCAGCTGCAGTTTGTACGGATGTCTTTTGTTCATCTGCAGGACGCGCACAACACTGCCTACCCAGAGCTCAGCTGATATCCGCGGAGTGCTTCTGTGTAGACTCGTGATGACATTTGTCACAGTAACTGCTGAATTAAGGCTCCCGCTTACCTGCAGCTTTTCTTTTCCGCGTCCGAGTCCGAGAAGCGCGAGAACGATAAGGGCGATACTGCCACGCGCATAAAGTGCGCCATCGCCGCTAAGAACAAGGTTCTGAACTGGGTTGCAGTGCTCTCGTCGAGCTGCCTGTATCTACGGAACTTTTAGCAGTGACCGTATTATTTTATTACTGGAACGTCTGTAAGAAGGTTCAATGCAATGCTCTTGAGTAGTTGCATCAGACGCGTTTTTAGCAAATTTGAAGTAATCTGAAATGGCGTTTCTTATGTGCGTGACGTCTTGAAAGCCCTCAACAGATCTGGCCTAGAGTGTGTGTTCTTTTCGTAGATCAGCACGTTAGACGCACTTGTAATAGTTTCGTGGGACAATTCTAACGTTTAGCAACGCAGTCCAAGCGCCAGGTAGGCGGGAGAGCCTTAATTTCTTCGGTTGTCGTCCGTATCCGTCCACTTCGCCTTTTGTCATCGACACGACATTTTTTCTCAGAATTTTTGCAATCACTTTCGGAACTGCACTGCGTGGAATAACTGCGTTGAGAGCCGTGTCAGTACGCTTCTCCTCCACCAATGCCATCATCAGTCACCACACACATACACAGGCAAAAAAAAAAAACAGATTTTACCCTATATTTCCTGACTTTTGAATCACCTGTATTTTCCGAAAGAAAAAAAAAATAAATATTTTTGTTTCTTAAGATTTGATAAAAAAAATGGAATACAGTTTGCAAAAACATTTGGAATACTACGTATTTTTTTTATATATATGGCGCATGTCTTTATAGGCATCTTCGAGAGGTCCTATCACCTAATATTTTTGAAATGCCAATTAATTGTAGTAAATGTTGTTAAGTTAAATTAAAATGTACTACCTTCCGGTAATTCTAATTAAATTCACCTTGTTTCTTGTCCTACAGATGGCCATGGCTATAGTTTCTGTGCCAAGTTTTAAGTTAATTTTTTTTGTAAACGATTTTAACTAAACTTATTTCTTACATATTTGACGCTGTAAACACGGTTAACTCACCGAAAACCAGGTTATATAAACTCGACCTTCAGCTATCTGTGTAATCACGCCGACAGACCTTCCACAGAACCATCGGGTGGGTTTGGAAGTTCCATCGCGTTGACATGCATACATAAATAAGGCTAAACACGAAAGAACGCCATGGTTGCAGTCGGCTCCGAACCACGTGGTAGTATTAACTTGCTACACATAAAATTAAGACTTCAAACCGGGTTGACTTGCGTACCTCATGGATTCCGTTAGAAATACACCCCGAACACCATCGGACTGGGTGAAAACGGGGCGACATTGAAAATAAAATACGCGGCGAATTTACAGTCTGAACATCCTGTGGAACTGGAGTGAAAAACACACAAGACGAAGCAGTCACCACATGTAATCATTCATTGTTCTTAGCATGTCTACGTTTAGTGTTGGAGTGGAGAGATGTGGGCGGCTCTTGACAACGAGGTCAATGAGATCCGATGAGGGGTGAAGCGAGGTGAGCATGGAGCAGCGCCGGAATACAAGGGCGGGGGAAATGGCAGATCCCCGAGAAAATCCGCTGACCAGCGGTATCTTCCAGCACGATTCCCATGTGCGAAAATCTGGGGGCGACCTCTACGTTTAGAGGTTATAGATAATTTTGGAGCATTGGAAACAATCGCGTATATAACTCTTTAACAATGAAAAATATAGTGCATCAAAAATGTTAAAAACAAAAATTTATAACAAAATGGCCTTAACTTTACGAAATGTTTAGTTTTTCTCATTGACGCATCACTAAAAAAAAAATAGTAAAATCGCCTAATTTTTATGACGAAGTTAAGACCTTCTCTTAACAAACCACATTATTATGAGTGCCTTACGCATTTTCAGAATAAGAAATTTAAGGTTAAATATTATTATATTGATACAGTTTTTGCTCTGCCATTTATATGTACTTAGATCTACCATAGATAACTTCAACATTATAATAACATAAAATTATTTAGAATAATTTCAAATACTGTTACATAGCTGAATAATTTAGAAAATAAATAATTTACAGTATACTGGCATGTAAGTTAGATGAGTGATGTCCACAGATCGACCAGATACCCTCAGTGATTTACATAAGTATGAACTAAGGAGATGGAAGGCGACCAGTTTCCAGTAATGCAAGCCCGGAGGCTGGGCCAAGGAAATACGGCGCCTTTCTTTATGGCGGACGTCTTGTGGAGAGGAGAGAGTGAGGTAGATAGGGACGGCTCCTCTCACCGGGGTTTAAAATGTGGAACGGATATTGGCCATCACTGCGGGACGCCCCCCTAAAATCACCGCCATTTATAAATCACTTCCACGCCCGGCAATCGACCAGCCTTCCGCCAGCCCGTAATGAAAAACGACAGCGCTGTGCTCCCTCAGACAGTCTTTCTCAGACGAAGGTCTCATTATGAGACAGTCTAGGATTTTATACCTGTGCTGAACACTTCAACGTTTCTACTTTTCACGTGGTATTATTTTTATAAAATAAAATATTTTAGGCTGTTCACGGTAAACTGTGCACTTTTGAAAGGCCTACTCGTATAGACTTAGTGTAGTCGTCCACCATATATAAAAATTCGCATTGCCATGGATCTGATCACTTTATTCATGAGTCGGTCAAGTGAAACTGTAGAATTATTAAGTAAGTGTTTTAAAAATGTATCTTATCTTAAACTTATATGCATTAAAACCGATAAGTAAAATAAATAATTTCATTATTCACAAATGTTTTCCTAATTCTTTTCATTCCATGTTAGACATGGAACTATTTTTTCCCTCTGTCGTTACCAACTTTACTGGGCACTTGCCACTCAGTGTGCCCGTTAAAATATATGCAGGTATGGGCTGTGACCTTTTCAAAGTTTGATTTCAAGAGTGCACTATTGACCGTGGACACCCGTATATTCACTTGTCAGAATCACAATTTAATGATTTTAATAAAACTTAGATGAAATAAACCAACGTATTAAAGAAATTTAAACAGTGGAAACTAGCATGTACGTACTGTATCAGTTCGCTTGAAGACACACTTACTAAGTTATTTTAAAACAATGCTAGAAATTTTCTCCATAAAATAAAAACGCTAAAACAATTTCTGTATGTTGTTATCGAGAAGTTAAGAAAACGTAACAACATTTCTCTGTATGATTGCATAGAGATACAACTCGCGGCTTTTTAAATATTGAAAATGAATGGTTTTGTTGGATATGCAGTGTGACATGTAACGTTTTTGTACTGAAATGCAAATTTGAATTCCGCGCCAGTCTGCCATATTGGATGAACAATCAGTCCTCAAAGCATGGCACCGGTAAGATGATCACTGTATCCTATCCCTAACAGGTTTTGTAATGTGATTTAAAAATAATATCTACGTAATAATTTTTTCTGATTTTCTGAAATTGGCACCACGTATAGCCTAACGCATAAAAGTGAAACATGGCACGAATAATTTTAAAAATGAATTATTGCTGTCAACCGTTTTCAAAACTAAATATCAACGCGATTAGAATGTGTTTCAGTAAATATCAGGAAACGCTATCGCTCGCCGTTTTATGCAGAATCAAAACCCCATCTTCACTCGACCCGGGCTTGCGTTGGTAAATTCCTAAGTTTCAATCCTAATAGAATTAGTACACCGAACGTAGTTTTTCCTTTACGTCGTTTTCAGAAATACACTACAGACTAACACTGGATATTTTGCGTATTTGCAAGAAATTCTGCTTGGGGCGTGACGTCTAACAGATTAGCAGCACCCCTGTTCTCTAATGCATTTAACTAAACTAAAAGTTCCGATAACATCATAACTTACGCTATCTTTAGCTTTTCTGACTTTTTCTCGAAACGATGACCGAAGTATAGCGACGAAATCAAAACCTCAAGTCAAATGAATGCAAAGTGTGAATTATGCGAAACAAACCTAATCTAACCTTACCTAACCTATGCTAACATAACCTAACCTAATCTAACCTAACCCAACCTAACCTAACCCAACCTAACCTAACCCAACCTTACCTAACCCAACCTTACCTAACCCAACCTTACCTAACCCAACCTTACCTAACCCAACCTAACCTATCCTAACCTAACCCAACATATCCTAACATAACTTTACCTAACCAAATCTAAACTAACTTAAAGTAAACTTAACGTAACCTCACCTCACCCAACCTAACCCAACCTAACCAAACCTAATCTCACCGTTACTGAATATGTTCAACTTGAAAACTATTGCTGGGGATTTATTGTATAGCGTCGCCTCTTGCCGGTAGGTTATTTTTCGCACTCTTGCGTCTATGGTCCATTCACGGTAACATCCAACTTTTCTGACCACTCGGCTAGAGTTCTACTTCCAGGATATTCCTCCACCTCGAGCAAACCAAGTCAAGAAAATTACGCCTAAGGGACAACACACCGCATTCGTGCGCACTCAATGTAACAATATTTTGCGTGAGAACTATTTCTTACTAGGCATTACCAACACACCTATTTTCTCCCTGTTTTTCTTCATATTAATTATATATGAAATATTACAAGTTATAGATAAACTATAAGTAAAAGTTTGATTTAACAAAAAATAAGGTACTTTTATTTTAACACGAGTATAAAACGCCTCTGATGTGTGGAATATTTAGAAAACAAGCAAACACGCCGTAAATTGAGTGATTTTTTTAAAGGTTTGATTTCCAAATTGTGAAGAAGCCGCGAATAGACTACGTAATTTAATGTTGAGCGTATTAGGTTTGCCGTCTCCTTGCCGGTCAGTTGTTGGTGCACTGCTATTACACGCGCCTGTTTCGTCATATAGCGCCTGCCACGCTTTAGAGGTCGGGTTCAGTCCGTGCAGTCAACGCAGGGTAGAGTGCGCATTGCCGGCTGCGCAAGAACCTGTTTGTATTCCGCAACACCGAACGGCTGTTCTGCCACCCGCCGTTTATAAGAAAATACTTGTTCTGAAATATTAGTATGCGTCCTCTAACCGAGTTTTAACGCAATTGGTAAAGGTCTTTTTGCGCGTGTATTTGTAAAACATAAAATCAAGAATTGAATTTGAACTGCTTAAATTGTTTCGATGGGATTCGTTTTATTTATTGTATATTTTAATCAACAAAACCATAATATTCAATCACAGTTGATATAGTTTTCGAATAGAAAATTGACTGTTTTTCTAATAATAACTTATAGAAACCACAAAATCAATACATATGTGCAAAAATAGTTGTTTTAATATGCACACAACTTTATTATGTAGAAGTAAGTAATAAAAAAACACAGAATTCTTAATTTTAACCTAATTTCATCTTCTTAAAGGCTTCTGTTAGGAAGTTTTGTTAAAAATTACAATATTTTTCACCTTCATGGTATGTAAATTTTATTATTTTGTTAATTTTAAAAGAATCAGTTAGGCTTTATTTACTGCATCGAACAGTCCAAAACGTATTAGCACACGATATATACGAATTCTGTATTGTAGAGATTTGAACCCAGATGTTGAACCTTGACCTCGGAATGCATGAATACACGCAAGCGAATCTTATCGCAACTCCAGCTGGGCGCACCAATAATATGACGGAACTTCGTTCGCCAAATTGATACCTGGAGAAGAGTTTGCCAGTCGGCCGCACAAACTATAGAGAGGGACAAAGGAATCTCGCGGGTTCACTGACCTACAGTCTTAGACTATCTATCAGCGTCAGCTGATAGATTGTCCATCGACTGCTGTCTCAAGGGGTAACCAGTTATATTTATTTGTTCTTTTTACTTGTCAGATTGTTTTACATGTGGCGAAGGTATTTTGCACGTATCTAAAAGAATATTTTGACATGTGGTGCTTTGTAAAAACTGTTTTTAGTATATTTGGGATGATCAGAAATGGTGTTTCTAATGTAAGTGATGTTTTAAAAGTAATTATCAGGCGCAGTGAGAAGTGTACGCACATCTAGTAGTTTCTTGAAAAAAAATCTGGATTTTCAACATTACAATGCAGGTAGGCGGGCTCCTTAAGTTCAATTCAGACATGAATCGTAGAAAAGATTTGCTGTTCAAAGTAAAATTCGTANTTCAGATTCGTTTGCGGCGTGTATCTTGTGCAGAATAAACTTAAATGTGCACGTGATTGATGCTTGGATTTCCCTCAACGGAATTAGGTGATTTTTTTTACCGCTCAATTACGATGGGGAATGTGGTGAAGCACGATTTCCGCGCTGCCGCGGTGGTGTAGGGGTCAGACCACTCGCTGCCTAGGTGAAGCGGGGTCGATTCCCGGCGGGGTCGCTCCCGGATTTTCGCATTTGGGGGATGGATCGTGCCTGACGATGCCACTGGTCGGCAGGTTTTTCTCGGGGATCTCCCATTTCCCTCGCCCCTGCATTCAGGCGCTGCTCACTACTTACTTCACCCTCACCGGCTCTCAAGACCGAGTTCGATGTTCAGAGCTGACTGCGTGCTACTGGCATGTAGCTGCAATTGCATCGTGTTCGAGGTGTTGAACTCCATGCAGCGGAACCACTAGGTCTTCTGTTCCCAACACTAATCATTTACCTTCTATTTCTTCAACACGTTTATCCTCAAATAAAGGAATCACGTCTAGAAAAAAAAAAACCAACACGGATAAGGTTAGTTTAGGCCACTTTGGTCATTCTCCGTTCATGGTCTCTTCCAACGTTTCTGAAGCCCTCGCGCAGAGCTACTTTCAGGCTATTCCGCCTCCTCACGTGAACAAAGCTTAACCAAGTATAGAAAATTACTCCGAAGAGGCAACGCACCGTATTAGTGCTCACTATGTGTAATAATATTTTGAGAGTTTATATATATATATATATATATATGGGCAGGCTCTTAACAACGAGGTCTTTAGAAAATCATATTTTGAATAAGAACTGTTTTTACTAGGCGTTATCAACACACGCTCTGTTTTTATTCAGATTAATTATTAAAAATAATTTATAGATGAAGTATAAGTAAAAATTGAGTTTAACCGAAAATAAGATACTTTTGTGTTGGCACAAGTGTGAAACGTTTGTGATGCATGGGATATCTAGGAGACAACCAAACACGCCATACACGGGACGATTTTTCAAAGGCTTGATTCAAAAACTGTGAAGACACCGCGAATAGACTAAACATATCAACTCACTTAGAATACCACAATGAAGTTAAGAATATGTTTTTAAAATTTTAACAAATGTTCTCAACTTAAGTGACATACTCTGGGCACGCGTCAAATGCCAGGGTGTCCACCCACAGGGAAATCAGGGAAAAGTCAGGGAATTTCACGTGACTGCCAAAAGTCAGGTAAATGTCAGATAATTTTTACCTGCGTCAGGGGAAATGTAAATAATTTGCTATTTTGCAAAAAAAATGTTAGTTGTGTGAATACAGCAGCATATAATTATAAGCAGTAATACATTTTTGCCAAGTAACAGAGGGCGTATATATAATAAAATAAAGTATTTTTGTGTTTGATATGGGCACTCCTGAGAAGTCAATAGCGTATTTTGTGAGAAATGTGGATGGGCTGAATAAAATGTTGGCCCTGCTTGCTTGGTCTGTTGCAGTGTAATTCAATTCTGCTTCACTGATGGCGTATTTGTTCTGTCAGCGGTAGAAAAATTTGTTATTGGAAGGTTTCGGTCCTGAAAATAGGCCAGGGAAAATGGTAAGATTCTGTCTGGAGAACAGGTAAAAGTCAGGGAATTACAAAGTGTAATTTCAGAGGACACTGTCTCAAGTATAGAGTGCATACTCTAGGAGCGCTGTACGCTTCAAGCAACGTACCAGGAGCACAGTAATCCTGAAGCACAGTGTGATATCACCTGCCGCGGCCGCACGCACGTACAGTTATAGCCAGGGCCTCCTCAGGGGGCTGCGGTGGTGTAGTGGTTAGACTACTCGCCTCCCACCAAGGCGAACCAGCCTCGATTCCCGGCGGGGTCGCTCCAGGATTTTCGCATGTGGGAATCGTGCCAGACCATGCCGTTGGCCAGCGGTTTTTCTCGGGGATCTCCCGTTTCCCCCGCCCTTGCATTCAGGCGCTGCTCCATACTCACCTCGCTTCATCCTTATCGGCTCTCAAGACCTCGATGTTAAGAGCCACCCAAATATCTTCACTCACCTCAGGCCAGGTAATTCAACACTTTTCCATGGAAGTTGTAGGGAAATTCATAAACATCTATATGATTTCCTAAAACTGTGATGCATGACATCCACGTGTGTTAAGAAATAAGGGACTCAGCAAAATACGAGAAAGTAGTTGTTAAGATATGGTCAGTAAGTGTTGTGATGTACGAGTATATTGCAATATAACAGACTTCGAGTTCTGCGACAGGCGTTTATTCTTCTATCTGAAGTATGCGTCTACTTGCAATCACCTAAAATGCAGATGACTGGTTGTATAGCGCGGAAATGATACAAATTCCCGAGTATCTTAGGATGAGATAGGGGAGGGAGGCTCTCGCGGCAGGTATCTACTACATAACGACGATGCTGTTTTAAAGAACTTTCAGAGGTGTGGCACGGTGCACTGAACCTAAATATTTTGTGGCAAATTTTGACCACCTGTCAAAACTCGGCAGAATCAGTTATGTACACAACTGCTCTGTCATTCAGCATGNTCTGACACAGAATTTTTTTTTTTCTTTAACTAACAATTCCCTTTTTATTTGACCTTAAGCTATATTGCAATATTTGTGCATAATTATTGTCCTACTTAATAAAAATTAATCAAAGCTGAGTTATACTAATTGGGTCTTCTGCCTTTTCCACCTGAACTACAATGACATTTGTTGTAAACATCTTATAATATTAGCATTTTAAAACAATTCGTCAGATACTTGCTCATTTCACAAGATGCTGCATGTAAAATATTTTGATTCAACACGGACATAATTTTATAAATAATTTTACATCAAATGTTACATTTAGAGCTGCTGTAAGTAAGCAGAGAACTGAAGAGAAATTATTATTTATTTTCCCCAGGATAAATGACTTGTATCTTAAAATTAAAAACAAAATTAAGTAGTTTAGTGTTGTAATTTCGGTCAGAAGGAACAAAGTTATTACCAGTTTACATAAACTTCTAATCTTGTATTAACAGAAATTCTTGTGATAATGGTTAGTGCGTATAGAGTAGTGCAGAAGATTGTGATGCAAAATCCTCTAGATTACAGGGCGGGTTTGCAATCGAAAAATTATGCTTTAAACTACGAATTATGGGCGTGTATAAAAAGAACCTAAACAGGTTTAATGTGCTCATTCATAATAGACCTTCGTTGTTCATGTTCTTTTAGAGGGGTAACTAAAGGTGGTTGGACTAGCAAATGTCCAAGTGCGCACAACATGAGGGGGCCCACCAGGTCCTAGTGTGTTAAATCTTTGCATTCCTATACCGCAACGCCTCTGCTTATGCAGTCTGATGTGACTGTGGTCAAGGCCAGCTAGCAGTATGATAAACAATGTCAAAAACTTGTAACTGTATTCGCTCTACGTTTGTAACTCATCGACTCCACCTGCCCACCTGCCTATTAATTCGTGTTTGCACCTTGCAAACATAATATGAGACATACTGGTACATTCAGCTCGAACTTCTTCGTACTCGCATAGAAAAGTGCGGCTTCAGTACGATGAACTCTTTCAAGTTGATCCCGAAAGTTTCTGTTGGATAAATGTTTTTTTTTTCGCATACTGGATTTGATAAAAATACAACAATAATCTCGTTTCAATGGTTTGAGTGAAAGGATAGCCAACTTTGGTGTGCCAGACCCTAAGTCTGCAAAATCTAAATATGCGAGTGAAGAGCGGTCGTTTTCTAATCTGAAAAGTGACATCAAACAATTTCACGTTTTCACTTTACTTATGCACGAATAAAACTATAAGGCCCATGAGAATATAAATTTTACATACTGTAGAACACAAAATGAGCACAAAACTAGACCTTAAGCATGTCATTCAAAAGAGCTCAATTAACCGTGAAAAGTTAATGTCTACGAAGCACTATGGGTCAAAAAACAGTGACAGGATTATCACTTATTACTATGAAACTGTCCGTAGCTGGGAGGCTAGACTTAGGAGAAGTGATAGATAACTTTGGCATATAAATTACATTTAGAGCTGCTTATTTATAAATGTGGATTTTAGTGATTGTCCAGAAAATAATATTATATATCGGTGACATATTAATATAAGCTAATTTAAAAATGCTGGATGGGGTCCTTATGAAAGATTGCCAAAGTTATGCAAGTTTCTACGAGACACTACAACACGCCAGTCGGGAGACTTGTGGGGAGCTTCACTCCCTCGCCGATAACACCTCCACGTACATTTACCAAGATAGCAACAGTGGTTGACAGCTATAAATACGGACCCGGAGCCCAGCTCAAACAAAACCACGGCAGTCCGCAGCCGGCTCAATGATCTGATCCAAGTCTGTCGGGCTGCAACTAGATTTGTAAATACACTTAACGAGTTGTGGGAACTTCGGTTCGTGGTCTCACGACAGGCCTTCCGGAGGCATATGGGAGGTAGTGTTGGTGGAAAGTGGCTTTAACATATCGATGGGGCAAATGTGTGATAGTGTTTATGATTATATTTGTGAATTAAATTAGCAATGAGAAGAGTCTCTGCTAGAAAATATCCTCCTTGAATAACAATAAGTTTTATCATGTGATGTGATTCATTATTATCAAATTTAAATAGGACACATTTATCACGAGAGGCTAGAAGTTATTCGTTGTCTAGAATTCAAAACTATCAAGTGAACTGTGATTCGTAAATAGAAAAGATGTGGTTCCGTTTGCACGATCGGCTATTACTACATAATTATTACGCCATAATTTTTAAAATATAAGCCCACACGTGGAAATTACATGCGTGTTTTAAGAAGTTCATGGTATCAACTCAAAATTTCGTATTTTTTTTATAATAGAAATAAGGTATTCAAGCTAGCTCAATACGTCTAACGAGACAATAATAAACACCAGACAGTGGATGAGCGGATAAAGCAAAATTACCCCTGGATTACAGCATATGTTATCACTGTGTACTCTTTCTATACGTATGATTTGAATAAAATACATGAAAAAACTATACATTTACAATGCTGAAAGACCGGGGGAAATTTTTTTATTCACCATTTGTAGGCGCACATAATAAAAAATATATTTAAAAACAAGGAACTATGGTATACTGGTTATGTGAGGAAGTGTAGGCTTATCCTAAATATGTAAATGCGTATACTAGTTATTACGCTTCCTTTGCATAATTTAAAAAAATTAGGACAACAGAGTAAATTTCGCAACATAGAAAATTTGTCTAAAATACTGAAGAAATCAACCAGTTATTTTCACCACAAACAGCTCTGTTTAATAATGCGCCGTTATTTTCCAAATTACATTTTGAATTGATAAGAAAATAATAAATTAACCACAATCGGCCCAATCAGTAGCAAATACATATTTGAAACCGGCTGTACATTTAACCACGGAATGTGTTTAGGATGTGATTGCTAAATGCAAGAGCGTTAGATAAAAATATGAATTACAGATAGCGAAAAAAAAATACTTGCCACATTTACGTTTCGCTATTGGTGTCTTTTTCAACTTCGCGAATAAATATGACACGCGATCAGAGCACGTGATCTGCACTACGTAGTCGCGTGACACTAACTATCTCTCTGGAAGGAAACTCCGCACTAGTGACGGCCCGACTAATGGCACTACTCGCCGATGAGGGTTGGTTTATGGTTTTATGATTACTCTCTATGCAAGGGCTGCACACAGCATAACAGAGACGGCACCCACACCCTCCAAGTGCTTGCTTGCCACTGGGTTTGTGCAGGACAGCTTGGCATGGTTAAGTCAGTCAGTGAACACTGATGCTAAGAATGTTTGATCAGAAGGGTAGATCAACATCAAGAATATTTATTTTTAATTTACACCTCGTGGGGCCTGGGGCAAAGTGTACCCACGTGCCCCCCTCCCCCTCTGTACCCGCTGGGCGGGCCTGGTTATAGCCGCACCTTTGAACCCGCTGAGGCGAGTGGCCGGCCTGGAGAAAGGCTAGCCGCTTGCCCACTGAGCTGCTTGTCGAGGCAACGTGCCCGCGCCTACACGTGATCGTCGATTGTTTCAGGGCGGGAGAGCGGTGGTCGACCAAGGAAAACACTTCCCTCACGTGTCTCGGCACTCGTTGGCACTCGAGAGCAGTGTTGCCAACTCGTGCGATATTTTCCCTTTTCGTGGGGTTTTTTAGCTCGATAATTTTGAAAAGGTAGGAAAGGGAATTTTAGCGTGAGAATGTCTGAAATTAAGGAAAAACGAATAAACTGAAAGTTTGTTTGAATTGAATTGTTTCCTTGGCAATTTTTTTAACACAATTTTAAATCAATATCACGATAACTAACTAAAAATAATAAATAGCTACGGTATGCGACTTGTGTTTATGCACCTAAAAGAATTTCTAACAACGAAACTACGAGGGAAGGAGACAGTGCTTCTGGAAGAGGAGAGTTTAAATACATTTATGCAATCAGGTTGCCATTTCGAGCCAATTGAATTGACTGCAGAATTTTCAGAGTGCAGGAAAATCATATAAAGCTGCATAACAACACATACTTGTAGGTAATACAGAACCTGAATAGTGTTAAAATATGTTTTCATAGTGAATATGATTGTGTATGTTGGAAGTGAAAGTAATTATGAGTGCTTATGTAAACTGAGGTTATTCTTGTAATATTACAAACTGTACAAAGACTGCTAAAAACATAATTAATGTCAAGTAATTGCTTTTCTGTTTTTGTCCTGTGTGTTACTTTGTGGGAAATTCAGTAATGATATGGGATATTTAGAGCATCAGCATGGCATTGTTACCCTCTTATGGTTGACAATACTGCTCGATAGCTCATAGGAAGGCTGCTTAGATGTTTCTCGTAACACAGTGCGTATCCTTCACCTAATGTAAAAATTAACACCGACTATATTATCTTTGTTCCCATTTGATTACTGCGTGCAATTACTACAATGGCAACAATGTTCATATTACGCCATTTCTTTTAAAGAAACCATTTTTTTCTGCAACTTATTATTTAACTTATTCCCAGACCCCGGGAAAACTACAAATCCGTCAGTTATATATCATAATTTTTGTGTCAGAACAGGCCACGGTAGGTATCCTACCCAAAAACCAAACGACAGTTAGTTTAACTTAATATTACGTTATACGTCTTTTTATCATAAATGAATAATGAGAAATTACGAGCTATATATATTTTTCCCAGAAGTGGCGAGCTTCATCAGCACTGAACTCTGTAATGGCGCGTCTTTCTCTTCTCGTGTTTGTAGGCAATGGATTTTTCTGTGAAAATCTGCGTCAAGTCTGCAGTCGTATCAGTTACAGCTGCATTGCTGGAAAACAGAGGAAGCTTTCGAATTCTTCAGTGGGCCGGTTTCACGTACCTACTTTTGATCACTCTCACAGTTCACAGTGAATTGGACTGTTCCAAGTCACTGGCTGTAGGAACATTCAGTGTATTTGCCACTGGAGGACCATTGAGTCGAATATAACTTTTGGTTATCATATTTGTTTAGGTCGTTTTGACTGGCCCTCTTTACAAATAAACCAATAAGCACGAAAGGAAATGTTATCCCCAAGTGGCACTTTGAGAGATAGTCTCATACTCATGTACTTTTGATATAATTTTTTAAAAATAAATATGGTTTTCATTGTTTGTGTATCCAGAACATTTAAACTCCACAGAAATAATAACAGCGCTTGCCTAGAATGTTAAATGCTTTTTAATTAATCATTTTAATTGGTAGAATGGTAGGGTCCTTTATACTTCAGATATAAAGCTCTCGTTCTATTAAATCCCAAAGCAAAAGGACTTAACGATACAAGTTTTAGATAACAAAGACGTTTGCTGCTAATAAAAGGCTTTTACACCAACTGTAATAATCTTTCACGTCGGCAGACACTAGAGTTTGGACGCACTAACAACGCTGTAATAAAAAACCGCACGCAATTAAAAACCGTTACAAGGCCACGCCCCGATCTGGTTTGGAAGGCAGCGAAAGGCAGACGTCTTTTTTTTTTTGCACTTAACCAAGGCTGCGAAGCCGAACTGTGTTTCACTGAGCCCGAAACTCAACAAGAGGTCCTAGAAATACCATCCGCACAGATTTTCCTGTTCTTTTATCGCCACGATTGGAATTCATAGTCAAGGTGAACATTAAAAGAAAAGGCAATTTAAATAAGAATTCGTTTAACCACTTTCTTACTGACATACGCAACACAGCCCTTGTTCGTTCAATCCTCGTGTCCTGTTCGCATAAAACTTCGTTTTTTTTTTTCATTCCAGAACGTTGAGTGAATTTTTGCAACTTTATGAAAAATTGTTTTATGAAGGTCTATCAGCGAAATAGTTTCATTTTATTCACATTTATGTTGCTATGCTTATAAAAAAAAGTTATTTTTGGTCCCGAAACGGGATTTGAACTAGAACCAAAATTATACTAGTCAAATGACTACAATGCTCCTACGGAAATTACGCATGTCATGTAATAAAAAAACCACTGTTTACACGGTAGTGCGTGCATCCACCAGGCCGTCATTAATGCTCTTGCACCCGTCATTTCTCAACATACACTGTAATTTTTGGTATTTGTACAAACAATTATTTGGAAACTTGTTGCTAATATTACATTTTTTTTTGTAACCGTGAAAGTAAATTAGAGCAAATTTTACAACGCGTTACTGTGGAATGTGCATAATAATGTGGAATTTGAGCTCGCAAGTACTGCAGACTTCGCGTCTGTTATAATCATGGAGAGTTTCGTATGTTTCATAAAACTATATGTTATAAATGTACAATAGATTGCTTTTAGTGTTACAGTACATATTTTGACAACTACTTTCGAAATAATTGTTTGCGAAAAGTATCTTACTTTTTTTTTACATTGTACTGACACAAACTAACCTAGAGTAGTGGGCGAATACGTTTTTACATCTTAAACTAACCTAGCTTATAACACTAGTTAGACGAATGTTTTTTTTTCCTTTTAGTTTAAACTTATCTAGGATAGTTATAAATAAGTGGGTGGTTTCCTCGCGCACATGCCCAGTAACTACGCCCACGACTGTCAACAGATGCGTAAATTATCTGTTGACAGTAAAGTGACGTACTGGTATTTTCAGTTTACTGCTTTACTGAAGTGTTTAAAATGTCGCCATCTATTTCACTACAGGAACATTAACTGTCGTAGTGACGGTCGTTCTCAGATAACAGTGACGCAGCCTCTTCGTGCAACATCGGCGTTGCTAGTTCCCGGAAACGGAAACCGCAGGAAGTAGGGAACGGTTTCGTATTTTATAGGCAGGTAAACTGTTTCCGTTTTTACGGACTGCTTAACCGCATAATAACATGAACATTTCGTGAGGATTTGTGTTAGTTTAGTGGAGTGGAGAGATGAGTGTGGAATGAGGTGAGAATGGAGCAGCGCCGGAATGCAAGGACGGGGGAAACGACCGATGTCCGAGAAAACCCGCCGACCGGCGTCATCGCCCGGCACGATTCTCGCGTGCGAAAATCCGGGAATGCATTAGTTTAGGGAATTGTGGACGGTGTACGTGGGCGTTGCGTGGCCACAAAGGGCAGCATTGTTGTCGACTCGGTAGCTGCATGTCTGTCATGCCATTCGATGACAAACCACGCGAGCACTCGTCATTTAGCGCTTGCTTGTGCCACGTAAGCCGTGCGTGGGCGCCTCCCGCCCACACACACGGACTTGTCGCGCGACGCGCTGTCCTTCACTCTGAATGTGAATTAGTGATCTCACAAAGCAAGATCGGGGGTGGTTCTCCTTGTAAAACCAGTTAGCTGTGACTGATTGATCAACTAATCATTATAATTCATTGCGAATGAGTGTTTGAGGCAGTGGATTCTCTTTACTAATCGCCACTAGGAGTGTACATCCCATGCCAGGCAACTCTATTGAAAATTGTTGGAATATTAATTGACAAATGTATAAAAATTACATTGAAAAAGTAATTTTTTACTTTATAGATATGCACTGCGTACAAACCTCAATTCTGTAGTAATAGGACCAACCATTCGTTATTGGCAAGAATTGTATTGGACAGGGCTTATTAACATCCCCAGGTGTTATGCCTGAAGGCTTATCAGGGGACGGCTTACAAAATAACTTATGACCTAAGATCCATACCTTACCCAGGATTCGAACCCACCCGCACCGCAAACTGGCGGTGCACGAACCGACTGCGCCACGGGAGGTCGGTTATTGATTAGGAACTTTTTTGCTTTGACCTGCGTCGTCACCACGGAAATTTTGTATTGCCATTCGAAAATGAACGTATTGCACACATTTCTAGCACGCAGAAGATCTGAGTTAGGCCTGCTGTGATGCGTGTCCTTCAATCTACGATTTTCTGTTACCGGCGTACGGTAATAATTTTGCATTTTGTGGTTTCTCTAAAGCACTTTTTTAGCTTGGGGCAAAACCACTGCAGTTACATTTCCAGACATATATAAGCAAATGTTGCTGTGTTTGCAATATTAATGTTTCAGAGTTAGCTTATTTATCGAGGGTCAAACATTGACACCTCGTAACTGAAATTGATCTCGAAAAATCGATTTTTGTGTTAAAATCTACATAAAAATATATCTTATTTTCTGTCAAAAATCATACAGAAATTAAATTTCCTTTCTTCTTCAAAGCACACCATAGCTAACTCGTATCTCAATATGAACGTATTTAAAAGATAATACCTCGTATCTTCCCATTGTACAATATGGATGTGATTACAGTCACTGGATTGTGGAAAGAAGGCAGATAGTTTTAAAACCCGATTAAGATTTAATAATAATATTGAATGGTATTATCAAGTATTATAATAAAGTAGGCTACAATAGTGTAAAAAAACTGTGACTGTGTGCGATCACTCCGGAATTTTCGCATGTGGGAATCGTGCCGGACGATGCCACTGGTAGGCGGGTTTTCTCGGGGATCTCCCGTTTCCCCCCGTTCCTTCATTCCGGCGCTGCTCCATACTCACATCGTTTCACCCTAATCGGCTCTCAAGAACTCAATGTTAAGAGCCGCCCAAATCTCTTCACTCACTCTATCACATGTATTGAATTTCAGTAGAAGAGAATACATGAAGTATGAGTCAATTCGGCCAGAGAATAACTGCATGACCTTACAGTCAGTGATTTCGAGGAAATTAAGTCTGCGACAGGTGGGATCATCCAAGTCAAGCTTGATTTTGATGCACCATTTATAGATCTTGGCAAGAGACCCAAAACAGTAACTTCATGTCACCGTTGTCATTCCCTAAAAAATGTGCAGGATCATTGTGCAACAAGAAACAGAAGTGGAATCACTTCCAGCAGTTGAAGCATGCAATTCCAATGGACTACCACAATTACTGTGATTCTCTGCAACATACTAGGTGTTTACAAAGGATACTTATGTGTATTTAATTGTATAGTATAATAAACATATTAATTAAGATGGATAGCTATAAAAATATATATAAATTAAAACCCTTGTAATGTTGATAAAAATTGCAGTGTTTCTTTCATTAAATTGTATTTTTTTTATCACGATAATACTTTTTTTTGTCAATAAAGTCTACCTATTAAGTATAGGCAAATTGTCATTGTATCAAAAATACTTTTCTTGGCACAGTAAAGTCAAAATAAAAAGAAACTTTTAAAGTGCAGCACTGGAATTGTTACCTCGTATTTGCTGTAAATGATAATAAAAGAATATTAACACTTCGTATAGCGTATTTTTATTTATTTTAAAATAACAGGAAATCTGTGACATATTAATTATCTAACTATTTAATAGCTTCATTTTAATTACATTTATAAATATTTTCATTTTATCAATACAGTATAATGAAAATTAAATAATAAGTTTTATCTGTCTACTGTAAAATTCTACTTTTCGTAGTTACGAGGTGTCAATGTTTGACCCTCGTTATGCTGTTTGGTTGACCGAGTTTCTGCTCGACGTGTGGCATGCAACAAAGACACTTTCCGTCGTTTGGCTTCCGCGAAGTAATATTTTCTAACAACTTGCCTTTTCTGGGAGAGGCTGGCGTCCTTCAGAAACCCGAGCATGTCATCCAATCGTCAACTAACGAGGATTTCAGCACACCTTATTAAGGCGGAATAATAAAATATGTTGGTTGTTTACTTCTTCGTATGACGCCTATTTTAGCTTTCTTTCTTCAGAGAGTGAATAACTTTTATTTAAGGGCCTTGGACCCCAAACATTTATAATTTTATTTTTGTATCAAACATTGTTTAACTTGTACACATTATATGTGATGACATTTTCCTATAATAAAAAAAATTTATTCTTTATATTTTTTAAATAATTTGATGTCAAATTCCATTTTTTTCTGTTTTTATGCAGCCTGAAAAACAAATACTAACTAAGTTGTACAAATGAACAAATTTACGAAGTAAACTAATGCCATCGGGGACCGTGTGACATATATATAATCACCAAATAGCAAACCATATATATACATTGTTAAATATAAAGAAACTTGTGCATATTTCTAACTTTTTTTTAATGTATGAACTGTTATTTGATGATTACATATATGTCACACGGTAGCTCATGGCATTTGTTTACTTTGTAAATGTTTTCCTTTGTACAACCTATTTAGCATTCGTTAGTATGGCTGCAGCAAAACAGAAAAAAATTGAATTTGACATCAAATTATTTAAAAAATATAAAGCGTAAAAGTTTTTTATTCGAGGAAAATGTCATCACATAATGCGTACTAGTTGGAAAATGTTTGGTACAAAAATTACATAATTAATTTTTTGGGTACAGCACCATTAAATAGATACCATAGGTATTTGTCGTCAGCTTATGAGTATGACGTTTAAAAGTTTAAACTGCATCAACTCTTCAGAAACAGTGAGTCATGGCAAATCGCTACAGAAAATATCTGTCGCTTGTTATTTCCTCGTATCATACAGTAAGAAGTGCTAATGGATATTTTAGGACCGTCTGTGTTGGAACGGAATTCGCGCACGTCGTTTCTGGATTTATTTTGGTTCCATCTTTTTCAAACCTTTGGAATCTCTGGCAACCGAGTGATTGTTGCAGTGACGGAACTTCAGTATTTTAACGATTATTTCTGTGGAATCCTACAGCCTTGGTGAATGAGTCACGGTACATTCCTCGTATTCTCCGGTCGGCAGCAGAATGTTAACTGCGTAGTAATGTACTGGCAACTGATACCGCTGTGAATGGTATCCACTTAAACAAAAACATCAATCACGCCTTATCATCGCTCCCTTAAACACAAAAATAAAGGTAAATAATAGGTCTGAAATGTTTTTCATATTTCGTGGAATGCCTAATTTCTAATCAATTTGAATCGATTATTTTAATTAGTTTAATTATTCATGCCGAACGTTATCTTGCCGACGAATCAGAGAAGTGCACTAACGTTGTAGTACTAAGCCCGTGTGATTCGCAAGTAATCAGTACAAATCACCGTTAAAAGAATGAATATAAGCAACTAAAACAATAAGTAGAATTTTACTTATTCCAATGGAGCAGCGTAAACAGATCTGTAGTAAAATTCGCCGATTTGAAGACGTTTTAACCATTTAAGTTTTATAGTGTACGTGAATATATGGTAACTCTTAATTAAAATAATGAAAGTCTGCAAACTATAGAAAACGAATAATTCATTTCTAACTTTCTTATAGAAAGTATTCATTGTTTTTAACAGCGTAAGGCAAGCTACTTAAATTATACGCTTTATGAATTCTAGATTGTCACGCTGTATGACTATCTTCCTTAAGGAGTGATTGAGTGAAGAGATTTGGGCGGCTCTTAACATCGAGATCTTGAGAGCCGACTTCCTTTAGAAAAATCGTGCGTTCGGAGAAGGTATGTTCCTTACCGCGCGTTGAAGTCTCCCTGTTACTTCATGACAAATACGACATGCTCGTGTTATTCAAGAGATAGACTCTTCTACATACCTTATACGGGTGCCCTAAATATAATTCTATTTATTTCTTGGATGTTCACCTGGCATATATGAACGTGCGTAAACACTGTTGCAATAATAGTATCTAATTCTGAATGGGCTTGACAATTATTCAGAATGCTCACAAACGTAATGGTCTCAAAGACAAATTTCCAACTTTGTCAAGTACATAGGTAATTCAAATAAACGCTTAACTTCCGTTTCAGAATATAACATTTTTTCGCAGTAGGGAATATCAGTAAAATCATTTCTCCATTTGTAAACACTTAGTTTTTATCGAATGCATAATGCTGTATTTATTAAATGCATTTTAAGTATGTAGGCCTATGTGAACCAGTTATAGTTAATTTTTTCTATATTATTTTGTTAAACTGTATTTTTATTGAGCGCTTCGTCACACCTTGTGCAGGTTTCATCGCACTCCAAACCGTCTGTAAAATACAATATTTTCCTGCTAGTATACTTCACAAAATTATTAGATCGTTAAATTAAAATTCAGTTACAAAAAAAAATTCTCTATAAAAGATATGTTGTACTGTTTGCGGTTTTCACAGTAGGTATTGTCCTTTAGAAATGCACGAATGCATTCAGTAAAGAAAAAGACGAGGTATACCTTGTGTAAACTGCTAGTTTACCCCAACAAGTGCTAACAAACGCATTTTTAAGTCTTATTTGCTTTTGGACATGGCGCTCGAGGTAACAGTTGCCTTAAAACAATACTTTTCTATTGGTTAAGTCATATGATCTTATTCGCTGAAATACCCTTGTATTTATCGAACAAACATGATTTTTCCGCGCAATAATTAAATGTAGTTTGAACACGATGTAGGGGAANTTATTTTGTTAAACTGTATTTTTATTGAGCGCTTCGTCACACCTTGTGCAGGTTTCATCGCACTCCAAACCGTCTGTAAAATACAATATTTTCCTGCTAGTATACTTCACAAAATTATTAGATCGTTAAATTAAAATTCAGTTACAAAACAAAATTCTCTATAAAAGATATGTTGTACTGTTTGCGGTTTTCACAGTAGGTATTGTCCTTTAGAAATGCACGAATGCATTCAGTAAAGAAAAAGACGAGGTATACCTTGTGTAAACTGCTGGTTTACCCCAACAAGTGCTAACAAACGCATTTTTAAGTCTTATTTGCCTGTGGACATGGCGCTCGAGGTAACAGTTGCCTTAAAACAATACTTTTCTATTGGTTAAGTCATATGATCTTATTCGCTGAAATACCCTTGTATTTATCGAACAAACATGATTTTTCCACGCAATAATTAAATGTAGTTTTAATACTACGTAGGGGAGGTGCCTTTTGACTAACCACACACTAGGCAAGTGTTGAGCGTTCCCTACGCCGTCTTTACAAGAGCGACAATTTGGAACTTTGCGGGTGCGATTGTGGCATTCACGTTTCGTCAGCGCACAATATATCTGTAAGTGATGCTTTCAGAACTTAGAAAGAGCACTACCCTTGAAATCAAAAAGGAAAGTATAAGGATTTTAAAAACCAATTCACCAATGGCGTATATTATTAAGAAATTAAATAATTCACGCAGGCTCAGTGTGCGCTTATTATAAAATTAATTTTCTGGAGGTGTGTTTCTGTCTAATAGCTAGTTTCCTAAGTTATACAAAAATTTTTTTAAGAATACTGCTAGCGTTTTCGTGGAACTGGCTAATTTTTGTCCGTTAACTCAAGGTTCACTGCGTAACCTGGGAAATACTTAAATTAACAAGAGCTACGAGATAAGTGACCTGTTATAATGACTTGCCAGAAAAATCGAGTTAATATAAAAAGGGACATGTGATAGCGATAATTCTTCTTATTTACTTCCTTCTGAATACGTATGCCTATCAGGAGCTTAGTGTGATGCTAACGTATCGGGAGATTTCGTGTCAGAAAACCTCACCATCATTCGCCAAAGAATCTGAATGGAATACCACTCGGTATTGGCTGTTGCNTGATAGTGATAATTCTTCTTATTTACTTCCTTCTGAATACGTATGCCTATCAGGAGCTTAGTGTGATGCTAACGTATTGGGAGATTTCGTGTCAGAAAACCTCATCATCATTCGCCAAAGAATCAGAATGGAATACCACTCGGTATTGGCTGTTGAGCACTTTTGAAATCAACCTGCCGCTACCTGCGTGTATTTTAACAGGCACACTACACTGTCCGGTATGCACCCAGGAAGTTTGGTAACGACGGAGGGAAAGTGGCTCCACGTCCAAACATTGAATTAAAAGTGTCGGCTAAACATTTATGAATACTGAAATGATTTCTTTTGATTTTTGTTTTTTAAATACATTTCTTAGGTGTAATAAATAATTAGCAAGTTTGTAAAATATATACTTTTCTAATAATTTCACAGTTTCACTTGGCCTACGCATGAATAAAGTGACCAGGCCCATGACAATGTTAATTTTAAATATTGCGGAAGGATACATAATGTACAAACAAGTAGATCTTATGCAGGGCTTTTACAAATGCTCAGTTTACAGCTTATATAGGTGTTCGCGGTTGGCCGAGCGTTTTAAAAATCCCGGCCCTGAATTTACTTTGAGCGTATTTTTTTTGTATCCTTGCGCCACATGCAAAATTAAAGTTGCCGTAGACCTGGTCACTTGATTCAGGTGCCGATCTATTAGAGCTTTGAAATTGTTAAGAACATGAATACGTTAGTTGCATATGGGATCACCTGTTTTATATAAAAATATTGAAGCTAATATTATGATTAATATCCTTTGTGCACAATTAGACCTTTTCTTTTGCCTTATGCCACGTGTATTTGGGCAAAGGCATTTTCTTACACGTCTGAGCCTATCAAAATTAAGTTACCCCGGTATTTTACGTCCTTGATTCAGCTAAGACGTGCAAAAATAAAATCATCATTCAGTCACGAAAGTACGTCTGAGCTGAAACGTATTGGAGTATAGCTGGTCATAAAATCCTGTCGGGGATGATCGTAGTTCATTTAGGGAATCACGAGATAGCAGCACTAACCCGTGGTCGAGTCCGTCGTTTGTACCGTGATAACGTTAGAGCGAAGCGGTAAAGAGCGTCACTAACAAAATAAAGTATGCATTTTAAATAGGGTGACCAGACGTACTAATTTTCGACACGGACAGTCTATTTTGTCAAAGCAGTGTCCAGCAGGATACGAAAGGCCAAGTCAAGTCATGGAATGCCCTTCTTTGGCCATGTGTCGCGCGAAAAGTTCTCCTTTTTACACAAACAACCACTGAACATTTATATTATTTACACATTCGGTGAGTTTTACGGACCGATGTTAGAAACCCAGTTTGGTTTTAAAGCACACCACTCCACCACTCACGCCCTTGCAAAATTCACAACTGGAACAATAACAGCCATGCAAAATAATCAATTCACAATAGTCATATTTTTAGATATCGCAAAAGCGTTTGATAAAGTTTGGATACCTGATCTAATACAAAAATTAATTAGCTTTAAATTCTCCTACTGTTATAATCATCTCTTAGACTCATACTTTAACAATAGAAAATTCTTTGTAAGCATAGATAATGCCAACTCCACTACCCGTAATATATTAGCTGGTGTCCCAAAGGGCTCCGGAATATCACCATTCTTATATAATATTTTCACCTCAGACATCTCGATAACTCATGCCACAGTACAAATGTATGCGGATAATACTCTAATGTATACCCACGATAAAAAAAAAACTACCCTAAGCCATTCTACTAACACAACTACAAATAAACGATCTTGAACACAGGTTTGAAATATGGTAAATTAAAATAAACCCAACTAAATCTAACCAAACTCCGGGTCCAACCAACTCGACAAATAACTTTAAAAAATATCCCTATTCCATTTACACAAAATGCCAAATATCTAGGCTTAATAATTGATAACAAATTAATTTGGACTAATAAAATAGCAGAAGCTAAAAAGCCAGCACTTAGTAAATTACCGCAGTTATACCCGATGCTAAAAAGCTATAAATTACCCAGACATCTAAAATTACTAATTTACACTTCAACAGTCAGATCAGCCCTTTTATATGGCAACGAAGTATGGGGAAACCTAAATAAAGCATTACTAAATTCCCTTCAAGTTATCCAAAATAAATTTTTGCGTTTCATAGCAAAGCAGGCCCCTTTACTCCAATATAACACTCCACGAACATTACAAAATACTGACTATTAAATCCCAACTACTAAAACGTAATGCAAACTACTACAATAAATTACTCTCCCAAACAAATCCCGTTATTAAACGCTTAGGAGACTATCTCCCCAACGAAAACAGAAGGATTAAACGTCCCAAATGACTCCCAGTAACATAACGAAACCTCATCAATAACCCCCACTCTACTAAACTCCGCGGCCCGCCCGCTTTCTCCTGTCGGTCCGGGACAAAATTTGCCCGTTTAAACAAAACTGGTTCGCGCTAGCATCGCGCTCGTCACTTCTCCCGCAGCTCTCGCTGGGTACAAAAATACGCATTTTAATCAAAAACTAACTCACTTAATGAACCTATAAATGTTATTAACAATATAATGTGATTACCTATATTAATTTTCTCACCTCTTCCACATCTTTCAAGCACCCAATATCACTAACTCAACAACTGAAAACAAAATTAGGAAACAAAAAATCACAATACCCCTCCACTGCAACAACTCGCTTTCCATAATCGCTTGCATAATAGTTATTATAACTAAACTAGGGGAAGGCCAAACCTCCTCCGCTTCTTCCAGACAATCCGCGATTAAGTTCACGGGGAAAATTTCTCTTTACCAACTTACTTGTTTTTATTATTTCATTATAGTATAACTACTTAAAAAGACCTACTTGTATTTTTCGAAATTCCATTGTAGTAGGGACCTGGAATTTCACCGCCTTTTCCCCGCCACTTTTGTAGGCGAAACTGAGGGGTGTAAAAGATTGGAAAAACCGCGACCCGGGTGCTTTACTGGGTCGCTCAACCAACCTCCCGGCATGCGAATCGCCGCGCATGTCGGGCAAACTGCCATATGAATGACGGCCTGGGCGGGGCGGGTTAGCCGCCCCTAACCCAGACCCAAATTTTGATTACCGCTTGGAAAGACAAGGGTCCTCATAGGCATGTACTTCCCCCGCGCTGAGGGGCTTGCCCCGGTGATGATAAATCGGCGGCGGGCCGATGTTACAACATAACAGTTTTACTGGGTGCCATTCATTCAAACAAAAAAATATATTTGAAAGGCATTTAATTGTTAAACTGTTCTACTAGTGAGTTAAATTGTAATAATGAGTCTGATTTACTTCCATATATTATTTGGGCCTACTCTTTTTGATTGTCAGATCACATTAGCTTTTATAATTTACAGTACTGTCATGCAAGTTATCCACATTCCTTTTATTTTAAACCACATTTCTAATGACAAGTGTCCTGCTTCATGTAATAAAAAATCTGGTCGTGCTAATTTTAAATGTATGAGAAACGATACATATTTGTTCTGAAATATAATATACGTTTATATATCCCCTGGGCCGCGGTGGTGTAGTGGATAGAATACTCGCTTCCAATCTACACTGTAAAAAAAATACTGGTAAACTTCCTAAAATGTAATGTAAGTTTTTAACCTATACAGTGAATGGAAATAGTACTACGTATCAGGTTTAACATATGGGAATGTTTAGCATCGCTACTATACAAAGCTGGGAACTTCCCTACGCATTTGACTCTTTCCTAAGCAACTGTAGTAAGTTACCATGGGTGTATGGGAAAGTGTTTTACCATTCGCGCTTTGTCACTGTATGTATACAGTACACTGATATGGTAAATTTACAAATAATTTCTTAGAGTGTAGGCGAACCGGGCTCGATTCCCAGCAGGGCCACTCCTCGATTTTCGCTGCATGTGGGAATCACGCCGACCGATGCCGCTATGATCGGCGGGTTTTCTCAGGGATCTCCCTCCTCCCGGTTATCATTTCGGTGCTGCTCCATACACTCAACTCACTTCACCCTCATCGGCTCTCAAGACCTTGATGTTACGAGCCACCCAAATCTCTTCACTCACTCACTATATGCCTTCTTTTTGGGCACTTTAATACGCATTTATTCTCTCTAAGAGGGCGATTAACCTTGATACTTCAGCAAGAACGCACCTTGTTGGCCTTCCTGTATATAACGATAGCCAGGGACATTTTAAAGACCGTCATGGTTACTTTTTGAGTTACAGAATACAATTTCTTCTCGTAAAGGCAGTCACTCGGTAGCTGTCTTATATATAAACCGTAAAAAGTCACAGAATAGGTCTCAGACTCACTCGCTAACAGAAACTTCTATATGCTCACTTGAAACAGCATTTCAAGTGCGAACTGTGAAATTCCAGAAAGGTGTTGGTGGTTTGTGGTCGGCACAGAGCTCGGGCGCATCTTTCTGATGAAAGCAAGGGCGGCTTTCTTCCCCGCGCTAGTGAAACGTAAACAACAGAAGGTAGCTGAGTGGAAAGCGCGCGCGTACACGCGATGTTTTATATAACAGTGCGCCCAGGAAATGTGAGCCGGTGCGTGTGCCATTGTGCGTGCCACAATGGCACAATGGCGCAGGCTCGGCCTTCCTGGAAAGCGCGCCGCAGTGGGAACCTCTCGCCAGGTTTCACTTCTCCAGGCACGCAACTGGACAATATCCTCTCCTCAACACTCCCCTCGTTGACAAGTGGTCCCGCACTTCATGTCCGCCGACAGTTTCGACCTTGTGACGTTGTGTCTGAAACACCGCACAAGTCTACGTCAACAAAGTCGCTGGTTTTCGCATCCAACGTGGGTATTGGCAGGGTAAAAATAATTAATTTTAATGTTTGATAAACTTTGATTAAATAAATTTCAAACATTTAAGTATAATGAGCGCAGAGGGTAAAATATATATTTAAAAGTTTAATCAACTTTTGATTAAATCAAGGTTTCTCAAATATAATTTGGCCTTTCTAACCCTCGTGACTGTCGGCAGACGTGTGACGAAACATACCTGTTGATGCCCCGTTGAACTTCTGCTACAGCATTCTTTTCATTCCTCACAAACTGGGGGGAAGTTTGCAATTGTTTCCTGTGGGATGGTTTTCACTTGGTTGCTTTTAACTCGATTTCTTCTGCTGAAGTCATACTTTTATTATACACCGTTATCATTAATTAGGAACACGAATGATATGGACGGAAAGCAGATGCATGGTCACTTTAATGCGGTTGATGGGTTGCCTCCGTGTGCTCCCGCCGCACTTCACATCAACGAAGCAGATCTCTGCTAGGCCGGATGCATACGGGCACGTGCGTCTCTTCAGAGTAAACTGAGCACTTTTTATATCCCTGCTCAAGATATACTTGTATATACATTGTGTATTTTTCCACCACATATTAAGTTAAAATTGACATTGGCCTAACTACTTTAACTGTGAAGTTATTAGAAAAGTAAATATTTCACACATTTGCTCATCTTTAAACTTATCTTTAAAAATACATAAGGTATCCACAAATGTTCACCTGAATCTTTTAATTCAACGTTAAAACATGAAGTTACCTCCCCTCCAACGTTACCAGCTTTATTGGACGCATGCCAATCAGTGTGCCCGTTAAAATACACGTAGGCAGTGGCATTTTTCAAACGTAGACTTCTTAAGTGCTCAGTGAACCGTGATCAGCTTAGATAATAGCAAGTGAACTCCGGCAATAGCGTCAGGAGGTTCTGCCATTTGACAGCTACGGTTGCTGCGGGAGAAATGCCACGCGAAGGCGGAGGGCAGTTTTAGTGGTAGTTGGCGGAGTGAGACTGCAGTGTCAGGGCGAGGGGGGGGGGGTGGCAGTGCGGAGTCTGCGTGTCCGATGTGAAAGTTGATCAGCGGAAGGACAGGCGGATTATAGCCGTCCGTCTCGCAGGCAGCCCAGCCCGATCAACCGTGATCACCCTGAACGTCAGATGAACTCATATAGTCCATTCACACTTACTTCAAACTCTTACAAAGTTCTACTTCCAGGATATTCCTCTGCCTCATGCTAACTAAGCTTAACCGAGTCTAGAAAACCACACCAAAGGGACAGCGCACCGCATTCGTGCGCACTCAATGTAGTACAGTGCTGCATAAGAACTATTTCTTACTAGGCATTACCATCACACCTATTTTCTCCCTGTTTCTATTCATGCTAATTAAATTAAATATTACAAGTTATAGATAAAGTAAGTAGAAGTTAAATTTAATAAAAATTAAGGTACTTTTTATGTTAACACAAGTATTAAACGTTTGTAAACACGACATATAAAGAAAACAACCAAAGACATAATACATGGGATGATTTTTCAAAGGTTTGATTCAAAATGTGTGAAAGAACCGCGAATGGACTATATATATAGTCTGTTCACGTTTAAATTAAGCACTTTTGAAAACCGTGCTTAGGGTCTACTGTTCCTCTCACTTGTATCCTTCCGCTATATGTAAGATTAACATTGCCACTGACCGTATCACTTTAGTATTACGTCATCCAAGTTGAAAACCGTGGAATTTTTTTTAGCTAAGGAAGTCTTTTAATCGTTCGCAAATTGGTGCTTTTATGCGTATGAAACAAGACCTTTTGACTTCAGTAGACACAAATGTACACATCGCACTCTTAATAAAACGTCAAGACTTATGACTATTTATATTAATTATCTGCTAACTTAACTGGAAACTTGCACGCCTTTGTGTGCCGTAGAATACGCGGAGTTAAGGGGGTTCAAGCCCCGCTATCTTGAATTTTCATTATTTTTGCCATAATTTACTTTTAAGAATGTTTAACGAAATTTTTTGCACGACATGGCATAAATAGTAGTTTCTAAAACTTTATAAAACTACTACAACTCTACTGGGTTCATAATTTTTTAGTAGTGACTACCTGCAAGAACTGAGAAATTTCCCTCGCGGGCGGCCACAGAAACGGTCCTGGCAACATTAGTCCAGCAATACATGTTTTAGAACATGTGCAATCAATGCCCTATACCTTGTCGACGCCCAAAATAAAATATACAATCTGTGATGCAAGTTGCGGCGAAAAATTCCGTAAATCTAAGATGGCGGGGACTGATTGCCCATAAGGGCAGTGATTATTTTTTTCACATACTGATTTCGAAAGAGTTCACTTCAACGTGAACCGTCTTTGCACGAGCGTCGCTGTATACTATTTAGGAAGACAAATACTATCCAGAGAGCAGATGCCACGGGGATGCTGAGAGTA
The DNA here is from genome assembly GCA_002778355.1 of Clitarchus hookeri. Lineage (NCBI taxonomy): Eukaryota > Metazoa > Arthropoda > Insecta > Phasmatodea > Phasmatidae > Clitarchus > Clitarchus hookeri. The sequence goes on along the minus strand of NQII01003763.1, from coordinate 128,240 downwards.
AAAGTGGATTCATTTCTGTCTCTTAGGTTTTCTTTTATTTGTACTATTTTTTTTCTTTTGGAATTCGTTACACTTATATGTTTGTACATCGCATCTACACACGAAGGTACCAGAGCGCATCCCTTGTTATTATTTCAAATGCGCTGGGAAGTTGAATTTGCTATTTCCATAGTGCGGTCGTGCGTACTCGACGACGAGCCGGAGCGAGCCGGTGAAATATTTACAAGTTGGCGGCGAGCCGTCGCGTCGCTCGTGGTTGGAGGAAGGCGGTGCAGCAGCGCATCTGCTAACAGGCTAGGAGCGAGGCCAGCTTTACCCCTAGTACATAAATAATGCAGCTGTTAACTGGCTTTACGAGGCCAGGGTTCCCACCTCCCCTTCCTTGTCATCTCACCCTCGAACGGTAGCTCTGTGCTGAAAACATACACNCCCCCCCCCCCTCCGTCTAGGATCCCACTTGTACCTTCCAGTGGCGGATCTACTAACTTACATAAGATAGCATTTTCTAAGTTATCACTTGTCGAAGTTATGTGCTTCCAACTTGTACATTTTCCAAGCCATGTGTTTCTAACTTATGATAGTTCTAAGTTGTAAATTTCTAAATTATGATTCTTATAAGTTGTAATTTTATAAGATACGACATTTCTAAATTTTGTGATTCTAAGTTGTGGTTTATAAGTTGCGATCATTCTAAATTATATTCTAGGCGACTACTTTTCCAAGTTATGTGCTCCTGCATTGAGTGTTTCTAAGTTGCGTGTTTATAAGTTATGATCGTTCTAAGTTATGAGTTTCTATATTGTATGTTTGCAAGGTATGAACGTTCTAAATTATTATTTTCTAGGTTACAGTTGTTTTGAGTTCTGATTTCCTAAGTTACGACGATTCTGAGTTATAGGTTTCTAGGTGATGATGTCTCTAAGTTGTGATAGTTCAAAATTGTGTGGATTTTTTCAAGAATTGAAAGTTATGACTCTTCTTAGTTGTGATTTTCTAAGTTATGTGCGTTTCCCGCGGATCTAGACACCCATGAAGAAGGGGATGGGGCTACTTGAGGGATGGGGCGCCATGCATTATGTTCAAACCACATGTCTACCAGTAAGTATTGCGTTTTAATGCTACATGTAAATGTCTGTACTTGGCGGATATGCTATCTTTATTAAAACTGTTCAACTCGCAGACTCTGCAGGTGACATCATTCCAACCATATACAAATGTCAGGGTCCTTAGTTTATGTATAAACATGTCAAAACCACTATTTAGCCGGTTTTGGAAACATACATAATGCAGAGTAATTCTCTTGCAAAAATTATTTAATTGATAGATAATTGCGTGGCCGACCTCAATATATCTGAGTTATCATGCAGGGAAAAGCATTATTGCATTTTTTTTTATTATTGAATCTATCAAAAGTTTTACAAATTTCAAATCCACAACTGTTTGTGAATATTTTTATAATTAAATTTTTTTCTCTAACGACTTCATGAAATGAACTTAAACAATATATTTTATTTTATCGTGTTTAATTCTTTTTTTATATATTATTTGGTTTATTGCACGCGTGTTTACAAAAACAGTGCAAATGTGATTTTATGCGAAGCCCATTAAAGGTATATTGTATTATCTTCAAGAGTTAGAAACTTTTTCACGAATGAAAACATACGTTTTTTAAAACTACTTATTGCTCTTAAATAATCGGGTTGTGAAGGAATTTTGATCATGGGCTTTTGTGTCTCTACCCACAACTTTTAATCTACTATTTTTAATGCAAAATATTCAAAAATAGGGCGTGATTTTTTGTTATCACTATGCTCAACTAAAAAATATCCGTAGAAAAGTCCTTTAAAACCAGAATTTGAGCAAATTATCGGGACTAGAAACAGGAGTTTTTCAGTATTTCAGAAATTTTGCGCACTAGGAGCTTCGGGATTGTATACTGTCCATCGAGACAAGGCGATGCACTAGTGACGGATAGTTCTTTATCACTCTATCGTGCAACCACTCGCACCAACTGTAATTCCATGCTTAATCCGTTACTTAAACTTGTCCAAATGACACGACGATTGCCTATAGCCTACTGTATCGATGGTATTTGTTTCAACATACAACTGGTGTTGTGCTTCTGTCTGTATAAAGCATTAGATAAGCTGTCACCAATAATAGAAATAATTTTTTTCAAAACTGTTTTTTTTGTAAGCGACAATGTCAACGGCCACACACAATACATTACAACTACAGTGATACTGAGTGACACACTTTCTTGTCCCGCTCATTAATTTAAATTTAAAAAAAATTGTCTCATTTTATTTATGACAGCCAATATAACAAAAGCGTTTTTTCTGGTTTCTGCACGGAAGTGTAGTTTTGCAGCACAGTTTTGCGATTAAAATTCCATCGTAAAATAAATACGTAATTCTTTCAGACCCATATTAATTGATGGTTAAGGTGCTGTAAATTCGATACTTTTTATTTTGTGCTGTACACTGCACTTGTTTCGTTATCACAACCAGTTGTGTTATGCGATATTAATACGAACCGTTCGTAACTTATGACAGTAGCGCGGTTTACAAATGAAGCACAGGAGAGACCATTGGGCACTGAGCCTTGCAGTGTACAGTACTGGACAAGAAGTACTTCCGGTGCGTTATGCACACAATTGTGTACACTGGGTCAGAATGAGCTGATTACGTAAGTAAACATTTATGGCTGTTTTGTGCGAGGCAGTGAAAATAGGAACTGAGGACAGTGCGTAAACATTAAACATATTCCGTAAGGTATTGCCAGTCCTATCCGAGCAGAAGTGTGTTTCATTCCAGTTCAGGGGATCCATTTTGAAATTATCGGAATTATTCGTCCATGTGAATGGCTTATTCCGCTATCGGAGTGTTTAAAGCAAATTTTTTTAACACTCGATAGCAGAATTGTATACTGGAATCGAGCCATGAAAGGTCAAAATGAATCCCGACAGCTAGGCAGCTGCTGGAGTCGTCATTCCTATAGATATTTGTTGGTTTATACTATTGCGTTATATACGAGACTTGAAAATAGATAATCCCTTATGGTTTAATATAGATATAATTAATAACGGAGAGGAAAACTAAGTATGTTACCATACATCAAATTAAAACGACGTTTAGAATACCTGTGGAAAAAATCGTGCAAACAAAGTTTAGTTGGTACATGAATACTGTTAGAATATAAATTTTAACACCAACAAATTAAAAAATAACTCATAAAATAATTTTTTTTTGGACAGGCAATAATTTTTTAAATTCAAATTTTTACAGTTTACAATTATAGCTTGAATATTGGGGAATGGTTTTGTAGTGATATATTTACACTAGCAAAATATAAATTCAATAGTGATGTTATTCAATCAGCATTTTATTATTTACTTCAGTAAGGTAACGCTTGTGACACTTCTTTCTTGAATATAGTAACTATATTCTAATTATAATGTAAAAACATGTTGAAAATATTCTTTATTATAATTAACGCTATCTATCGGCAATATGTGCGAACTCTTAACTTCTTGTTCCACGCGTTTAATTATTTACTTTAATAATGATTGGCGTAATTACGTCGAGTATTAATTCTTTTAAGGGAAAAAAACTGCATGATGAATACCAGTTCATGTGGATTAACTATGTCTCAGTAATTTTATTATTTGTAATAGCTATCAATTACAAACCTTTTCACCCCTGAAGATAGTTTATTATTATTTTTTTACGAAAATTGCAATTGCTTATCCCGGGTTATCTACAAAAAATAATTGTTTTTGTGTTTTTTAAAACAAATTTTCCTGCTACAGCAGATTTAACGTGATTGGTTCTGCTTCGGCGATGACACACGGAATGCAATGATGCCAATTTGTAACATCGATTCTTAAAAAAATCCGATACATTCCATCCCGACAGTCACTATGGTCGTCTGAGAAATACGTATGTTGGCATTCCGACATTCGCTACCGGAATGGAAGTATCGGATCAATCCGCTGGCGAATAGCTTCCGACAGTTTGAGCAGTTGGGCGCCAGGACTCGTCACCGCAAGACGACGCCCGCAGGGACACCGAGCTGTGACGGCGAGACACTTGTCCTCGGAGAGCTCGTCACTCACGGCGCCGTGAGTGACGGTGACGACAGTCACCTCGCTAGACGTCAGGTCACCGACTAACGCGGTTCGCACAGACAGACGTATCTAGCGCGCCCTGTCCTCAGCCGAGCCGAGTAGGTCGCCACGTCTATCTCGACAGGCTGTCGGTCGCACGCCCCACAGTTTTGCAACTAGACCTGCACCGTTCAAGGCGACTCCTTAGTAAAACATTGTCTGCTCTGACTCCGGGGAAACAAAGGAAGGGCGGTCGCTCCATCACTTGTCAACCAGCAGGGGCGTTGCCCCCCTCCCTTGGCTGACAAAACAGTAGTTGGTCACAACTACAGTTTGTAATGAGTATTTGCAACTTACTGTAAGCTGCTTGCCTCATTATTTCTCAAATATACCTTGTTTATAGGTAGTATTCACATAACATAAAACCCCAGTGTTCTCGACGTGTTCCGTATACGTATACCCGTGGGACTTTTCAGCTCTGACCCTCCCTACCATTTTATCGATGGAAAGTCTGTAGCAAGGTTCAATACAGGCTCCTATCGTAGTTTCGTTCGTGCATTGTTAGTGTATTCTAAGATACATCAATCTGAAAACGCGGTTTTTAATAATGTTGAAATGTTCCAAAATAATATTTATAGCACGTGTGATTATATTGAAACTACCATTACGTCCTCGTCTCTGTAGGTTTTCTTTTCATAGGTGAACGTATTTGGGACGTTGTTAACATTGTAAATAGAACCACTCTACAGCGAAGTATAGTCGGTTCATGACTGGAAGAGACTTTCTTGAAGCCCTGCTAAAGATCTACTTTCAAGCCCATTTCATATCCNGGTTCATGACTGGAAGAGACTTTCTTGAAGCCCTGCTAAAGATCTACTTTCAAGCCCATTTCATATCCTTCTGCCTAAAGGTAAACAAACATTGCCATGTGGCAGTCACATGGCAATGTTTACATGCAATGTTTACATTCCACTGTGTGTGTGTACATGTGTTCGTACATGCACGTACCCATCATAAAAGTAATGTATATATTATTAATGGATATTCCACAAGCGTAAAGTTTTTAATCTTGAGGATTTCACACAAAAGAATATGTGATGCAAACGAAAAACATTTCATTATATAAACCCAAAATGTGAGTATTAAAAATGAGATGTTTCGTGTGCGTGTCTGTCTCTCTCTCTCTCTCTCTCTCTCTCTCTCTCTGTGTGTGTGTGTGTGTGTGTATATATAGGTTTGATTTTGACTGGGGGATTGGGTGGGGGAGAAAAACTTTCACTTTGATTACATATTATAGACACAATACTTTGCAATGAAATGTGTCAACATTCAAGGAGTCCATCCAACAACATTAACATGGCAACGCCAATCTCTCATAAGCCCCCGGATGGCCGTACTGTAGAGAATTTGTGCGATTCTTGTTTAACCTAATATTTCATTTATCGGTTTTTTTATACTAATATCAGCTCTTTATTATTTGATTTTTCATAACGTATGACTTTAATTTGTGCTAACCTTCTCGTACAGATTCCTTTTGCTTTTGAAATCTGTATAAGAGATTACTCATAGTGCGTTCTAACGTGTTTAATATTTTTCAAATTTATTTCAGGTTTGCTTAAAATTTTATTTACTGTATTTTACGTTGTATGTTGCGGTAGTTTTTGTGTGCAGTCATGAGTTCTAGCAAGGTGAATAAAAGAGAAGTCACCAACGCCAACAGGACATCATTAACCTCACCGAATCGTTGTATTCACTAATTAGGCGAGGGGAAATGAAACCCTGCAACGTCGCGGAAAGAGTGGCAGAAATGTTGAAACTCTCCAAATCTACAGTGCTAAGGTATGTTAAAATATCTGTAGTATTAACCATTGCGTTTGCAAGTTGTGTGTGTTAAGATCAATTACGTTGGCCCACGAAATGTGTTTACAAGAACATAAAGAAAATTTGTTAATAACTTGATAACGTCGTCGAACGTTGTCTACGTGTATTTTTAACGTTTTATTTTGGTAATTATTAAGTTTATAGGGTTTCCTGTAAAAATAAAAATAATTCATTGAAAATCTTATATTTCCACTCTGCTAATGATGCAGAACACGAATATACGAGGGGCATTAACGTCCGACTAATTTCGTAATATGTGCCCACCTAACCTAACAGAACCTAACCCCACGATGAGTGAATCACTATTTTACATTTTTTAACTAACCTAGGATTGTAGGGTTATATAGTAACCAATACCTGCCACCTATTAAACTAACCTAAACTAACACACGGCAGAGCATATCACATTGTCACACATCATTTGTAAACAAACCCTTGTATGTTTTTGGTATCAGTAACTGTAGTTGACCCAGTAACTGAATTATGGTCCTTTTTAAATTATGCAAATTAGGTTGGCTATGTAGCACTGAAAGTGAAAAATATGACACTGATAATTTACAATAACTAAAAGACAATGGCTGTAGAACAGTGGTGTTGGGGAAATGCATTAATACACAATTGTTTTCTTAAAAGATTATGACTGCGATTTCATCGATTACGATGTCCTCTCATGTTTAGTGAAGTGATACAGATATGTTTAATAGTAGGGGAAGTTCCAGTTATATCGACTGTAATCTATTTAGTGACGTATAACAATGGCAATTAATGCCGCAATGTAACTTATAAATACAAAACAAGCTCCTTCTTCAGAATCTTAAAATGCACCATCTCTCCATAACCTATATAAAATTAATTGACTATAACAAACTCACTATAGAGGCAATTTTCCTTACCATTGTCAGTTGTCTTTATAATAAATTTCCACTGTATATATTGGGTTGTTTATGAAGAATCCCTCGCAGGGGTACACAAATTCCAACACAAAGTAGTTTTTATTTTTAATTACACATTGTAATACCACCTTTTGGTTAGGTGATTCATACACTCACATTTGAGTCTATATAACCCTACAATCCTAGGTTAGTGTAAAACCCAACAATCCTAGGTTAGTTTAAAAATGTAAAATAGTGATTCACCCATCGTGGGGATAGGTTCTGTTAGGTTAGGTGGGCACATGTTACGAAATTAGTCGGACGTTAATGCCCGTCGTATATTCGTGTTCTGCATCATTAGTGGAGTGGAAATATACCATTTTCCGTGAAATTATTGTTTTTTTTTTTTTTTTACAGAAAAGCCCCCTAAACTTAATAATTACCCAAATAAAACGTTAAAAAGACACGTAGACAACGTTCGACGATGTTATCAAGTTATTAACAAATTTTCTTTATGTTCTTGTAAACACATTTCGTAGGCCAACATAATTGACCTTAGCACACACAACTTGCAAACGCAATGGTTAATACTACATATATTTTAACATACCTTAGAACTGTGGATCTGAAGCGTTTCAACATTTCTGCCGCTCTTTCCGCGACGTTGCAGGGTTTCATTTCCCCTCGCCTAATTAGGGAATACAACGATTCGGTGAGGTTAATGATGTCCTGTTTTCGTTGGTGACTTATATTTTATTCACCTTGCTAGAACTCATGACTGCACACAAAAACTACCGCAACATATAACGTAAAATACAATAAATAAAATTTTAAGCAAACCTGAAATAAATTTAAAAAATATTAAACACGTGAGAACGCACTACGAGTAATCTCTTATACAGGTATCAGAAACGAAAGAAATCGGCACAACGAGAAATAATAAAGAGAGGATATTAGTAAAAAAAAAAATAAACCAGTAAATGAATTATTATTGGTTAAACAAGATAATCGCACCATTTCTCTGGCACGTGTGTCGACCACATCTCGCCAACAACACACGGAACGAAGGTTTGTAAACAAATGGCCGCTCTACTTTCACCTTGAGCGTGATCTTGTGAGTATGCAAGAAACATTGAAATCAAAGTACGTTAGCATCACGTCATTAATAATTGGCATAATAAGATACAAGTCTTTTCGAAACCCATTTGTAAGCGATAAATTAACAATTACGTTAAAACTTTGGAACTATTTCCTCTCTTTGTGCTGGCAACCTAACGGCATAACTGTATCCGCGCTTGCCGCTTTTTGTAATGTTATATGCATGTAGCTAACGGCTAGGGTGTTTTTTCAAAGGTTGATTTTCAAAAGTTTCTTCCAGTCGTGAACGGACTATAGAAGTCAGGTAGCGCACAGCGTCAAGAGGTCCATCTGCGTGCGCTCGAACTGCGCTGCAGTGTGTTTCAAACCCACGTGTTTCACGAAACTATCAAACGTGCGTTCTATGCGCTGGACTACGAAAATAACACACTTCAAGTCGCGCCTGTAGATTACTTTCGAAACACCACGCACATTCAATCCCCGACCGGGTCACTCCCGGATTTCCGCAAGTGGAAATCGTGCCGGACTATGCCGCTGGTCGACGGGTTTTCTCGGGCACCTCCCGTTCCCCCGCCCTTGCGTTCCGGCGCTGCTCCATACTTACCTCACTTCGCCGTCATAGGCTTTCAAGACCTCGATGTCGAGAGCCACCCAAAGCTCTCCACTCCATCATTTCGTCGCATATTACCATTGGCGTGGCACTTCCTGATTTAGAGTGCCGTCTGCTTAGAAGAGTGGAAACTCTTAAGGGCGAATTATTCACGCGCTTATTCATACCTCATAATAACCTCTATGTGCAAGGCACTGACCTTAAGGGCATCCTTTCCCTGTGCAACTATCTTCTATGAGTGTTTTTGCAATGAAACTGTCGTTTTGTGGTGCAATCTCCAAATAGTATCAAACAGAGTAGCTTATACGTTTCTGTCTGTGTATTCGCTTAGTACTTCTAAACTGCTTGATGGATTTTGATGCGATTTTCAATATCACTTAGAAAATTTCTTGTGGAAGGTTTCAGCGTATGATTCATTTGTATTTAATGTAAGGATAGTAGAGAAATGTCGAACCGTTTGTAATCAAGTCGTAAAAAACCGTTTTTAGGCCGCTTGCATGACTTGCGCTGACTAAGCCATAAGAGATACATCAAATTAATAACCATAGAATTGTAGCTCTCAAAAAGGTCTACAGAAAAGTCCGCGATAGCATATATATGTTTATACTTTTAAGGGTGACCCACAGTAACCATTTTCGTCTTTCAAAGTATCGCTGTAAAAACTAAATTGTTACCGGGCGANTGACCCACAGTAACCATTTTCGTCTTTCAAAGTATCGCTGTAAAAACTAAATTGTTACCGGGCGAAGCCGGGCCGGCTCGCTAGTAATAAATATGAGTGCGCTGTACGTTTCTATACTACTTTAACTGCCGTGTACTCGAGTCTTCGTGTTTACAAATAATCGTAAAAATGCCATTTCAGACATTTTCAATTTTTAAAAAAATCCTTATTATAGAAGGGAATAGAAAACGTAAACTAGCCTTCGGACACGCACAAGACGCAAATCAGTTAACGCCAGATCTATTCTGTGGCCGTGTTCCAGTTCGCAGTTGTAGTTTATGAAAAGTCACGTGTCCCGAGTAGGTATAGGCTGTTCACGGTAAAGTGAGTACTTTTGAGGCTCTAGTTACTTTTTTGCTATTAGCAATTTGTTTTATCCTTCCAGCACTTTTAAAAATAAATATTGCCATGTAGGCAATAAACACAGTGTATTTATTTCACCGGACTCTAAAGTTAATGTCTAAGGCTACAATAAATTATATTTATTGACTGTTATTCCAAATGAGAGGGCTTAAAAAAGTGCTCATTTTACCGCGAATAACCTGTATACTAAACTGATAACCTATTTGGTAGTTTAATATTTAGGGTCTAGTTTTAGTACATATTTAACAAAAATTACTATAAGTACTAATTTATCTAATCCCAGATCGCCACCATACTTGTTTTGAGTTAGAGGCAGCAATTAAACTGCGGAAATAATTTAATATTATAAATGTGAGTGCATAAAAATTTTTCTCCACGAATGCACATAAGTGAATAAACCTGTATAAAATTGTACGCATGAATGTGAAATTCCCGTGATATATTGTGTAATGGGGGAGAGTCTACTGTAAAATTAATCAAAACGTATTGTCTGCCTGAGTTTTGTTCATATAAATTTGTTTAACGTTTCGTACTAACATATTTAATGGCACTGCCAGTGTGTGTATAATAACGCGCACATTCTTAAAACAATACGGCAGCCTTGTTTCCGCAGCGTGTTATGAAGACTACAGATTTGCTCGGCAGATAGCGGCGGCGTCGCTGAACAAGTGAATATCGACAGCGTTCCAATCGAACGTATATACGTACATTATTACAAATTACTACGGCCGCGGTCACACGAGACACACAAATACTTCTCTTCGAACATGTTCAGTTCTGTACATGGTTGCAATGGCTTAGAACATGCACCGCCCGCAATCAATTATTCGAAGTAAACTTAAGGTACCTACATCAGATTGAATTTTCTTCTGTGTTGTGCATTAAGATGGGTGAAATTGATAGGATTCGTTGAAATAAATAAAAAGGCAGATCAGCAATAATTTGCACTATTACCTTAAAGTTAAGATTAGTTGTATTAAGCCTTGAAAAAATTTCGACATTGGAAAGTGTTGGAAGTGATTATAAACATTTACGGGAGCGTATTTTTGAGGTTAGGATTTACTTTTGATTGCATTCAGTTACAGAGGTGTGACGACGCGAATATGTTTGCTTTGCTATTGGCTGGTCCCGTAAACTGGGCGCTTTTTAAAGCCCTGCTTAGGGCCTACTTGTATGCACATCGAGCATTCTTCCACCACATGTAAAATTAATGTTGCCTTGGGCCAGATAACTTTGCTCATGCGTCGGCCAAGTGAAACTGTGCAATTATTAGAAACGTGAATGTCTTACAAATGTGCTAATTCTCACATTTATATGCATTACAGAAACAGAAAGCAAAGGTAATGATTTTAGTATTCACGGATGTTTACCTAACTCTTTCAACTCAACGTTGAGACATGTAACTACTTTCCCTACATCGTTACCAACTTTACTGTGCCAATGGCAGTAAGTATGTCCGGTAAAATATATGATGGTAGGGGGCAATTATGTTTTTTAAAGGTTGATTTCAAAAACGCTTAATTAACTGTGAACAGCCTGAAACAATTTGACTGAGCGTGTTAGAACATGGCTACCATAACACATTCGCATCAACAAGTTCAGTCTTTAGCGTAACCTCGTCCTAATGACTACCTACTGCCAATTGAAACACACGGGCTGCGCTGGGTAGGAGGTGTAACTGGACTCGCAGCTACAGTCTGCAGCGGCGGTGGCGTCGGTGAAACGGCCGGCTCTTGTGTTATCCTGTGAACGCTCCGTGGTTTCCCCGCTCTAATTGCCGTCCCCCCCCCCTTTTCCCCGTGATAGTCCCTCCAGCATCCTGTCCCAGCATCCAGGCCCTCGTGGGGCAGTGGTGTCTGTCTGAGGGCGGCTTGTCGACCATGTACGTTGGCCCCTCCCGAGTACCATGTTCCCGCCCTTAGGTGCAGGCTGAAGCTTACTTGTATTTGTATTTTTATTCAATAGACGGTGTACAGTATATGGCAAGTGAAGAGTATAAATATAACAAACCAAAACACATTTACATATACATCTAATCAATATTGAATTAACACATACCTAAATATATATGTTCATTTAGAATACATAAACATAAGCTACTACTGAGGGAATTTTTAACACACAGAATGAACAAAGCTTACAGTTAACGATTCCTCTTCATAAAACACAATGCTTGTTAAATTATACTTATACAAAATATTTATCTTTACTTATATTGATATATACATTTACCGTATAAAAGGTATTATTAAACAAAAGTCTTAGGGTTTTCTTTTTAAGTAATTACTACTTATAGTAAATGTTTTCTTCAGATTTACTGGTATATGGTTATAAATGTGTATTGCTAAATTTAAAAAAAGAAACACCTTTTTTTATATTTGATTATTGGTTTTTTTAGCTTGTTGATATTGTAAAATAAAATTCCCTAAAGTTCCCCTATACCAAACAAGCTATTTATCTCACATAGCAGTACAGGCATAATTACTTGACTATAAACTCATAGTTACGTCACAGTATTAATTCTGCCAAAATTGTGATGAATTAATATTGTGACGTAAATACGATTTCGTAGGTTAGTCGGGTTTTTACTGCTGTGAGGTCAATGGCTAGTTGGGTATAGTAATACTTCCGGGAATTTTCTTATTTGAAAACATAAACAAGGTAGAAAAACCAATAACCAAAAATGGCAGGGGGAAGGTTCCCTTTAAGCGGCACGCCTACCTGTAGCTGTTTCCCGCATCTGAGGCAGAGAAGCGTGAGAGCGATAAGGACCACACTATAACGCGCGCGAATTGCTCAATCGCCACTACGCGCAAGGCTCGGAACTGGCGTGCAGTGTTCTCGCCGTGCTGCGTGTACTCGTGGGACTTTCAGTGGCGACCCTATCATTTTATTGGTGGAAAGTCTACAGCAAGGTTTATCGAAGGGCTTTGATTATTTTTGTATGTACTTGACACGTATATTTTAAGATAGAACACTTTGAAGAAACCGTTTCTGGATGTGTTGGAGTACTCTGAAATGGTGTGTCGTATGTGCGTGACGTCGTGAAAGTACTCAACAGCCTTCGTCTGAAGTGCGTGTTTTTTTCGCATGTCAGCTTATTGGACGCACGTTTAATAACTTCGTGGGAAAAACCTGCATTTCAAACACTTCTTAATGCAGTTAAAGNGTCAGCTTATTGGACGCACGTTTAATAACTTCGTGGGAAAAACCTGCATTTCAAACACTTCTTAATGCAGTTAAAGTGACAGGACAATTGACTTGGCGCAAAATATTAAACGTTAAACGGTACCGTAAGAAAATTGGAACGCCTGCAATTGACATTAACATTTAGGAAAATAGCAGAAGGGCGGGTTTTGTCGGAAGGAACATTTTGAATTTTGTTGGTAATTTGTACAAAAACTTCCCCAATTAATGTTTGTTGTTATTGATTATTTTCGTGAAAAAAGTGTGCCCCACACAACAGTTACATGAAATTATTTTTAAATGTTTATTTTTGTGCTATTTGTTACTTGATTTATAAAACTGAACAGAATTGAAATGCACGACAATGGTGCGACGTATCTATCTATCTGTTGGCGAATGTTAATACTACTGTTTTAAGCTTATCTGTGGCGTATTGAATTTGAGACCGGTTGACGCTAAACGTTGAATGCAAAGACTTGTAAGTCAGTCAACGTTTAACTCGAGGCGTTTAAAGTTTAACGTTGTCACGACTTCTAACGTCGATTCTAGTCGCGCCCTTTAGTCGACATGTATCCAATACTCACCGTAGCGCTTTACGGCGATGCCCAGTCGATTGTAGACGGGGCGATACGGCAGCTGGATGCCCNGTCAGCTTATTGGACGCACGTTTAATAACTTCGTGGGAAAAACCTGCATTTCAAACACTTCTTAATGCAGTTAAAGAGACAGGACAATTGACTTGGCGCAAAATATTAAACGTTAAACGGTACCCTAAGAAAATTGGAATGCCTGCAATTGACATTAACATTTAGGAAAATAGCAGAAGGGCGGGTTTTGTTGGAAGGAACATTTTGAATTTTGTNGCCTGCAATTGACATTAACATTTAGGAAAATAGCAGAAGGGCGGGTTTTGTTGGAAGGAACATTTTGAATTTTGTTGGTAATTTGTACAAAAACTTCCCCAATTAATGTTTGTTGTTATTGATTATTTTCGTGAAAAAAGGGTGCCCCACACAATAGTTACATTAAATTATTTTTAAATGTGTTTTTGTGCTATTTGTTACTTACTGAACAGAATTGAAATGCACGACAATGGTGCGACGTATCTATCTATCTGTTGGCGAACGTTAAAACTACTGTTTTAAGCTTGTCTGTGACGTATTGAATTTGAGACCGGTTGACGCTAAACGCTGAATGCAAAGACTTGTAAGTCAGTCAACGTTTAACTCGAGGCGTTTAAAGTTTAGCGTTGCCACGACTTCTAACGTCGGTTTTAGTCGCGCCCTTTAGTCGACATGTATCCAATACTCACCGTAGCGCTTTACGGCGATGCCCAGTCGATTGTTGACGGGGCGATACGGCAGCTGGATGCCCTTCTTGTTTTTTTTTTTTTGCCAGTATTACTATTATAAACAACTCGGACAGCATTTGATGTTACAACACTTTATTTCTTTTCTGTTGACCGCCTGTCACTAAACTGCCTATTATGGTCCATTCACGGTTACCTCCAACTTCTCTGAAGCCCTGCTTCCAGGATATTCCTCCGCCACATTCAAACAAAGTTTTACTAAGTCTAGAAAATTACACCAGTGGGACAACCCATCGCATGCTTACGCACTCAATTACATAATATTTTGCATAAGAACTATTTCTTACTAGGCATTACCAACACATAAATTGTCTCTGCCTGTTTTTTTACATTAATTATAAATTTAGTATTATAACTTATTAATATAAAAAATGTACGTAAATGGTTAATTTAACCAACGAAAAGGTACTGATTATGTTGATAAGTGTAAAATCCTTGTCATACATGGTATATTTTTAGGGAACACCCTAAACACCTTATATATACGTGGGGTGATTTTTCAAAGGTTTGTTTTAAAAAAAAATGTGCACAAACCGCGAATATACTATATTAAACATTATGCACGCCATCGCGCAGTATGTGAGTAACTGCCTTTCATAGTTTCAGCAGCATTGGAGAATTCTCCTCGAAATCCTTAATTTTCACGCGACGCGATGAGTATGTTTGGGCAGCACAAAACGAAGGTGGTGGGGGAGGAGGGAAGTACACAAACGACGTCATACAGGTGCTTTTCATGTAAACGCACTCATTTGTTGATAAGCCACGAGTTGTTCTGGGAAGTGTAGTGTGTCTGGTCGTGTCCACGCGTTGGTGTAGAGTGCGTATGCTAGATGCACAGTAACCAGGTTGATTTTTTTTTTTTTTCGCCAGTAGCGTGATGAAAACAACGTTGATTTGATTTGAGAGTAGAACACAGTCTATGCCAATAAGTGCTTTTTAGAACGTTCGTACACTTCGCCTGACATAAATTTTAATGCAACTGGTACTTATTCATTTCAGTCGAAATATGATGTTCATATAAATACTTCAGTCTGTTGAAAAGCCAGACGCAAGCAAAACCCGTTTGGCGGCAGGTGGTTTAGTGTTAGAGAAGCGCGTCTACCTCTTCTGTAGTCCGCACTCTACCAACACTTTCTTTGCTGCGGCTCATGATTTTTGTTTCCGCAAAGAAACTTTCTATTAAATATAAACTACTGCAGAGAAGGTCTGCCGTAAACAAAATTTTTGTTTGTTCTATGTAATAATGACAAAGTTAACCTCACATTGTCGCTACAGTAGTTCGACAGTATTCTATGTGGTTTATTCATTTACTTTATTTGGAAGGTTAAGCCATTACGTCGATGATATACTCTATTCGCGGGTTCTTCACACTTTTTACATCAAACCTTTGAAAAAACTCTATATGTGAGACGTGTTTTGTTTTCTAAACATACAATATCACAAGATTTTTATACTTATGTTAACATAAATGTACCTAATTTTTGGTTAAATTTAATTTTCACTTACATTTTATTTATAAATAACTAATGAACCTACCCGGCTTCGCCCGGTAACAATTTAGTTTTTACAGCGATACATTGAAAGACAAAAATGGTTACTGTGGGTTATCCTTGAAAGATAAACATATGTTATCGCGAACTTTTCGGTAGACCTTTTTGAGAGCTACACTTCTGTACTACATTAATTTTCTCTTATTGTTTAGTCAGCGCAAGCCGTGTAAGCGCCCTAAAAGCGGGGTTTTACGACTTGATTACAAACGGTTCGACATTTCTCTAATATCCTTACATTACAAATAAATGTTTTATACACCAAAACCTTCCGCAAGAAATTTTCTAAATGATGATGAAAACCGCATCAAAATACATCAAGTAGTTTAGAAGTAAGTAAGCCTAGTAAGAAATAGTTCTAATGCAAAATATTATTAAACTGAGTGCGTACGAATGCGGTGCGTTGGCCCTCTGGTGTAATTTTCTAAGCTTTGCTTATATGAAGCGGAAGAATATCGCGGAAGTAGAACTTAGGCAGGGTTTCAGAAAAGTTGGAAGTAATTTTAAGTGGAATATATAAGGAATTCGTTACTTTTTAACTTTGCATTAAGTAATTTTCGTTACGTACTAAAAACTATAATGTTGGACAGAATAGTTAATATCATGTAACACATTCCTTTGATATAATGAAAGCTTTCTTTACCGTAAACAAAACAAGATCAAAGAAAAAAATTTGTTTGCTATACAGAAACATAATATAGTCATTAAACAATACTTTATAAACATTTAATTACAGCAAACATAAGTTTCTTTAACCTTCCGTTATAATTAAAACATGATTTTGTTACTGTAAACGGAACAGCCTCAAAGAAATTCTTTCCTTTGCTACACAGAAAGCTTGTGCGCATTTTTTTTACAGTGTATGCCGCGAATGGATTCTATTGGTTCGTGTAGCTTCAGGGAGGTTGGTTGCTAGGTGCAGATTGACCAATAACGTGTGGAGCCACGTTGTTGAGGGGAGGGGGGGGGGAGATCGCTACACTCTCACCAGCTTCGCTTCTGTATTCTTCGTTATTCTGCACTCCCGAAGGCAGCTTCGAACCAGCAACCTACAGCTCCGTGGTTCGGTTTACTAACCTTTACGTCACCCTGGTCAAGGAACTAAGTGACCTCAGTATGCGGATGTATGTATCTTTCACGGACGTCTTAAAACATATTGATGTCAGGGTTACTATCGCTCAGGTCGTAGTAAATGCACGACGGAAATGGCCTAGATGCCGTCGGAAGAAAAAAGAAAAACGTGTTGTCGGAATATCACAGTGAAAGCATTTTCTTTGCCCATCAGGTGAACCCCGTGTCAGAGCTCACTAAACAGTTACCTATGAAATTATGGTTTCGGGTTCGAATACCGGGTGAGTCATTGATGGGTGTCTGTTAGTTTAATATGTAAGCTGTTCGCGTTTTAAATGAGCAATTTAAGTCCTGCCTAGACTCTTCTTCCCGGAAACTGCGTGTATCTTTACGTCATACGTAACATTTATCATTTATTGACAGCCGTGCATTCGCCAAGTGGAGTTTTGGCATTTCTAGAGATGCAATCATGTGCCTCACTCCAGCAGGTGCCCGGAAAAGAATTCAGGGGTCATTAACTTAAATATTACCTACTCTTTCGATATTATGTTAAAGCAGAGAACTACACTCTAAATCTGAAACAGTGAGAATTGAACCAAATCAGTGGAAACCAGTGAGAATTGAGCAACTTTTAATCAGTGCCAGATAACAAATTAATATGATTGCTGAATTTCACTGATTTACTTGTGAATCCCACCGAATGTCGAGAATTCCGCTGCCGTAAGCCACTTGTTTCTAGTTCATTTGCTTGATTTGACAGTCGATAGTAACTTATCAACTGACGTTCAGAAAACGTTACTTCACTGATTGATATCACTGATTCCGGCTTAGAGTCTAAGGTCGTATACGAATTATCAGTACATACTTTAAGAACGCACTCGCTCTGTTTATTCAGGCTATCCGGACGGGTTGTTACTACTTCAGATCACACTCGTCACGCATTCTGGTGGCAGCATGGAAGCACGAACGTGTTACTTAGCTAACACCTGGTTACGTAAAAAAAAAAATAATAATTCACTCTGCCACAGAGATGGTAAGTAACCGAAATCGATGCAGCGCCTAAAATTGGGCATTAATCTGTGACTGGAAGTGTTAAATTGTTTACTTACAACTAAACAACGTTTCGTAAATGCGTATTAATTTTTCAAACTGGAGTTGTTCATAACTCTCAAAAGAGACGGTATCAAACGGATGTTTATTTATAAATAATATTTATAAATATTTTTATAACTAAGTAAATAATGTAAGTTCCTCAATAATTATAAATTTTTTTAGTAAATAATTGGTTTTATAAACTGTACTATGCATTGGATTCCACAGTTGACATAGCGTTATTCTATATAAGGATAGGCGCTTCTCACTCTTCGCGCTCTATCTCGAGAACGGTTAATTATATAACATATCGCCTAAGACTAAATTGGTAGAGAATTTTATGCTCTACAAGTTTTGTAATAACTTCAAAATTATTTGAAGCATAGGAAACAAGATATTTACCGAAAAACCAATTTTCGCGACCTTTGACCTTGAACACGCGGACACGAGATTCTATGAGTCTTTTGAGCTAACCTTCAAAATTTTAAAACAAAGATGTATGCAAAATTTCAGCTTTATAATTTTTATTCCGAGATTTACCCCCTCTTTCACCTTATTTGACTGTACTATTAACCTCGTGGCCAATTCTCATTCTTCTCGTGAAGTGAGCCGCACATCTATTCGTGGCGTGGTCATTTTGGACCATGATTCCACTTCTTTGGCCAGCACCGCAGTAATATCTGAAATGTCGTGTTTGTCTTACAAGAAATACCTCAATAATTGTTGCCTGCTGCATGTGCTCAGGAGTGCTCCGAACTTTCAGTCTTCTGAGGCTACGTTTCTTGTTCAATAATTAATCGAGTTTCTTTTTTGGACAACGAACTACGGAATTATTTTTTTTTCTCTGAATTTGAAGGAAAATGTATTAAAAAATTAAGTGTTTAAGGTAATGTAAAATTTCAAATGATGCAATCGCGGGTACCCGACAAATAGTCATGGCCATATAATATAGTGATTGTTCACTCATCTGCTTAGTACTCTTATACTGTTACTTTTTATTTAAAAAAAGTTCAATACTCAGTTCTAAGAGAGAATTAAAGTTTTATTTATTTTATTTATACTCATTTATACATATGTTGTTATAGCAAAGAAAACAAAAAAAAAACTATCAATATAAACGTTGTTTTAAAGATATAAAATGTTGTGATTGACTTTACTTCCCTTATTATTGCCAATGGATAACTATAATGTTGTGTTAATATAAAAAATAATTTTGAACTACTCCATAAGTGTACCTAATATCTTTTTCATATATTTTTTTTGATCAAAATTACAACTACACAATAAGTGTACCTAATATCTTATTCATACATATTTTATTCATACAACTACACCATAAGTGTAACTAATATCCTTATATATATATATATATATATATATANCTTATATATATATATATACCCCTTTTATGTAATAAGTAAAACAGGAGCACGGCCATTATTTATGCTGTCAGTAGTAAACACTACTCTACACAGGAATCTAGATCCCACCTTCCATGTATGTGCCATCCTTGTATGGTAACGAGAGTACCTATGGAAGCTCTAGTTCACGACACGAAGGTGCTGCATGACAGTACCCCCTGAGGATTTTGCGGTAATTTATTGACAGATTATTAATCACCATGCACAAGTGTACAAAAATGTCGCCTGGTTTTAACGCTTTAAAACTCTCTCCGTTTCCGAGAGAATAACAGTCCCTACGTGTATTTTGTTACATATGCGTTGTCTTTCGTGTAGTTTCCGATGCATCGACGGCAGTGTCCTCACATTTGAAGGAAAGAAATGCCTAGGGAAGTTACGAACTTTTCATGGTAACCTATAGTACAGTTCCCATATTTGCATCCTAATATGCGGCATTATTTCCACACTGGGTAAAGGTTCGAAAATTTAATTACAGTGTAGGAAGTATGAAAAAGGAAATGTTTGACAGTGTCGACAACATTTTGGTTACAGTTGCCGCATGTTCTGCCTCAGTTCAGAACTTTCAGTCGGTCGTCCGCCGATGAAGGTGATGTCACCTGGCTCCTCGGGACTCCCGCGCGTGTGAGTGTTAGTCAACGGGGTTCCCGCACTTAGTATTCACTTGCACGCCCGGGGTACGCACAACTTGGCAAACTCTCGTTCTCCACACTGCGCCCAGGCAACTAGGACGCGTGTCTGCACACTGACCAGGTGATCTGCATTCTTCAGTTGAGGTCTGCACCGCGCACTGTGCAACTGCAGTCTCTTCGCACCTTCTTCACACACTTCTTCGAATCAAACCATTGAAAAATCACTCCACGTATGGCATGTTTTGTTGTTTCATACATATGTCATTTATCACACGCGTTTTATACTTCTGTTAACATAAAAGTACCTTATTTCTAATTAAATTGAACTTTCATTAATATTTCGTCTATAAGTTACAATATTTTATTTATAATTAATATTAACAAAAACAGGGAGAAGATATGTGTATTAAT
The DNA here is from genome assembly GCA_002778355.1 of Clitarchus hookeri. Lineage (NCBI taxonomy): Eukaryota > Metazoa > Arthropoda > Insecta > Phasmatodea > Phasmatidae > Clitarchus > Clitarchus hookeri. The sequence goes on along the minus strand of NQII01003763.1, from coordinate 107,861 downwards.
AATGCCCAGTAAGAAATAGTTCTCATGGAAAATATTATTAAAGCGAGTGCGCACGAATGCGGCGCGTTGTTCCTTCTAGTGAATGTTTGTAGACTCGGTTACACGTTGTTTACATGAGGCGGAGGAATATCTTGGAAGTAGAATTTAAGCAGGACTTTAGAAAAGTTGGAAGTATCCGTGAATTGACTACACCATAGTGGACAAGTAGTGGTCATTATAAATCCGGAAACTTGACACTGTAAAGCCACTGGATTCCCATTTTGGATGGTCTTTATTTTTTAAGACATTTGTTGTTTTCAAATTTTTCTGCGACCGCGAAGAAATTGGTCACACGTGAAATTTTTTTAATATTTGCAACAAAAAAAGTACGTATTAAGATAATAGAGCACTGTGACACTTCAGAGGGTAAAAATTGCCATGAACAACTTCTTGCGGAAGATATTTTAGAGTTAATTAATTCTTCCGCCTCTGAATAGCTTGACTCCTTGCTGTAAGTAACACAGACTAAAGATGAGGTAGGCCGATTACCGTCTTCTGCGCTTGTACCCAGCATTGACCTGCCCAAACCAACACAACTGTCAAAGTCACATGGTCGACACTGATGAGCGTATTTGTTTACATCTTAATTTTAAAAACACAAGCTCTTTTATGTGAATAAAGTGCTTTTGCCGATTTGAATTTAATCTGATTGTGTTGAAAATTGGTTAGTGGAAGTATTAAAAAATAACGAATAACTCGTTTACATAAGCAGTGTTCTAACCTAAAATCCTATCCACGTAGTTCATGACAGTATTGGCAGAAAAGCAGTTCAATGTTGAAACACAGAGTGGCTACTGCGCTCCTAGGATACGCACTCTCCTCCACTTTCCCTCTATGGTAAGTAACCACCTAATTGACGCCCAAAGTCGGGCACAGAAATGTGTGTTCACGACTGTTGTTGACCAACACTCCTGGTCTCTGGAGCGTTATGCAGACCACGGCCTTTCTTCTCTAATCAAACATGTGACGAATTCTGTGTGAGAGTAACACTCCAAGGCGGTGATAGCACCGGGCGAACTTGATTTCTCATACAAGCGCGTTGCTTTAAGCGTATTACCTAGAAATATTTTATCTAGTTGTGATTTTCCTAGTTTTTTTACTAACTTGGTTTTTCGGAGTTCTTTCCGCCTAACGGTTGTGTTACCAGATGTAACTTTTCTGCAATTTCTCACAAAAACTGTTTTGCCTTACTACATTTCACCTTTGTTTTCCCAAAAGAAATTTTGATTAACATTGTTTTGCCCCATTTAGTCTAATTTCGTTTTCGGTAAATTAATTTTTCCTGTCCTTCATACGCTCCTTTTAAAATTGCATGGTCGTGATTCTTCCAACAAGACGATATTGTGTTACTTGTGGCATGCAATTTAATAATAATCGAATAAACTTATTAACATTTCAAAAGGTACAACACATTTACCATTTACTGCAAACATCAAATGGCAAAACATTGTAGATGTAGACGATGACGGTCTATTCTCCGTAACGAAATATTTTGTTGTGTACATATCTTCGTTTATTATCCCAACTTAAAGCAGAACGATGCGTCTGCAAATGCATTTGTTACTTTGTATCTAAACAGAGTTTGGAGCTCCGATTTTACGGTCTCGCTACCTTTTGTCGGATTAAAACTAGGCCATACTACGACTATAGTACACACATCGACACACACAACGTTCTGTTATGAAAAGCTATTACACAAATATTATCAATATGATTACGAATCTTCTTGGACACTCAATGTGCGTTGTAGTGAGTCCGTAATTTCTAACTTGACTGTAGCAGTGCAATGCCTGTTTGAGAAACATTTAAAAAGTGATTGTCTGCAGGTGCTGTGTGTACAGTAGATTGCGTGCTGCACAAGGTCCTGCATATGTGGCAGGTGGTGTACATAGCAAGAAGACAGTTTCTCACGAAGTTAGTGTCACCTCTAGTTGTTTATTGATTTAAAGGAAGTCACGGTTAACTGAGCACTTTTGAAATCAACCTTTGAAAAATGTCACTACCCCTACCTGCATATACAGGATGTCAGGTAATTCGCGGATACGGACTGCGCGACATGAGTCTGTGATCGAAACGAAGTAGAAAATACTCTTTGGTAAAAATGCGTAAGCCTCTTCGTTTACGAGAAAAACCCCATGAAAGTTCCAAAAACCATTGCAGCAAACGTGCGGTGTTCCAATTAGATAATGGTGAGGTGACGTGACAATGCTGCAACTAACGTGTCGGGCGTAAGACATGCGGCAAGGGAACGAGTCGTGCTCAGTAGTGCCAAGGAGGCCATGGAGTTCACATGCAGTGAGTACTGGGACGTGGCAATGGCCATTGCTGCATCCGGCGGCCGAGCTCCGTGCATGCTGCTTGCATCCAGCATGCGGATAAGTGCATTGCTATGGGCGGAGCAAACTTCGAACACCTGTTATGACGTTTCGAAGTTTTGTATGCTAATTCTCTATGCTTTGCGTGAAATAAACTAATTGTATCTACTTTAATGTCGTTTTTCTCGTAAACTAAGGACATTAACCTTTTTTTTTTTTAGCAAATAATATTTTATACTTAGTTTTGATCACAGGTTCGTGTGGTGGAGTTCGTATCCGCGAATTACCTGACATTCTGTATTGTAACAGGCTCACTGACCAGCATGCACCAAGTAAGGTTGGTAACGTGTAGGGTGAGTAGTTTCGTGTCCTAACGTTGAATTAAAACTATTTGGTAAATATTAGTGAATACTGAAATAATTTAACTAACGGGTTTTTTAAAATAAATATAAGTGTATGAGTCAGCAATTTTATACAAAATCTACTTCTAATAATTTCAGTTTCACGTGGTTGATGCATGAACAATATGTTCAGGCCCACAGCAATGTTATTTGTACATATGGCGGAAAGGATACATACAGAATGTGCATGTACATGTGGATCTTAAGCAGAGCTTTTAAAAATACTCAATTTACCGTGAACAGCCAATATTGAAGCTTCTGCTTCTCAGGTTTATGAATGACTGATTAGGAGAAAACCCAGCAGCAAGTACTCAGTTCACTGGCTACGAGAAGCAAGCGAGAACTGAGCCAACGCAAGTTGTCTCGCTCCAAAATAACGTTTGTTTACTGCGCCTGAACTTCCAACCGATACGAGTCCGAACGGGAAGTTCGTTGAAGGTCGTGAACATTACGTAACTTAATTTGAGAACAAGATATCTCCAACACGTGTACGTTTCAGTTGATTTTTAAATTGAATCCCAGAACTTTTACTCGAAAGCTGACTTGCGGCGCATACAGGACGGACTCAGGTGTTACCTCGCCGGGGTTGAAACTCCGTACTCCCTACTTCATACTCCCTACTCTCTCTCTCTCTCTCTCTCATACAACTTGGCAAGATTTTGGCAGTTGTAAGAAAGTAGCGGCAATGGTGCTGTTTTGCAAATGTATACTTCCGCCTCAGCTCTTCCTGACACAAGAAGCCACGTTGTTTATGTTTGTGTAAGCTGTTAGTGTTTTTATCACAGAAAAATCATTGATATCAGATGGTCACTTTGAGGTTTTATATACGTGTGCTTAAAATATGAGACATTTTCAGCGCCATGGAAAATAGCTACACTAAGAGTTTTTATATATAACATATTTAGTTTGAACATATGACATTAAATTAGAATTAACATTACTTTTCAAAGCCAACGGTATCAAGTATTTTGAAAATTTATCGGTACTTGTACCGATAAATTTTCAGTTAATTTGTACAAATTGCATGCTATATAAGCATATATTTCAGCGATGTTTGACTTGTACCTGTCATAGTCTGGCTGTTATGAGTGAGTGAGGTTTATGTTAGGATTCATAATCTTACCGATGTCTATGAAATAAAATTCTATTCTTGGTGAATTCAGTGTTNGGGTAAAGGATACAGGTGAAGTTAAGCTTTTTCATGATCACTTTCATTTTGTTTTCATTCCCGTAACAGGGTCTCCTATAAATTTAAAAGTTTACAGGGGTATGGTCAGTTTAAAGTTTGCTATCTCCCAACTGTGTTATACTGTGGCTTTCATTGTACTGTTTTATACATTTAGTACAGTTGTACTACTGTATGAATAACTTTAAGAATCTGGTTGCACTCAGGTTAAAAAAAAGGGGTACATTTTTATTAAATGTGTGGAATTAAGAACATGCCTCTGCACAGCATTAAGTACAGCGTAGGGAGTTTGTTTGGAAACACACATCCCAGCAGTTTTATGTGAGCAGGATACTATTTTTCTTATAAAATGCTAGATAGCAAAATGTGAACTTGTGTCCAAGCAACATGTTTTCTACCAGTATCATATAATATAAACGTAAATAATATTCAAAGTACTATGTAGTGTCACGTCAAATAGACGGCCCCAAAAATCATCTTGGTGGCCCTCGGCAGTTAGTAAACATACATCTGAGACTCAAGTATAGTGTGCAGTGGATAGTCAACAGGTTATTGAACTCGTGAATTATATGGTCACAGTTATGTCTTATGGTAAAGACGAGGCAGACAGAAACATCGGTGTGCCTTTTTTTGTGTATTCTGTGAGCATGGTATTTTTCTTTTTTCTTGTGTGTGTGTGTGTGTGTGTGAGAGAGAGAGAGAGAGAGAGACTTGCGAAGGGCTTCAAAGGTTTTTCTGTAGTCTCGTAAGTGCTGGTTGTTACACGATCCACGAAGTTGTTGACGCACTCTGTTGCGAGCGACACGTACCGCTATGTACTCGGCTGCCTTGTTCGCCTCGACTGGCGACCTCCAGCACCTCGCAGCCTCGCGACGTCACTGGCAGCGACTGTCAACTGCTCCGGGCAACTTGGACGTGGGTCGCCTTCCACCACATGCTTGCTCACCTTCCTCCAGCTGGCACTTATCTGGCGCTGTTTAAGTTGAGAGAGTTGGGCGGCTCTTAATGGCACTGCCTACCAGCTGGCAGATGCGAAATTTAAATAGGAAATCCCATGACAAGGAGAATTTCGCCACAGGGCTTTAATTTGATAGCTAGACGTTTCAAACAAAATGTATTTTTCACGAATTTTTTAGGAGAATATCCCTACGCGAGTATATGTTCAATATAAATATAAGGCATGTCCTTTTTTTGTAAAATAAAAATTTTAAAAATTCTTTGCAAACGAACTATACATGTTATGGAAACATTTTCGCTGTAGGGAACTACTCCTAAAAAATTCCTAAAGAATAAATTTTGTTTAAAACCCCTATTTTTTAAATTATCGCAGTGAGGGGAAATTTCCTTAACATGGAATTTTATATCAAAATGTCGCAACTGCCACCCGGTAGGCAGTATCCTTAACATCGAGATCTTGAGAGCCGATGAGGGTGAAGTGAGGTGAGTATGAAGCAGCGCCGAAGTGCAAGATCAGGTGAAACGGTAGATCCTCGAGAAAACTCGCAGAATAGCGGCATCGTCTGGCACGATTATTACGTGCGAAAATCCGGGAGTGACCCGGCCAGGGATTGAACCCGGTTCGCCATGTAGGGAGACGAGCAGTCTAACCGCTCAGCCACCGTGACCCCTGGAGAATTGTTATTAGCTGGTTCACCTTTCATAGAGAATATCCAAAGAAAATCTTTGAAAATTATTTATTTTTTATTTTATTGTTGTTTTGTGCATGCCAACAGCTACAAGAGGGCACAGTGTAGGGGATGATTGGGAAGGTGTGTATGCAAGAACTTCACCAGTATTCGCCTGGTTTGGGGTCGGGAAAACCGCTTTGGAAGAAAAAGCCACAGCCTCAGTGTAGCCAGATGGGATCGAACCCACAACCTCCCGAATGCGACTCGGACACACTACCATATGACCATACATGCTCGGTTAAAACCCTGGCCGTCACTGCTTACATTTTTACCGACACGCTGGCTGGTAAGCTGCCAGTAAAGTTGGCAGCGTACTCCAGTAGGTGTGTTGAAACTCCCGCCTAGCCGCTAAACTTGAAAAGCATGTTTGCTAGCTGCAGCCAAAAAACAGACAGCGAAATTCTGTGCCGGTAGTGGTCGTCCCCGGATTTTCGCTCGTGGGAATCGTGCTGGACGATGCCTCTGGTTGGCGGGTTTTCTCGGGGATCCCCCGTTTCACTTGCCAGTGCATTCCGACGCTGCTCCTTACTCACCTTACTTCACCCTCATCGGCTATCAAGACCTTGTTAAGAGCCGCTCAAATCTCTCCATTCCACTCTAAAAACGGACCTCTCCAATGTGTGAAATCGGGGCAGTTTTAGATGTGTGTGTGTTTGTTAGGCAGCAGCCTTTAACTTGATGGAAACAGCTGGTGATACCGGGCCGTGTGTTGCGAGACTTTCGCCTCTGCGAGAGGAAAGTGAGGCTTCGGAAGGTGGAGCGGCCGCCGTGGGTCGCTGAAGAGATCCAGCTTGGAGCAGTTCTGGTGGGCAGAAAAACCTCGCCCGGACGTGTGCGAATGGCCGGGCAAGTAGTCTGCGCGTGGGCTGCAGTCGAGAACAAGTCTGCCCAGGACTGGTTTGCGACACTCGAAAAGCACGAGAGAGACAGCGAGAGAGAGAGGGAGATCAGCCACCTCTCGCCTCTCGACTCCCAGACCTCTCTTAGCCAACCCAGCCTCACATTAAGGTTGTAATTTCACGTTCCTTCTTTATAGCTGCTCTTCGCATTTTATGTGCGACGTCTCTGAGAACTGGAAAATTTCGCGAATTAATTACGCGACGAAACGGACTTCAAACCTGTCTACGTTTGAGCTGCTTTCGTCACTGATTCACAGTTTATTAACGTGCCCTGGAGGAGTGTCGAGTTTATAACAAGCGTGCAAGATAACGGACGTAATTCTCCGGCCTGAGTTCAAACTGAGTTCATACCAGCAGCCAATTCACGAGCAGTAAAAGCTCGAAAATGGACAGGGAAAAAGGCCCTTTTCCTGCAGGTCAACCGATCTCTTTTAGGTTAGACTTGGAAAGATCATGTCGAAAATTTGACGTTCTTGGTGCTGGATAAAGCGCCCCTTTCCAAAATTTGGTTTTAGAAACACTAATGTCAGTGTTTCCACACACATATTGCTTCCTATCTGCACATTTTACTCAGGGAATTTGTGGAGATGGAAGTTTATAAATATGCTTAAGAGTAAATGAATGCATATAAACTGCATGGAAAAATGTAAGCGGAAAGAGTAAGTGATTGTTTGGAACAGATCATACGTGAGAACAAAATAGCTCGATGGGATTGTTTTACTACTTATACCAGTATAAAAATACCGCATAGTGACCTCCAACTTGATTAATAGACTACAGTTATATTACGCGATGTTTCTGGCTTCCCTTAATGGGACTGGTGGAGGGGCAGATGATACACATCTCCCCTCCTACCCCCCTCTCATCATGGTCCCAACTCAGATGTATCAGTTGCATTTCTGTAAGGAGTGAACATAGTTTTCTGGCTCACGAACTTTCTTCAGTAGTTCTCTTTTCCATGATATTGCGAACAGGAAGTATGCAAACATTTAATCAGCTTTCTTTTACTTGTGCAACAATCACGATGTGGCCTACAGACTATAGAGAATGTTTCTAAATTAGAACGACAAAATTCAACTGCAGGTAATCACAAAAAAATAAGGTGAAAACATATTTACGACCGATGGTCTGAAGTGAATCCTAAGGTACACGTCCATGAAGTTGGGCCCCGAACACTAGTTTATTACAACTATTGGAGATGAAACACTTGAGTGCCCGGATAATGTGCAAATTTAATTGTGACATGCCGGTTAGTAATAATTTTTTTAAATCCCAAGTATGATACAGTATCATGGAGATTAAACCGTGATAGTGTCCATGAAATAATTTGATGACAGCGACATACTTACAGGTGTTAACAGATCTTTGTTCTATCACACGTTATCGAGACATTCAATGTTCTATCTGAAACCTTTTCTTCAATATTTTTTTATAAATCAGTGTTTCCGGTCCAACTTCAAAGATGTGTACACTGAAAGAAACCAGCAGAGATAATTCAACAGAACAATTCTGTAATGGCATTTTATGGTAGCGACAACTAAATTTTAGTACCAGGAACAGAATGTTCTGTAATACTTTATAATCCAAATTGTTAGCAGAACAATATAAATATTGTTAAAAGTTATTATGTTGTGGGAACCATCTTTTCTGTAGCAAGAACAGTGTTTCCTATAGTAGGAACTATACAGATAGCTGTGAACACAATCGTACAGTATTGTTATGGTAACAGAACAAGATATTGTAAACCCAACAGTGCTGTTTGGTAAATACAACAGAATTTTTTGTAGAAATAACTTCGTTTTTTTTTTAAGTTTACTGAAAAAGTATGGTAATTACGACAGTGTCGCGGATTGTTAGCGGTATCCACTGATTCTGTTAAAAGATTACAGAACTAGAATTGTTGCGTTAACCAACAAGTATGGTAATTACAACATTGTCGCCGACTGTTAAAGGCGCCCTCTAATTCTTTTAAATAATATAGAACAGAACCCAGATATAATAGCCGAACGGTCTAAGGCGTCCGTCTATAAACCCAAGGTCCAGCAGTACGAGGCTGCCTGCTTCCATAAGGAATTTTCCAAGTTCTCAAAAATAAGTATTTGGTTATTATCATATACAGTAGACAACCTGTACAGTTATTAAATAAGACTTCCATTCATGTGGGACCAATGCGTCTGGGTGTTCAGTTTCCATTCTACACCAATATATATAGATATAAACATATATATATATATAAACGTATATATATAAACANTATAAACGTATATATGCACACAAACTTAACGTACGACGAGGAAAGTAGCGCTCCAGGAATACCCACATGTAGATCGGTATATGGAGGAGTAGTAGAGTGAAGTGGTCTTAAGCCGATGAGGGTGAAGAGAGGTGAGTATGGAGTAGCGCCGGAATGCAAGGGCGGGGGAAGTGGGAGATCCTTGAGAAAACCCACCGACCAGAGGCATCGTCCGGCACGCCCACGTACGAAGTTCTGGGAGTGACCCCACCGGGAATCGAACCCGGTTCGCCTTGGTGGGAGGTGAGCAATCTAGCCTCTACGGCACCGCGACCCCGTTTCCTTGGTCTCACACGTGTGGAGTTCGGGGTAAAAGCAGTGAGTTTCACTTCTGCATATTGGGTATTATGTGCCGCTGGGTAGGAAAGCTTGTTTCACACACAATTTGTGTTTCATCCCTCCAACATGATACCCGCTTCACACGGAACCATGCAATAATATCTCTCTTAGATGATTATCTGCCAAAAAAAATATGCTGCAACTTTTCTCACCGTGGATTCTAGGACAATTCACTGTTATCTCTTTTAACAATCGTATAATGGAGACAGCAATTAGTGGGTTCATATAACGAATGGATGAAACTCGACCGACAATATTCATCAGGCGAATCTTTACCAAGAAGAAGAAGTATGGTGGAGTATAAGAACGACGTTAGCACGAGTACTCCTGTAGGTGTGTTGAAACTACTGCGTGGCCGCTAGACTTGAAAAACATGTTTGCTCTCTGCAGCCATACAACAGGCAGTGAAATACAGTGCCGGTTGGGGTCGCCCGCGGAGTTTAGCACGTGGGAATCGTGCAGGGGCGATGTCGCTGGTCGGCGGGTTTTCTCGGGGATCCTACGTTTCCCCCGCCCTTACATTTCGGCTCTGCTCCATTCTCACCTCACTTCACCCTCGTCGGTTCTCAAGACCTATATGTTAAGAGAAGTCCAAATCTCGTCACTCACTTCTCTCTTCACTGTGCCGGTTCGTTAGGAAGTGTGTTAGGCCGCTCATCGGCTGAGGCTGTGAGGACGAGCCTAGTGCCTGATTGGTTACTGCATACTGCAAAATATTCCTTATTGGTTGGACCGCCGTATGTCGAGGCGCTGACTGGTGAACGACGTTCTGCCGTGTTGCTGGAGCGTACGGCGGTAGAGTGCGGTTAAAATGAGAAGATACTCCTCGCGCAGTCGGGTGGAAGAGCAGAAGGGGCGGTGCCTGACGATAATGGGAGAGTGGGAGCGTACGCAAAAGGGAAGACAGCTGTGGTTGTAATGTCTGAGCTGTCTATTGTTTTCGATGGTTACTCCGCGCACGCCCCTGATAGATGCTTTTGCTCTAGTCAATATACATCCATAAGAGCAAACCAAGCGTCCTTACCTGAGGGAAGACACGCAACAACTGAACTACCACCCACCCCCCCACCTCTAAAATAGGAATTGACTCTACCTGTCTGTTTTTTTTGTGCTTCTGCACATTCTCTTCTATTTTGGACAGCAGTACACGTATGACTGTCTCGTCTATGTATTTTTTATACAGGATGTATCTAATTGTGACCATAAACTGTACAGCGGTCGCCGTGCGATCAGCAATGGCTGCTCGTCTTACGAGTCGGGAATCCGCATGTCGCTGCCGTTTGGAACCAGGTTGACGAAGAGCATGTGCACCATCGTTGGACCACCGGCACCACCAATGATACACAGCAGACACTTCACGTCCTACGAGTTGGGCAGTTCTTCGGAAGGACCATCCAGCTTCCCTCAAGCCCACAACGCGACCTCGTTCAAAGTCCGTTAACTGCTCGAAGTGTGGTCGTCTATTCCGTCGTGGCATGTCTACAATGCTTACTACACAAAGGCCGATGCTTGAAACAATAGACTACTCCTTCACCGAGCAAACTACAGTTGTATTGGGCTCAGCGGTGTCATGCCTAGTACGCGGTTCCTACTCTGTCCGCAGCACTGTTGATCATTGCATGTTGTACATATGGTGTTTCTACGTCACCGCTTTAGTGGTGTTCATTTTTCATTTTCCACCAGTGTGTATATATATATATACACATACACACATATGATACACACGCACACGTGACTTTTTACAACTAGCAAAAAACCTTTAGTGAAAATTAAGCACAAAAATACTAAGCAGCTTGTAAATTGTAAATATTGTATAACCAAACACTGTCAATAATTACTCTGAAACCGAAATTATGGCACGAAAACAAAGAATTTCTGCGAAGAGATGAAGCCAAGTATTAACCCATTTACAGTGGCTCTTATCGCAAACATATTTCAGCATTTTCGAGGGCATCCATCGTACACAATACAAATGCAAACTTTATTATTCGACTTAATTATTATTAGGCCCGTATTTAATATGCTTGTATCGCTGTCACATATATTCAGGCATATGTGTTTATTGCTCGTTAAAAACAAATACGTTAGAATTGAGTGGAAATAGCACGTATTTTAATCAATAAATTATATTTTCATTTGTGTTATTTAGTTACCTTTTAATGAAACGAATGACACTTTTACATAAATTATTGTTTCAAGCGAAAAACTAAACCGTCTGAAAAATTAAAAATTAATCCTTACTGTAGAATCACAATCACGCAAATACCTCCTCTGGTCAGGAGCATATGGATTTTAACTCATATATGCAATAAACTCTTCAAATAAATGGATCTATAGCGGTTCATTACATTATATAGATACTTAGTGGAATCACTTAAAATCATATAAATTTACATGTGGCTGGATAACTGAGAGGGTTTAGAACTTTGAATTTTTTTCTTTTTCACATAATTGTTCTCAGAGAGAGTGTGTGTTGTAAGTGGTATGTGTGTGCGAAGAGAGTTACACGGAGACCTCGAGACACCTATGATTTAATCAAACAGAAATAAGTTTCTAATTTTATTTATTCGCTCAATATAATATGGTTGTCCGTGGTTTTTTAGAGAGTGCATTTTCTTAACATATGTTGAAATAATTTAAGATAATACTTCTCAGTTTCTTGTGTTTTATCTGTATGAACTGCTTGGTTTTATATCCTGCAGTTTTTTCCCTCATTCATGTTCCTTCCTGAAACTGAGGGAACTGTGGCAGGTTACTTCGCGTCTTCTCGCACGGCTTTCTTTTCTGTTGCGAGTAGTGTCTGTGTGTATGTGTGTCTGTGTGTATGTGTGTCTGTCTGTTCCTGACGGGAGTTCCACTGTATTCTCACCTCTGTTTGGCCTCGAGTGACTCTCCGCGCCGTCCATCCTAATTTCAGACGCGCGTCGGTTTGAAGAAAGCGCTTCGCGGTTCCATTTGGCACCGCCTCAGGCGCTATCAGCAGACCATCGATTTTCCCTGCGAGGGCGGATTCGGGTTTTTTCAAGTGCTGCCAAAACTTTCCACGATCCCGAAACGTTCTCGGGGATCGTCGTGTGTGTCGCGGGGTTATCACGGCGAACCTGGTTCGAGTCGTAGAGTCGTAGCAAGGTCACGGAACAGAAGAATACAGAACCGGAATGAGGGGCGACGGTTCCGATGACGCCGGCGTACCCATCCGCTGATTGGCTGTTCGAGTGTCTTGGAAAAGGCCTTGTGTCTGGTTGTCTACTGCGTGCTGCAGTGTTCCCTGTTGGTTTAGCTGCGTTCTGGCGAGCTGATTGGCGAACGGCGTTCCAACGTGTCGTAAACTACTTCGGGAATGAACGGGTTAACTTGTCTGTGGCAGGGTCAGACACTGATTTTTGCAATGTCTTAAAACAAAAACTACATTTTCCAGTGGCCAGTGGGATTTTTCGCAGTAATTACTATCTTTCCCCAATCGTTGCATTCTGTAGTTGATCCGTCTTCTATTTCCCTTCACCCTCATCGCCGCTTAAGATGTTAGCTGTCCAGTGTGCTCATATATATACACACACACATACACATGTGTGTGGGTCTGTAAGTGTTGTTCCTTCCACGTAAGCGTACTCGATCGGTCATTGGACGCGTAGGTTGTGGAAATGAACCTTTTGCCTGTGCCTGATTGGCTGTTGCACGCTGCGGAGGATTCGCTATTGATCAGACTGCTTTCTGTCCAGTTGTCTCGAAACGCTTAAATGGCGAACGACGTTTCGTCACAGATTACTTAAGAATGCAGTGGTGAAGCAACCACTTATTCCGCGAACTCCAGTCTTACACGCCAGCAAAACGGCTTCGCTGGCCAGCAAAATGTCGGAACGCCGTTCGCCAATCAGCGTCTGCTAACCTACTTGCCAGCTGGCAACCCGGCCAAAACGGAAACTTTAGGAACCGCCACGACATTTCGTCTGTGTGTACTTTATGTACTCTGTGGTTTCGCCATGTTGCTGGCCAGTGAGGTCATTTTGCTGGCATGTGTGGCTGGAGTTGCGATACACGCCACAGTTTTCTTCTAAGCTTTTAAATGTTCTGTGCGCACACGCGCACATACTCGTGTATTATTTTTGCCGTCCATTTTTTTTTTAAACCCGCACGATTCCAGTACATGTCAGATAGGTGCACGCAGAAAAGGAATGGCTTTGCGTGAGTGAGCCAAGAGATTTTGGCGTCTCTTCACATCAATGCCTTGAGAGCCGACGAGGGTGAAGCGAGGCGAGGAATGCAAAGACGGAGGAAACGCGAAGATCCCCCGAGAAAACCCGCCGACCAGCGGCACGATTCCCACATGCGAAACCCGGAAGCGACCCCGCCAGGAATCGAGCCCGGTTCGCCTAGGTAGGTGGCGAGTTATTCGATCGTCATTTATTCCTCCTCTCCACTTGATGGCGCAACAGTGCTGCCCCAAGCGGTACTTGTGTGCAGCGCGCGGACCGCCGCCCGTTACTCCATGTGCACACGCACCAGTGCAGAACGACACCGCTTCGCGAGTGCGCATTGTGCGTTTGCTGTGCCTCGCCGCAGAACAGCTGTGCGAAGCCAGTACCGTGTTTCTGTTCAACACTCCGTCGCACTACTGCTTCTTCTTTATTACGGCTTGTGCCCAATGAACTGCGATGCAATTTTATGTAGCAGTACGTCAAGAAGATAATGGCGTTGGCGACCAAAATAAATATGTCCTTTTATATTAGTACCGCATAATGTTCAAGTTTTAGACGTTATCAGTAATTACTCTTTCCTCGTTAAAGAATCGCGCGCATAGTTTTCGCATAAATACATGTTAAAATCATAATTTTACTGTTTTACTAATAATGGCAACTTACTTACTTACAGAAATGTGATAATTCACACGAAATCATACAAGGATTTTTTTTTTTTTTTTTTTTTTTGCGATTTCAAAAACTTGTTGGAAATAAGAAAACACTTGCATATTTTTTATGTGTTCCTGCCCATGAATTTCCGTAGATTAACTTTTGATAAGCATATATTCAAATGATAAGCCAAAACCATCCGATTCCCCTTGTCAAATTTTTTGCAAATGGTTATTTTTATTTTATTCGTACATTACAAAAACAGTAAAATTTTGACTAAATATGTTATTATGCAAAATCCGTGCGATCTTAAAAATTTTTATATGAGGAAAATGTAGTCACAGATAATGTCTACAATTTAAACAATATGTGGTAAGTATAAATATAAAATAACGAATTCTTCGTGGCCAACATCCTTAAATGCTTGAAGACTACCATGCCAGCCGTTTCCCTCGCCCTTGATGGCCAGCGCTCTTCTTATACTCGCCTCGCTTCACCCTCATCGGCTGTGAAGGCCCCTAGTGACCTATACAACTCCACTCCACTGTATTTGTCAGCCACGTGTATATTTGGTTTTTACACCGTGCATCAACTGCATCTTGCACTGGGCGACAGTAACCTGATGGCAGGCACAGACAGCATTCCTGAGCGCTGGCCTGGCGGGGCGGCCACGCGATAGACTTGCCCCGTGGGGTGTCCTCGGAGACTTTCACTGCGGCGAGGAACCGGCAGCAGCTTTCCACTCTGCCCGACCACTTTCGTTGACTCCTCGAACCTGTATTCGACATTGCAACGTCCACAACTAGTCTTTGGCTCGACTAACTTGGCATTATCTGCGTGACTTGGCGTTAAGATGGTTATCTCCGAGTATCTCACACCAAATTTTTAACGCCGGCCAATGATAATATGAAACGTCATAAAAATTGCTGTAGTCAACTTAAGGCGTATAAAATTTCTTGTGCTGGAAAATTTATTTCCTATTCGTTTGCTCTTTATGATTGGTGAGACGAGGTTTTTTTTTTCTTTTACCTTAACGCAGATTGTAGACGGACGGTTTCGCTTGTTGTGCTTTGTAAATAGTGTTATTTAAGCCAGGTTCATTGTAAACGGGACCTGAAGATGACGTAGACAGATTGTTCGTCTTCTGCGCATGTACTCAATGCACAAGATGAGTATAAAAGAATACCACAACTTTGAAGGTCTATAATATCAAAACCAAACAACATACAACCATGATTGACCAATGAAATGAACCGTGGTACCATGACGTTTGTTCACCATACATGCATAAATGTTCAATGTGACTATATGAGCAGCCCGAACGTCATCCACGCGATAATCAAACTCGTTCCACGCTCTTGTCAGCATGTTCAGTGTTACGGTTTGGATGGCGTTCGTAACTTTCGGTTTGGGGTGGTGAGCGGGTAGGAACTGGCATTCGACACGTCAATGTGAAGGGGACGGTCTGATGTTTCCTTTATGGTGCGCCACCCCACTGGCACCTAGCTGTTCGCGGATACCTGAACGAGACGTTGCCGCAACGCTGGATTGGTCGAGGAGCAGCTGGTGACCAGCCTCTTCATCACCGGCCCCCAAGAAACCCTGATATAACTCCGTGCGATTTTTTCTATGCGGGGTACATAAAGGATACACTGTTTCGTCCAAAATTGCCGGCTAACATTGACGACCTCAAAACGAGAATTACGGACGCCATCCAAACCGTAACACCAGACATGCTGACAAGAGTGTAGAACGAGTTCGATTATCGCGTATATGTCGTTCGGGCCGCTCATGGTGGTCACATTGAACATTTGTTAATGTATGGTAAACAAACATCACTGTTCCACGGTTCATTTGATTGGTCAATCAAGGTTGTAGGTTGTTTTGCTTTGATATTATAGACCTTCAAAGTTGGGGTGTTCTTTTATACTCACCCTGTAGTTCTACCCCAAACCAAAACAGCTGGCATTGTCACGTGGCCTGCAGTGACACACATTGGAATCTGAACAGTTAAAACTGCTCCCAACCAGCGAATTTTACTGACAATCTTTTGAAACGCTTGGCCCCTGAAACAGTAGAATTCAACTAATCATTTTACTTGCTGGTATTCACTGCTTAAACAGTGACTTATACCGATTCCTTGTGAATTTCCCTGGCCTGGAAGTTAAGTCTCAGCGCATTCCACAGCTTCGTCAGTGGATAACAGATTACTATTTGGAGATTCAGTAAAATAATTATACTGATTCAAATAATTGATTCAGATTTACAGTGTAAACGTGTTCGTTTGAATCTTAATTTTAAAAACACAGGAATTTTTATATGAATAAAATATTTTTACCAATTCGAATTAAATCAAACTGCATTACAAATTGGTTAAAGGAAGTAAAACATGTCAAAGCACTTGTTTACTAAGCAGTGTTCCGATCTCGAATCCTATCCACGTCGTTTATGATTGTAGTATTGGTATAGTCTGTTAGAGGTTTCTTCTCACTTTTCGAACCAAACTTTTGAAAAATCGCTTCATGTATGATGTGTTTGCTTGTTTCCTATGTCGTTTAACTAAAGCGTTTTATACTTGTGTTGACATGAAAGTACCTTATTTATTTGTTAAATTGAACGTTTACTTATATTTTATCTATAGATTTTAATATTTAATTTATAATTGATATGATTAAAAACAGGGAGAAAAAAGGTGTGTTGGGAATACCTGGTAAAAAATAATTCTTATGCAAAACATAAATACACTGAGTGTGCACGAATGCCGTGCGCAGTCCATTGGTGTAATTTTCTAGACTTGGTTAAGCTTTGTTTGCATGAGTCGGAGGGATATCCAGGAAGTAGAACTTTAGCAGGGCTTCAGAAAAGTGTGAAGTAACCGAGAATGGCTTGTAGAAAATCAGCCCAATGTCGGGACACGGAGAGTGCTTCCGCGCAGCTAGCGTGATCACTCTACCCCATATTCACTCTACGGGACCAACATTTCGAGGTCAGCGTACACTTGCGTACTTCCACGAAAAGGTGGAAGTGAGACTTCTGTATATATTACTGCAGGAACACCTGTTCTGTTGAGTTCAACCTCACGAACATTTAAATTTTCTTTAAAAGTGATAGTTCTTATCAATCGAAACCAAACTTGTATGACTTAAAATTAAATATTAAAGCTTTTAGTGACATGCAGAACTGCTGAACAGAATTCCTTAAGTTTGTGTGTTTTCACTTATCCATATTTTCTCGCGTAAGGCAACATTATTATTAAATAACTGGGGAACATTCGACTATGGTTATAAATATGACACGAATGACGGGAGGAGAAATACAAGATTGATTTCAAAATAACTATTAAGATTTCTATTGTGCTCGGTTTTTGAATATTGAATCTGGAATTTAAGTGCTGGAGAAATGAACGTAAATCCACAGTGGCTCGGAATTCTCCACCCTAAGCGCAAAGTTTGGACCAAGCGCTGCTTGTTTACGACGCTACGACTCGTGCAGAACTGCAGAGGAGATGTTGGGTAAATACAGGAATAACTCGGAACAACGGGTGCACGCTATTGGTTGTGGAGTGGGGATGTTTGGATGGCTCTTAGGGCCGTTGCTTAGTTTGAAAGCAGTGAGAATTTGGTGTAGTCCATTCAAGGTTACTTCCAACTTTTCTGAAGCCCTGCTAAAGTTCTATTTCCTGGATATTCCTCCGCCTCATGCAAAGTAAGATTAACCAAGTTTAGAAAATTACACCAAAAGGACTGCGCACCACATTCGTGCGCACTCAGTGTATTTCTATTTTGCATAAGGACTTTTTTTTTACCAGGCATTACCAACACGTCTTTTTTCTCCCTGATTTTATCTATATTCATTAAAAATGAAATATTTTATAATTTGTAGGTAGAATATAAGTAAGATTTCAATTGAAGCAAAAATAAGATATTTTTAAGTTAACGGAAATATAAAACGCTTGTGATACATGACATTTAGGAAATAACTAAACACGTCATATATGTGGTTATTTTTCAAAATTTATATTCAAAAAGTGCGAAGAAACGTTATATAGTCTATATAGGGAATTACATGTCAATGAAATTCGGTTTTATGGCGTTCCTGTTACAGATAGATGTACACTGAAGAGCCAAAAAAACTGGTACACCTGCCTAATATCGTGTAGGGCCCCCGCGAGCACGCAGAAGTGCCGCAAGACGACGTGGCACGGACTCTACTAATGTCTGAAGGTATGCAGGAGGCATTGAAATATGCGCCAATTTGAGAAAGGGTTGCACGTCTGTTACGTTTAATGATTCTCGTCAGTCATCGTTTATCCCGTTCGTTCACGATCTTTTTCCGGCCGTAGCGATGTCGAAGATTTTATGTTTTACCGGATTCCCGATATTCACGGTACTCTCGTGAAATTGTCATACGCGAAAATACAAATTTTATCGCTACCTCGGAGATGCTCTGTCCCATCTCTCGTGCGCTGACTATAACACCACTTTCAAACTCACTTAAATCTTGATAACCTGCCCTTGTAGCAGCAGTAATCGATATAGCAACTTTGCCAGACGCTTGTTGTCTTATATAGGCGCTGCCGACCACATCGCGTTACTCTGATTGGTTCAATACCTCTGTTATTTGCATACGCACGCCTATACCAGTTTTTTTGGCTCTTCAGTGTATATCACCAGGGACTTTTTTGAGCAAAAAATACGTGCTTCTTTGCTATCAAAGCCTTTTGTAACATTCCTGGAAAGATTAGGAAACTTAATAATTAAATCAAACTTTACTGAAAAACAAATCTTTGTATTTGTCTCGATACAGAACTTAACGGTATCATTCCTCACACTTAAGTTTTTCAATCAAGTTCATATCTTCAAAATTTGCTTAAAAAAAACTAACTTAACTAACATGTATTTCCCTATACCAAATTCTCACCGCTTTCAAACCAGGCAACAGTTTTAATGCCGGTTTAAGATGAAAAACGTATACGTAATGAACGTGCACGTGTCGGAATGAAAGAAGCTATTCTTACGAAAATGTTCCCAGTCATGACGTCACGTGTCGTGTGGGGACATGCTCAACGCGTCGACATGCAGGAAATGTTTATATTTTATTTTTTATCGTGCACGTAAGGACTTCAGCCAATTGCATTACAGGAGAAAAGAAGAATAAGTAATACATTGTATTTATCCGAATATCTAATTTCTAAAAGAAAGCTTACGTTTTTATTTGCCTTCGCTTTTTTTTTAATATTACGTCCGAGTATGTATATATGCTAATATATCTCTACATCACTGAAATCCTATTAATTTGTAGTCTCGTGTGATTGGTTGAACATAAGACGAGTACTTTCACTATGAACCACACAGTTTTGTAAACGTTCCACGCAGACGTGTCTTATCTACACGACTTGATCTTGAACACACCTTCCTGCCACGCAACCTGCTTCACAATGAAGTTGTTATGGAGCTCGTCGCGTTACGTATAAGTCAGCTGCTTGCAAGTTGTGTTTTCACAGTAAATCAAGAGTGACGTAAATTCTCTGTGTGAGAAGTTGAACTAACTTCATTTTAACGAAAATTTAACGCATCCACCACAGGTAACGCAGTGTCAGCCAGTCAGACGCAAGACATTTTTTTTTTGTATTTGGGTTTATGCATTCTTTTTCATTACTTCAAACTTCCATCTTATCTGTATACGGTTAATGGAATCAGTTGATAAATTTGTACTATTTCATTGGCAGTCGGAAGTTTCTATTTCATTTGTGGGTGAGTCCGTGTATTTAAATGGTAAGCACTTGATATAGTTGAAAAATCCAAAACTTGTAGAAAAATGTGTTTGCAAGTAGGTACCAATTTAGACGTGAAAACCATTATAAGGTGCACATGCACGCAAAAGATCTGAATGTTATAGAAATAATTGGTCATATGTATAAGTACAACGTGTTGATGTGTACAGACATACACGAAAATGCACTATAATTGTCCATATCTCACATATAGCATATCTGGTAGTACTGCAGTACGACTTCTAGAAATGAACGATTGCAACACCAATGTGAACAAAGGTATTCACGGTAACTTCCAAAAATTTTGAAGCCCTGGTAATGTTATACTTCCAGGATATTCCTCCGTCTCATACGAACCAAGCTTAACCTNATCCAAAAATTTTGAAGCCCTGGTAATGTTATACTTCCAGGATATTCCTCCGTCTCATACGAACCAAGCTTAACCTTGTCTAGAACATTACACCAGAGAAACGGCGCACCTCATTCTTCTGGACTCAGTGCAATAATATTTTACAAAATAAATATTTATTACTAGAAATTATCAACACACCCATTTTATACGTGTTTTTATTCATGTTAGTTATGAGTGAAATAAGTTAAAGTTAAATTTAACCAAAAAATAAGGCACTTTTACGTTCACACAAGTAGGTATAAAACGCTTGTATTACACGACATATTTAGGAAGTAACCAAACACGTCGTACATGGTTTGATTTTTCAAAGGTTTGATTCAAAAAGTGTGAAGATACCGCGCACAGAGTATAAACTTCAATGTGACTCGCCTTGCACAGTGTTGTTGCGCCGTCCAAATGGATCCCCGTCCTTCAGTCCTGGCGAAACCTGATGAGTAGTTCGTGTGGTTGGGGAACAGAAACAATCACTAAGTGTGACTCCATTCGGTGCGACTAATGTCACTTGGATGGCTGTGGTGTTTTCGTCGCGCAGCGGTAAATAGAGATTCTAAGTTGTTACCCTATCATTTTACTGGCGGAAATGTATTGCCAGGTTCACTTTCTAGCTCCGCATGTATCCGGTTAGTATCGTTGCAGCCGCAATATTGTGTGGTGGAGAAANAATTTTCTTGTCTATTTTTGGGAGGACTCGGAAATAATATGTCTTTCTAACAGAACCATTTTTACATTATCAGGCGAGTTTGTTATTTTCGTAGATAAACGATGTAGAGCGATTGTGTGAATCAAAAAAGTGAAATAACAGACACGGTGAGAANAGGCGAGTTTGTTATTTTCGTAGATAAACGATGTAGAGCGATTGTGTGAATCAAAAAAGTGAAATAACAGACACGGTGAGAAAAAGTTTGGTATTGTTAATAGCAGAATGTGTGCAAAAAATACGTGTAGGCAAAAGTATCCTTTGTAAGAAAAAAATATCAGTTTACTTTCTCCAAAAGTTCTCGTTTTCCAGTGAAGTCTGACTGTACGAAAAACATCCTCTCCTATTACAGCAGTTTTATCACGGGGGATAAATAGTTGCTGTGGCTATACGTGTAATTGTTTTATTATTATTTCGTTTGCATCGGGTCCGTGGTGTAGTGTCTAGACTACTCGCCTCCCACCAAGGCGAACCGGTTTCGGTTCCCGACGGGGTCACACCCGGATATTCGCATGTGGGAGTCGTGCCAGACGATGTCACTGGTCGGCGGGTTTTCTCGCGGATCTCCCGTTTCCACCCGCCCCTTCATTCCGGCGCTGTTCCACACTATTTAATTTTGTGCTCCAACGCTATCCAGTATCTTAATCAAACCATTGGATACCCAAGTTTACCTTGGTGGGTATAGAAAACCACTTGTAAATCTTCCACTAGTGCAATCCAACTCTATAATTTGCTAATTCTGCAGTAAAAATAAACCCTCAGTCAGTGCGCAGGGTTCACTGTAACCTAGAAAGTGACCAGATTTTTCCGCACTAAATAACTTTCTCCATTCTGAAATCACGAGTCATGGCTATGTATGAAATGCGTCGGTGGGGGAGTTTAAATTGAACCATCACCGGTTCTGACTCCCCCACCACGCAAATCTTCTTGAAAGAGGAGAAGCAAGAGAGCAAGAAGGAAGGGATTGAGAAAAAAAAGGGGGCGAATTGTCAAGCGGGTGTACTTTCACTTCTGCAGAGCAAAATGCCGGCCTGGCCGACACGACACTCAGGCAGGCAAAAAAAAAAAACGTGTGAGTTTCAGCGCGATGTGTGTAGTTGGTTCCCAGTTAATTGAATGCCTTTGAAATCAACCTCTGAAGAAAAAAAACTCCTTTATCCATCTGCTTTCATTTCAGTTTACACACTGACTAGCAGGAAAGTTGGTAGTGGATTACAAAAGGTAGTTAGTTCCGCGTCATGACATGGTGTTTACACAGGAGGCCGTTGGATCAGACTTCTTTTGTTTTATACACGTTCCAGCGCAGAGAAAACATGCCGCAAAGTACGCAATGAAGCTGGGCGGTAACCTGTCTCCACGTTGCAACACTGGGTTGCTTTTTTACCACAGCACTATCAAAACAGTGAGGTTTGGATTCAAGGCTAGAACTCCTTTTTGAACGAGAGAGATGTGGGAGAGGAATAGAATGACGAATGTAATCTCCTAG
>NQII01003763.1:67197-85420 GCA_002778355.1 Clitarchus hookeri | reverse complement strand
TTTATCTCTGAAAGAAAGAGATAGAAAATCCTCCATTCTCCCCCCCCTCCCCTCCCAATTAGTATGAAAATATTTTACATTTTTCAATAACATTTCGATACATATTATTATTTATGTCGACATCTGATCAATATATTGCTTTTGTACAGTACAGAAAATCGATTGATATATTGAACATGTCACTCGTATCGATATATGGTAAATATTGCTGATGTTCGTAATGCAAACATTTATTCCGTAAATCTCGTTTACAAGAGAAAATATGTTAGATCATACTGACAATGGAAATATTGATGCCAGAAATTAAAACAATATGGGAATTGCGGAAATTCCAAAATCGATAATATTGCCGGTGCCGTGATTTGAAGTTCATTTTTAGACCCTACCACAGTTGCGAAATTCCAGAAATTGTATTGTGACTGGAGTATCAGCATTTNATTTGAAGTTCATTTTTAGACCCTACCACAGTTGCGAAATTCCAGAAATTGTATTGTGACTGGAGTATCAGCATTTCACCGTGCCCTACCCGGAGAAAATACATAATTTTCCAATACAGAAAAGCAGACACATTGAATAGCTCTCTTCTGTTAGAGCAGCTTGCAAGATTATTTACTGGTGGATGTTTTGTGAGCATTTGCATTGTAAAATGAGGGAGAAATTTCCAGAAAATTTGTACCACATAACTACTACTGGATATGGGGGATGCGCTATAAGAAACAGTAAGAAACGTCAACTTATACCATGTTCTCGCGCAGTTGATACGAGGTAATGCTAGCGAAGATTGTTTTCAAGGTTTGCAAGTGTCTTGACCTGGCGGTAAAACAATATTTTTTTCGATTAGACATATGTTTGATTATTTTACACGGCACTTAACAAAATCTTTAAAACATTAACAGACTGTTNATTTTTTTCGATTAGACATATGTTTGATTATTTTACACGGCACTTAACAAAATCTTTAAAACATTAACAGACTGTTCTTTTTTGTAATTAGTAAAAACGTAGGAATGTGCAAAGAAAACGGGAATTACTTATCAATGTATAGTGTAAATTAATAACTGCGAATAATTTTATTACGTTGAACCTTTATTTAAGTGGCAAGGCTATGGTATTNATGTATAGTGTAAATTAATAACTGCGAATAATTTTATTACGTTGAACCTTTATTTAAGTGGCAAGGCTATGGTATTGCTGAATTACATGACGTAATAACCCAAAGTTCAAAGAAAAATGTGTGGGTCGTCTTATTATTTTCTGGCAAATACGGTATAACATCTGGCCATGGCTCCGGTACTTGTGACGATCACTAGCAGCCATTTTCACGAGCTGCCGGGTAGCGCCTTGGACTAAGTTATGTAGAGTACTGACAACCATCGCTGAATTAACGTGAGTTCAGGAGGATGTGCAGAATTAGTGAAATCATACATTGGGCGGGTGATTCAAGACATGCGTTCTCTTAAAGATATTCACAGACATCCAGACGATAACGAAATAGTACATGTAAAATTTCCTCCAGAAAAGCAATAAAAGGATAAACTTGTAAGATTCAACTAAGTTGTGATGAAAATATATAATCTTACAGTTGTGCATGGTAAGGTTTTTTTTATTATTATTTTAGTAATATTTCATATAAGTGCCGAAACTGAAATGATGATATTCATACTTAAATATATTTTTTATGACTATTCGAAACAATTGACCCAGTGACAGGGAGTTTCCGTTATTGCAGGATTACAATAAAAAAAAGTATGCGATAAGAATGCAGTACGCTCTGATCTGGCATACGGAAACACGTCTTCTGTATTCGCAGTTTCCCATTAATGTTTCAATCCTTTATTTCAGCCAATAGAAACGGGCGGCAACCCTGTCATGTTTACCTTTATTCCTAACCTAACCTCGTACATCACAACCATATTTAAAAGATCATACTTCAAAGCGGACGTTTTCTATCAGAGAAGCTTATTTTTGTGAACAAATATAATCGTGAACATGTGCACACACACGCGTTTTTAATAATTTTTTATACTTATATTATTGTAAATAACAGTTTCCCGCCAACAACACCGACTGCTCTGTTCTGATTGGTCGACGCCTCACAAGTTTCACTTAGATATAACATATAACTATTTNGCCAACAACACCGACTGCTCTGTTCTGATTGGTCGACGCCTCACAAGTTTCACTTAGATATAACATATAACTATTTATTTTGACGCTTAAGGAAATCCCAGCAACGCACACGACCGGCTACGTTCCATTGGAAACCAATACATAAGATAACACACTTTCAGTTCTTCTGCACACCAAATAGGCTAACGCATAATTTAAGTCTTAATTTTTCTATTGTTAACCCAGTTTTAGTCAGTAAAGAAAGGCGGCCGATGTGTGTGGGCGGGGATATAAACACCTCACAAAAAGTTTGAATTATTGTGCGATATGGCAGTTTGGGTGGCAAGAGTTATGTAGTTCTTTTGTGATCAACAGAGAGCGCACAAACGCATTGAACATGCCTGGGACAAGCTTATAACAGCAGTTTATAATCGTCCACAATCTGCAGAAACACTTCCAGATCACATAAGACCTTCGTCCGGAAGATATCAACACATCGATTACAAGCATGCCACAGCGTGTTAGGGACCTGTACAATGCACGTGGAGGCCATACACGGTACTAAACTGCAGTGGGGCAAAAGAAACCCTCCCTTGTCACACACACCATTACGTTAATTTTGTTGTTCTTTCGTGTTTATTTGTCTGTGATATTGGAAAAATGTTTTTTTTTTTTTTTTTTTTTTTTTTTTTCACGATTTGTATTAGTGTTGTTGGTAACGTATAATTGCTATGCCTGCTCTACGTATAATCCGTAAGTTTGTGCATTCTGTATGTATATTCCAAGCTTATTGTGAGGTGTTTATAATTCCATGGTTTGTAGCTTTGCTCTGAAGTGTCATGTCGAAGCCTGGAGTGGTGGGGGGCAGGGAGGGATTGTGATGTTACGTAGCTGTCCGCGCCCAGTGTGACGTCACGTGGAGGGGGAAACTTCAAGGGGGGGTGGGGGTGGCGCTCTGTCACGACCGGTCATTATCCCGCTTGTTTCTGGCTGTCTGCCGCCGTGACGTCACCAGGAATCCATCCTCGGCGGAGTGGGGAGGGAGGACACGGAGATCCCGCTCGACACCTACAATCGAACAAATCTCACGCAGCGGTACGCATGCGGGTGTTCACGCATCCCCTCCCAGGAAACAAGTTTCCGGTGTGTATTCGTGGAGGAATGTGGTTCGACAACATACAAGCCCACCCGCCAACAATTCTACACGTTATATGTAGTCTGTTCGTTGTTCATTCGGCCCTTTTTATAACTTGATATAGGCTGTTCACGGTAAAGTAAACCCTTTTAAAATGAACCTTCGCGAAAAAAAATTCACTATCTGTTAACTGCATTTATGCTACTGACGTACTCCGATCGTAATGTTTAAATTTATTGCATTCCAAGATAGTGGTTTTCTGCTTTGTACACATTAGGGTATGAAATAGCATGTTTAATTTCCTAACGATTTCACGTTTTCACTTGACTGACGCAATAATAAAGTCATTTCCATAACTATGTAAATTTCACGTATGGTAAATAGATACAAACTGGGCAGAAGTAGATCCTAAGCAGGGCTTTCAAAAGTGCCCATTTAACAATGAGCTCCCTATATATTCTCCACCCAATTTTTTATCCATACAGTGGGGTCACTCCCAGATTTTTGCATGTAGGAATCATGCTGCACGATGCCGCTGGTCGGCAGGTTTTCTCGGGGATCTCCCGTTCCCCTACCCATGCATTCCGGCGCTGCTCCATACTCATCTCGCTTCATACTCATCGGCTATCATGACTTCCGTATTAAGAGCCGCCGAAACCTTTCAATTCACTCACCCTTCCCCTCCCCCTTACCAAATTCACTGTATGTACCGCTTGACAAACACAAGCAAAACTCCGAAAAATATTTGAAACACAAGTCGCTCTTTCTTTCTTATCGGCCCAGCAGCTTCAAGGTCGTGCAAACAGGTCGGAAGAAACATGTAACCTACAAGCAGGTTACATACAAAGTACAAACTGAAGACTTGTTTTTTAACTCCCTCTCATTTGTAATAATAAATGGAAACCACGCAGGATAACAGACGTGCCAGAGGAATCGAAGAGTGGACCTCCCGTGACGCAGTCGGTTGGTGGAGAGTGGAGAGATTTGGGCGACTCTTAACAAGGTCTCGAGAGCCAATGAGGGTGAAATAAGGTGAGAATGCGACAACGCTGGAATGCAAGAGCGGGGGAAACGTAAGATCCCCGAGAAAATACGGGAGTGACCCGGCCGGAGATTGAACCCGGTTCGCCTTGGTGGGAGGCGAGCAGTCTAACCGCTCAGCCACCGTGGCCCCGCAGTCGGCTGATGCGCCGCCGGTCTGGGGTGCGGGAGGTTCTGGGTTCGAATCCTAGGAAAGGCATGAGTGTTTGTTAGTTGAAGTTAGGTTATAAGTTAGTTTATAAGCCGTCCCTGACAATCCTTCTGGTTTATCATAGGGACGTTAATAAAACCCATACAAGCAAGCAAGAAATTGAATAAATTGTATAAAATAAGATAAAATAGTACTTTCTATTTTCCCTTGTTTGTACGTGACTTGAAGAGTGTATTTTGTATTGTAAACTACCATGTCTAAGTTCACAACCCTCCCACCACGCCTTCCGCATGACAACTCGACGTGTATCGCATTGAAGGCTCGATCTCTAGGTCCTTACATTCCAAATTTGTGGGCTGGTGAAACTAATATTGCTATGGATATTTCCTCTTTATTCGCGTGTATATGAAGTGTAACTGGGCTTATGTTACGTATAGACTATTCATGGTTACTTCCAACTTTTCTTAAGCCCTGCTTATGTTCTACTTTCCGGATATTCCTCCGCCTCATGCAAACAAAGCTTAACCAAGCTAGAAAATTACACCAACAGGACAACGCGCCGCATTCGTGCGCTCTCACTTTAATAACATTCTGCATGGAAACTATTTCTTTCCAGGTGTTACCATAACACCTATTTTCTCTCTGTTCTTATTAGTAACTAGCGAACCGGCCCGGCTTCGCCCGGTAACAGTTTAGTTTTTACAGCGATACTTAGAAAGACAAAAATGGTTACTGTGGGTCATACTTAAAAGATAAACATATGCTATCACGGACTTTTCTGTAGACCTTTTTTGAGAGCTACAATTCTGTAGTACATTAATTTGATGTATATCTTATGGTTTAGTCAGCGCAAGCCATGTAAGCGCCCTAAAATTGTATTTTTACGACTTGATTACAAACGGTTCGACATTTCTCTACTATCCTTAAATTAAATTAAAATGTTTTATACACCAAAACTTATCTCAAGAAATTCTCTAAATTATATTGAAAACCGCATCAAAATCCATCAAGTAGTTTAGACACACTAAGCGAATACACAGGTAGACGCGAATAAGCGACTTTGTTTTATAATATTTAGAGATAATTGTAATCGAAATTTTGTGATGCATAAATAAGGTACACGTAAAGTTAAGTTTAACCAAGAATGAGATACTTTTATATTAAATGGAAGTATTGAACAATTGTGATACATGGCATTTACACGAAAAAATCAAATATTTCAAACATTGGGTGATTTTTCAAAGGTTTTATTCAAAAAGTGTGATGAGGCCGTAAATAGGCTATACGTAAATATGTCACTAACATGCTAATTATTTCTCCCGTAACAAACATAAGCAAAATAAAATACTTTCGGACAGGTATCGAATAATTTTGTTTGGGGATGATCAGCTAGGAGTGGGAGGGAAATAAAAAGGGGGAGATGTGATAGAATAAATATTAAAACCATGAAAATTAAAAATTAAAGAAAGTACCTAAATATATTAAACTCTGTAGGGTTTTCTGTGTGAAATAGAAGGAAATCATAAAACTATAAAAATATAAATGGAAAAAACTATCTTAACCCTTTCAGACCCCACTTTAATTTACGGTTTCAGGTGTTGAAAACAAAAAAATTTATGATGCGTGCTGTACTTAAGTCGACATAATACTTGTTTCGCTGTCTCAGCCAATGAGGTGTAAGTTGTGTGTTCGGCTACAGTTACATGAACCAATCATGACCTAGACCAGTAAGACGGTTTACGAATCATTTACCCACCGGTAAGATTATTGACCATTGAGCTTCGCAGTGTGCAGTAATGGCCGAAAACTACCTACACGTGCGTATTGTACACAATTGTATACATTGGGTCTGAATGGGTTAAAATCAATGTTTTACCTGATTGACATTCTTAATACGCCCAAGGATATCAGCTCCAACCATACGACATGATCCTCAGTAGACCACCTCCATGGCTACTTACTGCTAAGCGATATTAATTCACACAATAAAACACTACACGAGGGCGCACATTTTAAAAACAAAATATTA
The DNA here is from genome assembly GCA_002778355.1 of Clitarchus hookeri. Taxonomy (NCBI): domain Eukaryota; kingdom Metazoa; phylum Arthropoda; class Insecta; order Phasmatodea; family Phasmatidae; genus Clitarchus; species Clitarchus hookeri. The sequence goes on along the minus strand of NQII01003763.1, from coordinate 78,955 downwards.
AATTCTAAAACTCTTAAATGTTGATAATGACAGTAGAGATTAGTCGGAAGTGGAAAGGAGGATAAGGGTGTGCCATAAGGGTGACCAACTCAGCTACAGATTCATTATCAATACAACACTGGTTCTCTCAATATTTTATTTTCATTACTGGTCATTTTCCGTAACGGTCTATTCAAGAGTGTGTTTGCCTTAGGAGGGCGTTCAAAAACCCCGAACCCCGCATTTGGATGTGCACCTGCATTCAGTGTCCACCAGTTTAAATGGGATTTTCTAAGCTATATTGACAAATTCGGCGCTCCTGTGTCATCCATTGTCCATACCAGTGAATCAAAGACACAATATCTCGTTAGAAAATTTTCTCTTGGTTTGTTATAAAAATAGCATTCTTTGTTTAAGCGTTTGATTCAAAATCATTACACGAGTTGAGAAGGAAAGCATGCGACCCCATTACCATGAAAGGAAGTTGATCAAGTCGATTTGTTCTACAAACTGTGCGTGTTATTTATATGGCCGACATGTTATCAGCTTGTTGCGGGCTATCCGACAGCGAAACGTTTCCTGATGATCTCTTTTTTTTTTTTTTTTTTTTTTTTTTTTTTNCGCCTCGGCGAAAGCGAATGCGTGTCGAGTTGACGACCAAGATAGCGTCGAGAACTTCTTGGGAAAATATTTTTCTTATGCCTCGTGACGTTAGATGCCACGTGTAGGCGAGTTAATGTGCGTCTGTGAATTAACCAACGTCACCGAGTTGAGCACTAAGTGTGTAGAGGCCGAAACATCCCAGTCCGTTCAACCATTCACTAACAAGGCGTACAACCTCTTCCCCACCCCCCCTAAATAATGGAAAGAAGTTGTTTAAACATTTTAAGGGCACCAGAAGCAACGTTGCTGTTTCCATAAGAAATCACCGGCCTTAGCCATAAACTCCCAACCCTTTTATTCACAGTGTTTCACACACACGCGCGCGCACGCACCCACCGACACACACACACATACATACATATATAAATCGAGTGAAGTGATTTGGGCGCCATCGTCCGGCACGATTCCCACATGCGAAAACTCTGGAGCGACCCCACCGGGAGTCGAACCCGGAGTCTGACCACTACACCAGCGCGACCCCTATGATCACCAATAACCTCCTGATGAACTTTCCAGACAGTAACACGACCAACGGGGAATATTCCATAACTTGCTATAGCCAATCAGAATCAACTCCCGTTTCCATAGAGGTTTGCGCGGGCGATGAGTGATGGAGTTCGCTCACAACAAAGCAACCGCCACGCCATTTCGTTTCTGTATTATTACCTATTCTGTAGTCCAGTAACGAAGGACCCTAGGGGGAGACATAATTTGCTGTTTAGTATACTTTCGGTGGCATCATCGAGGGTTCCGCCTTCATGGTGCTTGAACTGCGTTGCAAAGTGTTTGAAATCCCTGTTTTTTTTAAATGAAACTATTAAACGTGCTCCCTGTATGTTTACCTACGATAATACATAATACCAGAGACGAGTAAGAAAGAGTTATAATTAAAAACGGCTTTTTCAGACTGCCTTATCTTAAATAATACTAGCCGGACATGAGTGAAACTACGATAGGAGCCTGTATTGAACTTTGCTATAGACCTTCCATCAACAAAATGACAGGGTCACAGCTGCAAGTGCCATGGGTACTCGCAGCACTACGAGAACACCGCACGCCAGTTCAGAGCCCTGCGCGTAGCGGCGATGACGCTCTTGTAGCGCGCGCCAGTGTAGCCCTTATAGCTCCCGCACTTCTCGGCCGAAAAAAAAAGAAAAACGCTGCAACTAGGCGGGCTTCTTAACAGCTGCTGTTAACATCAAACATAAATCTTTATAGGTATTCGTTGCAATGCCTAAAAGTATGTATTTAACGCTGAATGAGAGTGTTAACGCGCCGGAATATCAATTGGGTGAAGTGTTAAAAAAAATTAAGAACATCCACATCCACGACTGACTCATTTAAAGAACCCGATGATTTCAGTTCCTACTAAGAACGTGGTGGAGTAGGCGTGGAGTAGGAAGAAATGCCGCGGGCATTGAAGTCTTTTCCAGCTACTACGCCCGTGGTTCGTGGAGCCGGCCACGAAGTGTTTGCTGCGAACCGTCCCCCCTCCCCCCCCAACTCCCCGTGTCTCCTGGTTGCATAACGGACCGCCATGCTTCACGGGCAGTGACGTGCTCGATTGAAGAGTCGTTATTCGGTAGCTACAGTGGTTGCAGCACCGCGCTCTACAGTAGTCTGCATCTCCCAACAACCGTCATTCGTCCTCCGGCTGCTACCTTTTCTTGCGCCACTTTCCTTCACAACTTCGGCTCGGCTCGGCTCGCGAGCAGTTCCGTGCGTGCAACCCATTCGCGGTTCATTCACGCTTTTTGAACCAAACCTTTGAAAAATCACCCCATGTCTAGCGTGTTTGGCTGCTTCTTAAATATTTCACGCATCACAAGCGTTTTATACTTCTGCTAACATAAAATTATTTTATTTTTAATTAAATTGAACTTTTACTTATATTATCCCTATAAATTATAATATTTTATTAATAATTAATACAAATATAATCAGCGAGAAAGTAGGTGTGTTGGCAATGCCTAGTGAGAAATAATACTCACGCAAAATATTATTAGACTGAGTGCACACTATTGCGGTGCGTTGTCCCTTTGGTATAATTTTCTAGACTTGGCTAAGCTTTGTTTGCCCGAGGCGGAAGAATGTCCTGAAAGTAGAACTTCGGCAGGGCTTCAGAAAAGTTGGAAGTAACCATGATTGTAATAATATACAGCAGCGGATTCAGAGACCAATTAAGGAAGGAGCTACCTGAGTTGCGGTGCGCTGTGCAATACGATCAAACCACTTGCTTAAAGGCTGTTCACAGCAAACTGAGTAGTTTTGGAAGCCTTGCTTAAGAACTACTTGTAGAGACGTTATGTATTCTTCCACCATATGTAAAATTAACATTGCCTTACAGCTTAATCAATTTTTTAATGCATTAAATTAGTGAAACTGTGAAATTATTAGAAAAGTTAATGCTTTACAAATTTACTAATTCTTACTCGTTTATACATAACAAATATATAAAAAAATTCGATGATGTTTACCTATCACTTTTGATTGAACGTTTAGACATGGATTTACTTTCCCCCTGTCTTTGCCAACTTTACTGGACACATGCCAGTCAGTGTGCCCGAAGAAATACGTGCAGTAAGGGGCAGTGGCATTAGTAGGGGTAGCATGTATGTTCTACGACATTTGGGAAACATAAGTGGCATAAGTGCCATTTGATTAGTCTGTAAAGTGGTGTCGGGAGGGTGGAGACTAAGTGCAGGCTTCCTTTAACCTTGTTAATTGATCTTCCCCCTTCCCCTTCCTCTCGGAAGTGTGTTGTGAATGGCTGTCATCTTCCTCTACCTCTCTGGATCTGTTCTGTGATTGGCCGACTAATTGTCGGGTACCCTTTCGGTGTACAAAGCGCCCAAGCGACATTTGAGGGACTTATAAATTTTTTGAGGGTAGAATGATGGATGAGGGGGAGGGAGGAGGGAAGGATTGTGGTGTTTGATATATAGTCGGGTCCTCCTTGGTTCGAATCCCATAGAGGGTAATTAAAGTCTAGTTATGTTTGTGCTGGCATAGTTCTTGGTTCGAATCCCGTCGAGGGCGATTAAAGAATAATTACGTTTGTACTGCCATAGTCCTTGGTTCGACACCCGCCAAAGTTCATTAGATGTAATTAAGTGTAATTGTGTAATGAGTAATTCCGTAATGAACAATTATGAGAGTAATGAGAGAGACTAAGTACATGTGTCGAGAAAGTAATTACACACTAGGTACACATGCGTACCCATAGTCTGCCGAAACACAACTGACGAGGTTGGTGATCTAGTCTTTGGATCGATTCCCATCGAGATTAATTACAGTATAATTACGTATGTCAATTAAAGCATAACTACATTTGAGCAAGTACTTGTAATTACACTCTAACCTCTACGAGAGTCACCAGCATACTGAACTCCAACATATAGTATGACCTTGAATAATGATAATAATAAATCAGAGTAATTGCGTATCAAGAGTAATTACACAGAGAGACAATATGTCGGGAGCAAGTAAACGACCGCTCAGCTCGGAGACTGGACGCAGACTGAGTTTGAAACACTAAAATCTTTTGATTATACCCCAAGCCATCTTGGACAACACAATTTATACACCTGCCTAATATCGTGTAGGGCCCCCGCGAGCACGCAGAAGTGCCGCAATACGACGTGGCATGGCCTCGACTAATGTCTGAAGGTATTCAGGAGGCAATTCACACCATGAATCCTGCAGGGCAGTCCACAAATCCATAGGAGTCCGAGACGGGGGAGATATCTTCTGAATAGTACGTTGCAAGGCATCCCATACAAGCTCAATAATGTTCATGTCTGGTGATTTAGGTGGCCAATGGAAGTGTCCAAATTCAGAAGAGTGTTCCTGGAATCACTCGGTTGCAACTCTCGACGTGTGGTGTGTCGCATTGTCCTGCTGGAATTGTCCACGTCCGTCGGAATGCACAATGGACATGAATGGGTGCAGGTGATCGGACAGGATGCTTACGTATCTGTCACCTGTCAGAGTCGTATCTAGACATATCAGGGGTCGCATTTCACGCCAACTACACACGCCCCATGCCACGACAGAGCCTCCATCAGCTTGAACAGTCCCCTGTTGACATGTAGGGTCCATGGATTGATGAGGATGTCTCCATACCCGTACACGTCCATCCACCCGATACAATTGGAAACGAGACTCGTCAGACCAGGCAACGTGTTTCCAGTCATCAACTGTTTAATGGCGATGCTGGCGGGCCCCGGCGAGGCGTAAAGCTTTGTGTCGTGCAGTCAACAACGGTACACGAGTGGGCCTTCGGCTCCGAAAGCCCATATCAATGATGGTCCGTTGAATAGTTCGCACGCTGGCACTTGTTGATGCCCCAGCATTGAAATCTGCGCCCTATTTGAGAAAGGGTTGCACGTCTGTCACGTTTAATGATTCTCGTCAGTCGTCGTTTGTCCCGTTCGTTCATGATCTTTTTCAGGCCGCAGCGATGTAGAAGATTCGATGTTTTACCGGATTCCCGATATTCACGGTACACTCGTGAAATGGTCGTGCGCGAAAATCCAAATGTTATCGCTACCTTGGTGATGCTATATCCCATCTCTCGTGTGCCGACTATAATACCACGTTCAAACTTACTTAAATCTTGATAACCTTCAATTGTAGCAGCAGTAACCGATCTAGCAACTTTGCCAGACGCTTGTTGTCTTATATAGGCGCTGCCGACCGCATCGCGTTACTCTGGCTGGTTGTATACCTCTGTTATTTACATACGCAAGCCTATACCAGTCTTTTTTTGGCTCTCCAGTGTATATAAAGAGAAATATTATTTACCATTTTCCGCCCCATTGGATCTGCCACTCCGTGCATAGACTAAAAATGAGGTGGACGAATTATTCGTCTTCACCAATACAACTGTCAAAGTTACTTGGTCAACATACCATACAATATTATCACTCGCATCGTTACAGCGCTTATCTAAGTTGTCGGCCAACACAACTTGTAAACTACGTAACATGTTAAGAGACTGTAATCATTTACATATTATTTGAGAATTTCGTAAGTTATGACCACTCAATTGAGATTCCACAATTTTTAGGAGCGCTATCTTCCACTCTCGAGATTTGTACAGTTTTATGTATACGGCATTCTCATAATTCGCATTTTTCAGCAAAGTGGCTGACATCTAGCGGGAGAAATATGTACTTGTATGGAGGGTATAAACTGCCTTTGCTGATATGACTGACTGCAGTAAAATGAAATGCTATGTTTATGAAAACGGACTAAAGCTAGCTTACATTGTGTACATCATTTTTCTCCCTTAAAATAACTTGCACGAACAAATATAATTCAGTTCGGTTGTGTAATGTCAAGCAAATGCCTTAAAAAATAATTTGTTTCAAGACAGGATATAGCGGGTCAGTAGTGTCAGTACATAAATTTCCGAAGTAAAGAACGATGTAAAAATACTAATATGCAGATAGTCCGAAGGATTATAAAAAAAGTCATAAATTCTGGGGTAGAAAAATGTAATAGTGAAATAAAATTTAACTTCAATGAAATAACAAAGAGCGAAAGCAAATCTCGATAGAAACGAGCAAAAAGTGACAATATTTGTTCACATACTGTCCCAGCCAACTAAAAAGTTGTTCATTTTCTTTCCTTCGTTAAAGCACTGGAAATTAATACAGGCTGATTCTAAAATCATGGGACAAACATTAAGGAGTGGTAGATCTCACTAAAACAAACAATTATTGGATAGGAATATATATGGGCGGGAGTGACGCGTTGAGGCACAAACACAAAAATAACACATGAAATGCAACACATTGTTTATTTACAACGTCGCCGCTAAATGCCTTTTTACAGCAATGTTTATAATAATTGCTCAAAATTGCTACCACCGACAATAATGCANCACGCGTGCAGCCGCACAGGATAGTCAAGCGACGAGGTCTTCGATGGAATCAACTAGAGTCTCGTAAATGAGGGCTTTCAAATGCCCCCATAGGAAAAAATCGAGACTCGATAAATCTGGTGATCGTGGTGGCCATCGGACTGGCCCACCATGCCCAATCCAGCGCACCCCAGAAGTAGCATCCAGGTAATTGTGGACTTCCATACTGAAATATGCTGGCGCACCATCTTGCTGATACCAAATTTAATTGCGAACGTCAATCGGAACGTCTTGCAGCAATTCTGGTAAAATCTCTTCCAGAAATATCCGATAACAGCGGCCATTGAGTCGGGTTGGTAGGAGATATGGGCCTGTGAGGTAATCATTCACAATACCCGCCCAAACATTCACAGAGAAGCGTTGTTGGAATGCATGTGGGCGTGTGGCGTGTGGATTTTCTGTTGCCCACACATGAGAATTGTGGGCATTGAAAACGCCTTCGTGTGTAAAGGTCACCTCATCTGTGAATAGCACATGAGCTGGAAAAGCGGGCTGCAACGCACACTGCTGCAAGAACCATTGGCAGAAAGCCACGCGCAGAGGGTAATCACACGTCTGCAAAGCTTGGACTCTCTGTATGTGAAATGGGTGTAAACGTTCTTCGTGTAAAACTCTCCAAACGGTTGGTTGACTGACATGTAGACGACATGCTACAGCCCTTGTACTTGTGCCGGGTGTTTCGTCCACATGGTCCAAGATGACTTCTTCAAGGTGTGGTTGTCGTACAGTCCTCGATCGACCCCTTCCATCAGTACTGGCGATAAATGAACCATTTTTACAAAGTTGCCGATGTAATCGCTCAAACATTTTGTGGTTCGGCATGTGTCTACGTGGAAAGCGTTCCCGATACAGTCGTAGCACTGCTCTGCCATTACCATTAGCAGCACCGTACATTAGATGCATGTCTGCCTTTTCGCTATTCGTAAAATCACCCATCACGGCCGAACTCTCAAGTGCAAATGCTTTGTTTGCTTATGCAGCAGGTCACTGGCGCACCGTTTGACTGCCCTCAACTATCGCCACCATTGTCAGCCAATCACGCCATATGTAGAGGTTGCCAAGCATGCGTGACTGTTGGTGGATGCATTTACAGCAACGGTTTTAACATTTTCTGTACGGAATCACTTTTTAAGTATACTGCTAATGAACATTTTATGTTTCCGTTAATGTGTTATGTTTTTGTGTTTGTGCCTCAACGCGTCACTTCCGCCCATATATTCCTATACAATAATTGTTTGTTTTAGTGAGCTCTACCACCCCTCAATGTTTGTCCCATGATTTTAGAATCATCCTGTATAATACAAACATGCACATATGAAGTAATATTTCAGCATAATATGTATACCCAAAAATGCAGTTCTCAGATTGCTTTTCACATTTCCCGATAATATGCGAATTTTTATAGTTACCGAGCTGCATATGCCCCCCCCCCTCAATTTAAATGCCGGGCAACGGAGATTTGTTTTTGAAATAGTTCGGGATCCATCCACTAGATGTCGTGTTGTAGGCTTCGCTTTGCTTCAGTCGTCACTACTGCGCGAGCAGATGCTGTCGCGGGGGCTCATTGTGTATTCAGCAGGGAGTGTACTGCCGGAGGACAGTCACGTGCGAGAGAGCAAGGTGGTGGGTACAGTCACGGGCCGATCATGGGCGGCTACCAGGCCCGGTAAGGCCAGGCGAAGGTCGCAGCCTGGGAACAATGGGCCGAGTGGGCAGCCTGCCTGCCCAGCCCACTTACCCGGTACACTCTGGGGCGGCGTTCCAAGACGTTACTCCGAGAGTAGAGTAAAGTAACAGAGAGTAACAATTGAGGAAATCATGAGTAAACGTGGTTTTCGAACGTCCATGATGTAAATATCATTCTGTGTTTACAAATATTTACTGATTAAGCCACTTTCTGTAGTGTCATTTTTTCCCACGAAATTAGTTGTAAACAAAAGCTTTACTTACTATTAGTTAATAGTAAACATTATGTCTAAAAATGCAATAAAAATGCAACCTTTATAGACGTTAATTTTTAAGTCAAAATATTGAATGACACCTAGCATGTACTACAGGGGACCAACACTTGCAGGATAACTTATTATGGTGTTGGACCACCCGTAGCACGGAGACAGGCGGCCATACGGTCGGGTGTGGAGGCATACAGATGTCGGATGTTCTCCTGAGGAAGATCCTGCCATAGCTGGCGCAACTATATATACGCACTCGTAGAAAAAATATTGTTATTTCAAAACTTGGTTAGAGGAAGTGTAATAAATGTTCATATGTAAACTTACGTGCCTCACTCTCATCGGCTTTCAAGACCTCGATGTTGAGAGCCGCCCAAATCTCTCAGTTCTACAAAGTTCTGTAGAAAGGGCGTCTGAAACGTCTGCGATTGGAAGTCTTGCAGAGTTGCCCTTGAGGCTGCTGTAACTTTGCGCTCTTATTCGACAATTTTTTGGTGTTGGTTAAGAGGGCCGCGAAGGATCCCATACCACTCGCCTCCCACCACTGCGAACTGGATTAGATCCCCGCCAAGTTTTTCTCGAGTTTCTCCCGTTCCCACCGCCATTAGTCATCTGTTGCTTCATATTTGCCTCCCTTCACTCCATTCGCCGCTGAAGATAAGGATATTTGCTGGCCTAATTATTTTAATTTCTTTATTTGTCAAACATAACAATTGTAATAATTATATCATAATAAAATAACAAATACATAAATATATATGACTGATAAAAATAATTTAAACATATTACTTAAGATAAAAAATAATTTAAAATATGATGAAATAAATAATATTAAATGCAAAATTTAATTAAAGACAAAATCATTTAATAAAATTTAAAAACAGAAATATATACGGATTGATTAAATATTTCATTTAAAAGGCGACATAGAACACTCTTACACTAAAAACTAAATTCCACTAGCTTATTGTTTGAGTTAAATAAAAGTTTTAATTTAAATATTAAATTGGTTATGACTGTGTCGTTCCATTTAAATGTAACAATTTGGAGTTTGAATTTTTGAACTACAACTTATAGTTATTGGGTTAGAATTTTTCAAAGTTTCGAAGCATAGGACATAACCTCATCCTCAACCTATACCTGGCGGGCGTCTAATATTACCTACGCGACACCTGGAGGATGCCCCACTTGCATGTATATGCGTTTCTGCGTGTACGTTCTATTTTTTAACTGCTCATAAAGAAAGATACATTTTTCGAAGTAATGAATTTAGAAAGTTTTCTGTCTTTGATGTTAGTGTTAATGTTTGTCTTACCGTATGTATGTATTTATCTATGTAATTTTTTTTGTTTGTGTTCAAAGTAGCTTTTTTATGTGAAGCCGAGCCTTAAGAGCGGATGGCGTATAGGCGACGTTACGGCCAGAAGACCGGCGTTGGTAGAACTGTAGGAAGTGGACGTGTGAGGACACCGTGGCGTGACTCTGGCGGAGGGGAGGGGTGTTGTGCAATGTTGGCCGGCCTGGGCGGGGCGACCTCGCCATGTAGGGCTGGCAGCGAGTGTGTGGACCTGGAGGAGAGAAAGTGACGCCGCCAGGCAAGCAGGCAGGGGCGTCGGGGCGCGTGGGCGGCCACCGCTGGCAGACCTGCTGCAGCCAGCAGCCGCACGACCATACACTAAATATGAGGTCGACCGATTATTCGTCTTCTGCACATGTACCCAACATTAACCTATCCCACACCAACACAACTGTCAGTCACATGGTCAACACTGACGAATGTGTTTGTTCACATCTTAATTTTGAAAAGAGAAGCACTTTTATATCGATAAAATAATTTGAATTTTATCAAACTGCATTACAAATTGGTTAGAGTAAGTATAAAAAAAACTCAAAGCACTTGTTTACTAGATAGTATTCTAACCTCAAATCCAGTTCACGCCGCTTTTGTTATAGTCTTGTTGGCAGAAAAGCAGTTCAATGTTACATGGAGACTGGTTGTGCGCAGCCTGCGAGATCGCTCTACCTCATATTTAGTCTAAACACAGGACCGCGCTGCTATAGTCTATTCGCGGTATCTTCACAATATTTGAATCAAACCTTTGAAAAATCGCCTTATATATGACGTGTTTGGTTCTTTCCTAATTGTATCTTGTCTCACAGCAGTTTAAACTTCTCTTAAACATGAAAAAAATAATTTTTGTTTAAACGGAACTTTTGCTTATATTTTATCCATAAGTTATAATACCTCACATTTTATATTTTATCCATATATTATTATATTTCCCATATCATTAATATGAATAAAACGGAGAGAAAAGATGAGTGTTCGTAATGCTTAGTAATAAATAATTCTTATGCAAAATATCATTACACTGAGTGCGCACGAATACAGTGCGTTGTCCCCGTGGTGTTATTTTCTAGACTAGGTTACGCTTTGTTTGCATGAGGCGGAAGAATATTCTGGAAGAAGAACTTTAGCAGGGTTTCAAAAAAAGTTGGAGGTAACCGTGATTGGTCACACTGTACGCTGTCGTAAAGTGCATTGACACAGTATTACCACAACATCTTAACTATAGCGAAAATGTCGGACAGCATTTTAGACATCAACGTCCTATGCACATGTCTGCGACATTTCTTTCCTTACTCGTGGCAGTGCGTGTTAGGTACTATTTTCTTGTTTGACTGGCCCAGTGATACTTATGTTGCTCTGGCACTGAACGTACGTTATTCCAGACTAAATATGAGGTAGAGCGATCTCTCTGGCTGCGCACAACTAGTCTCCGTGTCCCAACATTGAACTGCTTTTCTGCCAACACGACTAGCAAAAACGGCGTGGATTGGATTTGAGGTTAGGATACTATTTAATAAAAAAAGTGTTTTGAAATGTTTATATACTTCCTCTAACCAATTTGTAATGCAGTTTGATTAAATTCAAATTAGCGGCAAAAGTATTTCATTAATAGAATAGTGCTTGTCATTTAAAATTTAAGTTATAAACAAACACGTTCATCATTGTTGACCATGTGACCTCGACAGTGGTGTTGCTTTGAAGTAGGTAAATGTTGGAGGTGCGTTATTCGCTTTCGAAAAGCTGCGAATGTGTCGTCCAACCATGCAAGTGTTAGGAAGTCATAGAGGTTTGCAGACTACCTTGGCAAGAAAGATTTTCGCGGAAAATCACCATCTCTACACATACTGTGTTCCTGGCAGGGGCGTAGCCTGACGATTGGCCGGG
>NQII01003763.1:47709-61320 GCA_002778355.1 Clitarchus hookeri | reverse complement strand
AGAAACAACCATCACGTGCATTATGTACAACTTGTGTGCCCTGGGTCTGACTGAGTTAAGTTATCGCACCACTCACATGTGCGTCTTTATTGCAGAGATTTATCTCCCTCCCAACAGGGCCATCTTTAATGACGCACATCGGAAAAATTTGGAATTATATTAAAATTTTACTAAAAAATTATTCGGCAGAGAAAATATATAGAGCTTTTTGTGATGGTTTCACTGTTTATATTTATTAGCTTGATAACAATCGGTTAAGCTGTTTCCAAGCAGAACGTTTTCTGCTCGTAACTTAGAACAAAAAACTTTAGTAGTATTCGAAGTACGTGGTGCCTCGTCAAATATGGAGAAGAGGGCGGCAAAAACATGTTTGCCCCGGGCCTCCAAAATTTACTGGGCAGCCCTGGAACTGTATGCACGACCTTGAAGTTTCCGCGTAGATAAGAAAGAGTGAGGGGTTGGAGGAGAGGGAAAAGGGATTTTATTTCGCTTAAGTTTGTAGAGCAGTATACGTGCGGGAAGAGCGAGCCTAGAGCGAAGGAAATTCAAACCACTGGAACAATTAGTGCAGTAATCGGGAAACAGACTGTGTTCCGTCTTCCGCGGTCCCTCCCTCTTCAATTAGCACGCCGCGATATTTCACCTGGGAGGATCCTGCAATCGACCGCCTCGTCTCGATGCCCGGGCAGTCCGCCTTTCAGAGTTAACAGATCGTAATTCGTCAAATAAATCGACGCTGTCATTTGAGGGATACAGACCGACTGGGCCGCCCCGTACCAAGATGTTGCGTTTTTTTTTTCTTACACTGCAAAACATTTTTGTACGTTTTACAAACATTTCTTTAGAAAATGTTTGGCAAAATTTTTCTTGTAACACTACCAACATAAATATTGTATCTTTACAAAACCTTGTTGTATTAAACATACAAAATTGTTAATAGTCTATTCGTGGCTACTTCCAACTTTTGTAAAGTCCCGCTTGAGTTCTACTTTCAGGCTATTCCTCCGCCTCGTGCAAACAAAGCTTAATTGAGTCTAGAAAATTACACCAAAGGGACAATTCACCGCATTCGTTCGCTCTCAGTTTAATAATACTTTGCATGAGAACAATTTCTTACTTGGAATTACCAACACAACGTGGCAACTTCTTACCAAAGAATTCTTTGGAAATAAGAAAACTCTTTTTCTGACTTTGTGGAACTCTGCTTATTTCAGTTCAGATAGGGAAAGCGGACCGTGAGTTTTCATGACAAATAGGAAAATGCAAAGTTAACTGGGAGAGGAAGTTCTTCCAGAAAGGTATAACTTGGAAACGTTGGTGTAAATTTCTCGGCGGTAAATCTTATTTATGGTCTGTATGGCCCGAAACTCCCAACATTTCAACATTTTTTGGGGACGTATGCCTTGGTGACATTTAATCACGGACTTTGCTCGATTATCGCGATTAAAACAGCTGTTGTTGTTGGTTTTTTTTTAAGTGCTTCCCGATATTAAGCAGCAGCGTTAAGTTGGAATAAGTTAAAAAGTTACAATTTTTGTTTCCATCTGTTAATTTATTTGGCTTTTGTTTTGGTGGCGCAGTTAAGGCAAAAAGCCTTTTCAACCTCGCGACCACTCGTGGAAGTACGAATTTCTAAACAAATTCAAACAGAAGGAGCAAATTCACACAGACACAGATGCACACACTCTTTACGGTAANAGTACGAATTTCTAAACAAATTCAAACAGAAGGAGCAAATTCACACAGACACAGATGCACACACTCTTTACGGTAAACTGAGCACTTTTAAAATACCTGCTTAAGATCTACTTGTAAGTACATTGTGTATTCTTCTGCCATATTAAAAATCGACACTATCAATTGGCCTGATCATTTTATTTATACGTCTTTAAAGCAAAACTGTAAAATTATTAAGACTGTAAATATTTTATAAATTGGTCAATTCGTCCACTGCGCACTTAAATAAATAGAAATCAAGCGACATAATATGAGTATTCATAAATGTAGCCAACTGTACTCCATGCATCATCAAGTAGGCCACGAGCGGCAGCAATGGCCCACTGGCGCGGCGCACTGCTTCTGGCCTGCCATAAGTCAACCAACTGTCGTCAGCCACCTGTTGGCAAGCCCCTTGCAACCTAGCTATTGGCCACTTGCGGCCCACTTAAGGCCTCCGTCTACCTGGAACTTTTTCCCACGTTTAGGCCGAGAAGCGCGGGAGCGATAAGGGCGACACTGCCACGCGCATCAAGTACGCCATCGCCGCTAAGCGCAAGGCTCTGAACTGGCGTGCAGTGTTCTCGTCGTGCTGCGTGTACCTATGGGACTTTCAGCGGTGACCATATTATTTTATTAGTGGGAAGTCTTTAGGAAGGTTCAATGCAGCTCCTTATAGTAATTTTGTATGTATCTGATGCGTGCATTTTGAGCTACAGCGCCTTGGAAAGGCCGTTTTTAGCGATTTTGGAGTACTCTGAATTGATGTTTCTAACATACGTGATATTTTGAAAGTACTTGACAGCTCTCGTATGAAGTGTGTGTTATTTTCGTAGATCAGCACGTTGGACGCACGCTTAATAGTTTCGTTGAAAAACGTGTATTTGGAACACTCTGCAACGCAGTTCAAGCGCCAGGTAGACGCGGGCCTTAAAAGCAGCTTGCCATGCATTTTCAAAACCAAAAAGTTATTCTGTTTCGCCCAAATAACAATACTTTGCTACAGACATATTTATGTCAGTATCGCAATTCAATACTGAGATTTATGTTTTGTTTAAAATATATTGTATTTTCGGACTACTTTCAGGTGGTATTTAAAATTTGATGTATATATATATAAATTTTATGCTTTGCAGGTTTTCAGTCCAGAAAACATTTGTTCCTATTATGCCACATAATAATTTACTTCACATATGCCTGAAATAAAAAAAATTAAGCTAATTAACGTATGATATTTGCTACTTCAGAACAAAATATAGTTGGCATGCCATAATTGGTGTATGAAATTGTCGCTAGTATGTCCTATGTCCGCAGCAGTAAGTAACACTTAGTGTTTTGTCTGATGCCTGCTTGTGGGGCGTCTGTTGAATTCTAACAATTATTAAGAAATGTTGACAGTCATAAATGCGAACATTCGCCACCGCTCCCAACAGCTGGCCAACTGTTAATTGCTTGTTGTTTGCTACTTTAGTTTCCAAAGAACTGTATGATCTTTACAGTGTAAGAAGTTGAGGCATGGTACCTCGCTTGTAGCTTTGGTGGAAGTATTCGAGTTTTTATTATTATCGATGTAATACATGCGTTTAATTGGAGTATGTAGCTACACGTTCAAGGTCAAGAAGCGAGGGAGCGATACAGGCGACACTAATACGCATGCCTAGTGCCTCATCACCCCTATGCGCACGGCGTGCAGTGTTTCCGCCAAAACGCTATTCTGTGCAGATTAGATCTGTAACAGTGGAACTTTATTACACGCAATGAAAGCCCACAGATTAAACTATATGCGTATAATCGTACTTTTCTCTTACCGCTTAAGGGAACTGCACACACAAGCTTTAAAAATGCGAGATTTTACATTTTAACGTTAGGGACATAGATAATTGTTTTTAACTTTTTTTTTTTTTGCAAAACGTCGTATTTACTGAGATACACCTTTTCGTGCAAACAGCGATTTTTCAGATAATGTGTGCATAGTTCTCTTAAGGTGGCAGGCCGCCTGGGTAGGCCGCTGAAGCGTGCGCAGAGCTCCAGCAGAAAACGTTTGATTAAAAAACTGTCTAACGTGTCTGAGTGAGGTCTGCTTACGAATAGGTTTTTAAGAAACGCGTCTGTTTTTGTGATAGTGGAAATGGCTCAAACGGGTGTTTTCGCGGTCATTTTTAGGTATGAGCATTCCAGTACAAAACATTAGAAAAGGAATAGCGACGTGCATCAAACATTTATTTTTATTATAACGTCATAAAATGGTAGGGTCTCCGCTGAAAGTCTCATAGAGGCGCGTTATCGATGGCAAGACTGCGAGCGCAGTTCAGTGCTTTGCGCGTAGAGGCGACGGGAGAGTTGACGCGCATGTCTCGGTCGCCCCTAGAGCTCCCACGCTTTTAGCTTTTAGGCCTCAGACATGCAAAATTCCTTCAACCAGGCGGCCACCTTAAAGTCAATACATATTTTTTTCAAGTGTTAGTTTATGAGTGGTTAATCACCTGCGAGGGACTGTAATGCGTCGGCGTACTATGGACGCGTGTTTGGTTGCATACGTTTCAGGGAGAACGGCTGGGAGGGAAGTATGTATTTAGTAATTAACTACCGCGCGGCGGTTGTAGAGGGCAGGAGAGACTGCAGTTGTCGCCACACAGCGATGGANCAGGTTTTCAGTCCAGAAAACATTTGTTCCTATTATGCCACATAATAATTTACTTCACATATGCCTGAAATAAAAAGAATGAAGCTAATTAACGTATGATATTTGCTACTTCAGAACAAAATATATTTGGCATGCCATAATTGGCCTATGAAATTGTCGCTAGTATGTCCTATGTCCCCAGTAGTAAGTAACAGTATTTTGTCTGACGCCTGCTTGTGAGATGTCTGCTGAATTCTAACAATTATTAAGAAATGTTGACAGTCATAAATGCGAACATTCGCCACCACTTCCAACAGTTGGCCAACTGTTAAGTGCTTGTTGTTCTGCTACTTTAGTTTCCAAAGAACTGTATGATCTTTACCGTGTAAGAAGTTGAGGCATGGTACTTCGCTTGTAGCTTTGGTGGGAGTATTCAAGTTGTTATTATTATCGTTATAATACATGCATTTAATTGGAGTATGTAGCTGCGCGTTCAAGGTCAAGAAGCGAGGGAGCGATACGGGTGACACTAACACGCACCTCTAGGGCCTCATCGTCCCTATGCGCACGGCGTGCAATGTTTCCGCCATAACGCTGTACTGTGCAGATTAGATCTGTAACAGTGGGGCTTTATTACACGCGATGAAAGCCCACAGATTAAACTATATGCGTATAATCGTACTGTTTGTTCTCTTACCGCTTAAGGAAACTGCATACACAATCTTTAAAAATGCGATATTTGACATTTTAACCAATTATTTCTTCGTGGATACACTTAATATGATGAAAGTAAAACGTTAGGAACATAGATAATTGTTTTATTTATTTATTTTTTTGGAAAAACTTCGTATTTACCGAGATACACCTTTTCGTGCAAACTACGATTTCCCAGAAAATTTGTCAGTGCATAGTCCTCTTACGGTGGCAGGCCGCCGGGTAGGCTGCCGAGCGGTGTGCAGAGCTCCAGCAGAAAACGTTTTATTAAAAAAACCGTCCAACGTGTCTGAGTGAGGTCTGCTTACGAATAGGTTTTTAAGAAACGCGTCTGTATAGGTTTTTCAGTTCCTCCAACTCTCTCTAAATCATGTTTTTGTGATAGTGAAAATGGTTCAAACGGGTGTTTTCGCGGTCATTTTTAGGCATGAGCATTCCAGTACAAAACATTAGAAAAGGAATAGGGACGTGCATCACACATTTATTTTTATTATTACGTCATAAAATGGTAGGGTCTCCGCTGAAAGTCTCATAGAGGCGCGTTATCGATGGCAAGACTGCGAGCGCAGTTCAGTGCTTTGCGCGTAGAGGCGACGGGAGAGTTGACGCGCACGTCTCGGTCGCCCCTAGAGCTCCCACGCTTTTAGCTTTTAGGCCTCAGACATGCAAAATTCCTTCAACCAGGTAGCCACCTTAAAGTCAATATTGTTTTTTTCGAGTGGTAGTTTATGAGTGGTTAGTTACCGGCGAGGGACTGTAATGCGTCGGCGTACTATGGACGCGTGTTTTGTTGCATACGTTTCAGGGAGAACGGCTGGGAGGGAAGTATTTAGTAATTAACTACCGCGCGGCGGTTGTAGAGGGCAGGAGAGACTGCAGTTGTCGCCACACAGCGATGGAGTGCATGTTCCCTTCCTGACGCCGTGACAGCACGCGAAGCCGGCTCCACGGCGCAGCGACGCGATGCTGCGTCAGCCAATCACAGCTCTGACGCTGGCGACTTGCGTAGAGTGAGCAACGGGCATTAGCTTCTACGCCCGTCGCCGGCGACAGGGCGGGAAATAAGAACAGCATCTTAGAATAACATTTGTGTGCGTCTTAATAAATAAACAAGAGAGTAGCTGAAGTCAATAAGAAATACAAATCTTTATAATATNCTAGCAAGTAGCTGAAGTCAATAAGAAATACAAATCTTAATATTTTTTTTTGCAGAGATACTAACAAGATTCCAAATTTATATTGCTTTATTTTAAAATAATATATAGTATTTTCCCATTATTGACGAGTCGTTCATGTTTTTTTTAATGATTATACGTGTGTGTGTGTTGTTTTTAAAAAATATGGAATGGATAGTACGTAATATTTGCAGGAGAAAATGTTAATAAACATATGGCCTATTCGTTTTCATTTTTGCGTAATCGCCCTCCAAACCTATGGAGCGTTGCTACGGCGGGGATACTAAAAAAAAAGTTCATTATATTTATGATTACCTAGTTTCGGTATTATTATTTTTTTTAGTCCATAAATCTGGAAACGAAACTAAGTATTATTGTAAATAATCATTAGTTCTAATTTATAATGTTTAATTGCGGACGGAGTATACATGTGAGGTACACTGCACAGAGAGTGTGGCGTGCTACGAGAAATGTGAGAAACGTTCACCGTGGGCGTCAATACAGCCGTACCGGCGGCATTAAGGCACCCCCATAGTTGCCACGTAACTCTCGTTGTAAGCAGTTGTATATATTATAATCTAAATAAAAACTATGGACCATTTTAATGTACAAGAAATGGAAGCCGTTATTTGGTTACCAATCCATAAATTTGGTTATTGGAACATAAATATGGTAGTTGAAAATTGTCAAAGCCAGCAAAAGTCTCTGTACGTAACCGTCTGTTTATGATTTTTATTTCTTTGTAAAACAGTGTATAGCGAAAAAGTTGTATATTTTATTAACACACTGCTGTTTTTCAACCCTATAGCCACCGCTTAAGATTGAAGGGGAACAGAATACACGCCAAGCTTAAGATATTGTTCTATCGTAGTCGGAATGCTTCTTTATAACAGGACGTGACTTTGAAGCGTTGAAAAATTGTACTAATGGTGCGCTTTACTGCGTGTAAGGCGATTGGCTGGGGAGAGACCGGGCGACCTTGGTTCGCTCCTCAGAGTGCGGCGACATGCTGGCATCTTCCCCTCCTCAGTGCGGAGACCAATGACACGTAGGCGCAGCTTGACGTCACTAACCCGAGCCTACAGCCAATCTCTCGCACATTCTACGGAAAAAAAAAGTGGCTGTCACTTCAAGGCAAGATCACATTCTTGCTGCGCTAAAAAACGTTGGCAATTATTTTTACATTAGTTTTTCTGTAATTTCTCTTGAATCGAAGAGAGTTAGCGCTGCAACTCGTTAACTCAAATTTACATGTGTTAGGAAAAGATATAAAAAAAAAAAATACTGAAGTATGATCCAAGATAACGATTTTCGCCAACTTTGTGACGAAATCTCTGCTAGAGAGATGCATTTATTTAGCACAACCCTTGGCACAATGGCATGTAGACATTTATGTGGTCGGAATTAGCCCAACAGAAATACATCACTCTGGAAAAAAAATCTAAGCCCATAATGTGGAAAACCTGTTATGTAAGATGGCGCTTTGTTGGTTTTCATATAACTGCTTCTATAAACATATTTACTTCAGTTAACGTGTTTAGTAAGGTGTATTTGTTTATGTTACTTCAACTCAATGCTGATAGTTTGGCAAATACAATATGCTTGGTGCCAGGTAGCACTGTATGTTTACTGGATTTTCTCCTTCTGTATGTAAACAAATGGAATTGTTACGATTTACATAAAATAAATATACTTTTTTCAAAAATTCCTGTTAAATTAGTATTGTGTTAGCTAGAACAAACGTAAATAATAAACTTAGTTCTACGCGCTAGAGTGGAATTTTAATAGAATTATGTCCACAAGTTTATTAATATTATTTTGTAAAACCGGGTTTAGCAAACGTTTGTTGACAAATATCTTCATTTCGCTCTTAAATTCTTAGCTTCTTTTTTATACTAAAATTAACGTGTTCACAAAAACTCGATGTCATTTACAACTTTATATTTACTATTTATGCTTGTAAACACTATTGGAGGACGCGCATAGTAATCACAAAACAAAGTATGTTGACTGCTGCTAGTGTATATCACAATCCGGAACAAACACAAACTTTTACACACAAACAAGCACAATTTGTCCATTTGCCGCCAGCTTGAAGGCGACCTCTTTGGAACCCGAGTGTACCTTGCGGCTGGAATGTTTACCATGCCAAACTCTCTCGTAAGGAATCTTGTTTAACCGTAGTGTTTTGCGCTAATGAATATCGTACGTGCACTTGGCGAATGGTTCAGTGATGATGTAGCACATCTGGCACTATTTCCTTCCACTACAACATCCCACTTCACGTGAAGTTTGACTTCGCCACTAACTTGTTGACTGGCGAGCATCCACGCTCTCGTCACGTGATCAGACGGAATTTTTAGAATCGTCAGTCGTTTCTGCCGCTCTAATTATTCCGCTTATGTTTAANGCAAGTCGTTTCTGCCGCTCCAATTATTGCGCTTATGTTTAAAAAATAAAAAATAAATCTAGTCCAGTGGCAGTTAGTTTCGAACGTTACACTTAACTTTAATTTATGTGACTATAAGAAAAATATTAACGTAACTAAGATGTGAGGCATTGTCTTTAATACGCCTTAAGACGTGTACAGCAAAAGTTACTGAACAAAATATGCCACGATTTCCTCACCAGCAATTTAATAAAAAACAAAAGGAAAAACCGTCATCACACAGATATCTTGAGGTAGCTCATGCACTGTATATGTGGTTTTGTTGTAGGCCTAAATTACTTTATATCTGAAAATGAGCTAATTTTTAATTTGTGTTAAGAAAAGAAGACAGATCGTAATTTTGACTTGTAACTGTGCAGAAAATATGGTTTATATATTTTTTATTTTAAAGAGATTGTTTAGCTTATAATGTCGAAAAATGTAGAGGCACGTGTCACAAATATAAAATGTTGANGTCAGTCGTTTCTGCCGCTCTAATTATTCCGCTTATGTTTAAAAAATAACTTTAAAAAAATCTAGTCCAGTGGCAGTCAGTTTTGAACATTACACTTACCTTTTAATAATGTGATTATACGAAAAATATTAAAGTAACTAAGATGTGAGGCATTGTCTTTAATACGCCTTAAGACGTGTACAGCAAAAGTTACTGAACAAAATATGCCACGATTTCCTCACCAGCGATTTAATAAAAAACAAAAGGAAAAACCGTCATCACACAGATATCTTGAGGTAGCTCATGCACTGTATATGTGGTTTTGTTGTAGGCCTAAATTACTTTTTATCTGAAAATGAGCTAATTTTTAATTTGTGTTAAGAAAAGAAGACAGATCGTAGTTTTGACTTGTAACTGTGCAGAAAATATGGTTTATATAATTTTTATTTTAAAGAGATTGTTTAGCTTATAATGTCGAAAAATGTAGAGGCACGTGTCACAAATATAAAATGTTGATTTTTTTTTTTTTTTTCTTATTCGACGCCCTTTTTGTGAATTTAAATGCCCAGTGGCATGGAACACCATAGCATGTGTGCAAAGTCGCCAATCAGTCACCGCTTATTAACAGAATGTCCAGCGAGTTGGCATTTTGCAGATGGGAATCAGTGTTTATACGTAAGTGCAGCGGACCGTGTGAAGCACATATCCGAGTGTGGCACAATACCGCGCGGCACAATGCAGTCCTGCCACCGCCCGCCCCCCCGCACACGTGGGCCGGGCGGACAATTGTGTGTGTAATCACGGAGCAGCACTCCCGTGTGAACACCTCTTTGTTGTCCTCCCCAGCAGCGTGCGACGTACGTGGGGCGACGATGAACCCAGCTGTGCGAGTAATGGCGCCATTCTAACTCTCTCGGTGTTAACAAAATAACGCGATTTTTAATTACGCGCGTTTGTTTATCTGATTGTGGCGGGGCGGCAGTCCCTCGGGAGTACAGCGAGTAAATAGAATATACAACATTTCAGGTGGTTTTTTTTTTCTACAAATTTACTGAGCTGGGGAGGGGGGAATGTGTCCTCATAGGGCTGGCTTTCGTAATCTGTAGTTTACAGATAGGCAGAATCGAATATTTTCAAGAATCGAGAACATTTTTTTCTGAACGAACTGCTTCCATGCGCATTATTATATTTAGATAAAAATATGCAGTTGAGGGACGGCGAATGCCGATTCCAGGCAACTATATAAAAGCCTATAAAATGCAAAACAATGTCTTAGAAGTCAACAATACACACGAAACAGTCTTCAATATTAACAAAAATAATTTAACATTTTATTATGTAATCTAAATGGACCTCAAACACATGGGGATACTTCGACTTCAGTAAAATAACTACATTAAATTTAAAAGAATGCAATGTGTTATGTGTGCAAAAATTTGAGAAGAAACGTGGAACATACGATTTAACATTTGCATTAGAGGGGCATCGGTGCTGCAGTGGTTAGACTACTCGCCTCACACCCAGGTGAACCGGGTTCGATTCCCGGCGGAGTCGCTCCCGAATTTTCGCATGTGGGATTCGTGCCGGACGATGCCGCTGGTAGGCGGGTTTTCTCGGGGATCTCCCGTTGGAGCCTTGCGCGTAGCGGTGACGGATGACTTGATGCGCGTGCCATTGTCGCCCTTATCGCTTCGTTGCTTTTGTGGCTCAAGAGCGGAAAATATGTTCAGGTAAACGGGAGTTATCAAAAAATTCATTATTTTATATTTTTGTACGAAACACCTCCCAACTTATAAATATGACTTGTAAGTTCTCTTTCCTCGCACATAAAAAAATTTAAGATTGTACAGTGTTTGTATCATTTCATGTCAAAAATCACGATTTTAAGTGTTTTTGGAACGTGCAAATAAATTAAACAAAAACTTACTAAAAATCCAACAAAGATGACTGGAAGATCATGCCTTAATTCATTTTAAGGTAAAAATTTTACAAAAAATCATATGCTGTTGAAAAAAAAAATATATGCAAAACATTTTCTTATTTTGAGCAATTTCAAAGATTACGAAAACATTTCATAGCTTTATTTTAAATATATCTTCAAGTAACTCATTCGGCTATCAAGACGTTGCTATTAAGGGCCGCCCAAATTCCTTCACCAACTCATTCAAGTAACTCAAGATATCTTATTTCAACATGAGTAAATTTCTTCCTTTATTTGTACGGCGAGAAAAAAAACAATAAAATTGTGATTCTGACATGCCAATATGAGAAAAAAATGCGCAGTCTAATATTATTTAAGCGAGGAATTATAGTTATAAGAAGTGTTGTCTACAAGTTGGACAGTATTTCGTACAAACATAAAGTAATTAATATTTTGGTGAGAGGAGCGTAAATGCAGAGCTAGCACCGGCGGTCAAGAACGGTCAAGAGACTCCATGCTTTCAGATAGCGCGGGACATGTACACGATACTATGCCTTCAGAGAGCGCTGGACGTGGACGCGATACCATGCCTTCAGAGAGCGCTGGACGTAGACGCGAAACCATGCCTTCAGAGAGCGCTGGACGTGGACACGATACCATGCCTTCAGAGAGCGCTGGACGTGGACGCGATGCCATGCCTTCAGAGAGCGCTGGACGTAGACGCGAAACCATGCCTTCAGAGAGCGCTGGACGTGGACACGATACCATGCCTTCAGAGAGCGCTGGACGTGGACGCGATGCCATTCTTTCAGAGAGCGCGGGACGTGGACGCGATACCATGCCTTCAGAGATCGCTGGACATGGACGCGATACCATGCCTTCAGAGAGTGCTGGATGTATACGCGAAACCATGCCTTCAGAGAGCGCTGGACGTGGACGCGATGCCATACTTTCAGAGAGCGCGGGACGTGGTCGCGATACCATGTCTTCAGAGAGCACGGNGTTTGTTTATCTGATTGTGGCGGGGCGGCAGTCCCTCGGGAGTACAGCGAGTAAATAGAATATACAACATTTCAGGAGGTTTTTTTTTCTTCTACAATTTACTGAGCTGGGGAGGGGGGAATGTGTCCTCATAGGGCTGGCTTTCGTAATCGGTAGTTAAGAGATAGGCAGAATCTAATATTTTCAAGAATCAAAAACTTTTTTTTCTGAACGAACTGCTTCCATGCGCATTATTATATTTAGATAAAAATACGCAGTCGAGGGACGGCGAATGCCGATTCCAGGCAACTATATAAAAGCCTATAAAATGCAAAACAATGTCTAAGAAGTCAACAATAGACACGAAACAGTCTTCAATATTAACAAAAATAATTTAACATTTTATTATGTAATCTAAATGGACCACAAACACATGGGGATACTTCGACTTCAGTAAAATAACTACATTAAATTTAAAAGAATGCAATGTGTTATGTGTGCAAAAATTTGAGAAGAAACGTGGAACATACGATTTAACATTTGCATTAGAGGGGCATCGGTGCTGCAGTGGTTAGACTACTCGCCTCACACCCAGGTGANGTCGCTCCCGAGTTTTCGCATGTGGGATTCGTGCCGGACGATGCCGCTGGTAGGCGGGTTTTCTCGGGGGAGGTTTTCTCGGGGGATCTCCCGTTGGAGCCTTGCGCGTAGCGGTGATGGATGACTTGATGCGCGTGCCATTGCCGCCCTTATCGCTTCGTTGCTTTTGTGACTCAAGAGCGGAAAATATGTTCAGGTAGACGGGAGTTACCAAAAAATTCATTATTTTATATTTGTGCGAAACACTTCCCAACTTATAAACATAACTTGTAAGTTATCTTTCCTCACACATAAAAAAAATTAAGATCGTACAGTGTTTGTATCATTGCATGTCAAAAATCACGATTTTAAGTGTTTTTGGAACAAGCAAATAAATTTAACGAAAAATTACTAAAAATCCAACTAAGATGACTGGAAGATCATACCTGAATTCATTTTAAGGTATGCTTAGCAAAATACATTTTACAAAAAATCATATGCTGTTGAAAATAAAAATATATGCAAAACATTTTCTTATTTTGAGCAATTTTTAAGATTCCGAAAACGTTTCATAGCTTTATTTTAAATATATCTTCAAGTGACTCATTCGGCTATCAAGACCTTGCTATTAAGGGCCGCCCAAATTCCTTCACTCATTCAAGTAACTCAAGGTATCAAATTTCAACGTGAGTAAATTTCTTCCTTCATTTGTACGGCGAAAAAAAAAACAATAAAATTGTGATTCTGACATGCCAATATGAAAAAAAAAAATGCGCAGTCTAAGATTATTTAAGTGAGGAGATAGTAGTTATAAGAAGAGTTGTCTACAAGATGGACAGTATTTCGTACAAATATAAAGTAATGAATATTTTGGTGAGAGGAGCGTAAAGGCAGAGCTAGTACTGGCAGAGAACAACGGTCAAGAGACTCCATGCCTTCAGAGATCGCGGGACGTGGACGCGATACCATGCCTTCAGAGAGCGCGGGACGTGGACGCGATACCATGCCTTAAGAGAGCGA
>NQII01003763.1:14825-38215 GCA_002778355.1 Clitarchus hookeri | reverse complement strand
ATGGGTACGTGCATGTACGAACACATGTACACACACACAGTGGAATGTAAACATTGCATGTAAACATTGCCATGTGACTGCCACATGGCAATGTTTGTTTACCCTTTGGCAGAAGGATATGAAATGGGCTTGAAAGTAGATCTTTAGCAGGTCTTCAAGAAAGTCTCTTCCAGTCATGAACGGACTATAGGCATTACCAACACGCCGATTTTATCTCTGTTTTTATTCACACTAATTATAATTATTTAAAAAATAATATAATGTTTAAATAAAATATAAGTGAAAGTTAAGTTTAAAAAATGACAACATGATTTTATGTTGACACAGGTATGAAACACTTGTGATACATAACATACTTAGGAAACAACCAATCACGTCATACAAAGAGATAATTTTCAAAGGTTTTATGCAAAAAGTGTGAAGATACTACGAACAGGCCCTGGATGTTGTGTGAAGATACTACGAACAGGTCCTGGATGTTTTCGTTTGTTGGCCAGTAGGTTTCCACTTCCGAATTTGAAACNATTATAATTATTTAAAAAATAATATAATGTTTAAATAAAATATAAGTGAAAGTTAAGTTTAAAAAATGACAACATGCTTTTATGTTGTCACAGGTATGAAACACTTGTGATACATAACATACTTAGGAAACAACCAATCACGTCATACAAAGAGATAATTTTCAAAGGTTTTATGCAAAAAGTGTGAAGATACTACGAACAGGTCCTGGATGTTTTCGTTTGTTGGCCAGTAGGTTTCCACTTCCGAATTTGAAACATTTTGCAAGAAGATTTTGAATCTTCACTTCAGTCTTCAAGTTGGCCAACTTGTTATCTGTTTTAAATTTTTTTTTTCTATGTAGACACCTCGTTAGTAAACATTCGTGATAGCTACAGAAAAATTATTTTGGCTGTTGCAGTTATCACTTCCACAAACCAGGTGCTTAAGAAACAAACGCACAAAAGAAATATATGTATAGTTTTTTCGTGCCCTACCATTCTGTTAGTTTTACGCCTTTATAAAAACATGGGTGCATGTACTTACGTACGCGCGTTAGAAGTTATACTTCTTTGGCTTGACTAAAATAAAATTTATGCAAATAATTTATGTAAGTAGGGAAACGATAAAATGACCGAAGAATGACATTACATACAATTAATAAAGGTTTTATTAAATAACATAATTAAATACTTACAAAAATTAACCTCAAATACTTGAAAACACTTTCAAAGTTTTATTATACAGTTTTTGTCACTAACAAATTTTTCNAGTTTTATTATACAGTTTTTGTCACTAACAAATTTTTCACGGCACAATGTAACTAAAATTAATTTTAAAAAAATATATATATATTAACAATGAATTACTAATATAAATTAAATGTTTTTCAATTTGCTTTTTACATGAACTGATTTTCGGTCGATTTTAAATATAACCACGTGCTATGTTGTGTACCTTGCGTTTATATATAACTAGACGATACGCGCATACGCGTTGGGTCATACCACTACCAGTTCACTGTCGAATTTCGTTACACTGTGCTCACGCAACTATACGCGCATGCGCGTTGGGTCATACCTCTACCACGTTCACTGTCGAATTTCGTTGCACTGTGGGCGCGCAACTTCCGTTGCACATTAAACTTTTATCCTCAACGCGCCAAAATAAGTATTACTTCAAAAATAATAATTTGTAGTCAAATGCTTATTTAGCTTTGAGGTGGAAATGTGCAGTTGTGGAGATGAATTTGACGTGTGTATGGTAAAGTAAACACTTTTTAAATCAATNGCTTTGAGGTGGAAATGTGCAGTTGTGGAGATGAATTTGACGTGTGTATGGTAAAGTAAACACTTTTTAAATCAATCTTTTAAAGAAAAACAATTACTTCCAATAGTTACGTATATACATGCGACACTCGGGCTTCGTCCTTAAAGGGTTGGNATTTTAAAGAAAAACAATTACTTCCAATAGTTACGTATATACATGCGACACTCGGGCTTCGTCCTTAAAGGGTTGGGACTGCGGTGGGGTAGTGGTCAGACCACTCGCCTCTCACCAAAGGCGAAACCGAGATAGATTCCCGGCGGGGTCGCTCTCGGATTTTTGTTAGTGGGAAACGTGCCGGACGATGCCGCTGGTCGGCGGGTTTTCTCGGGATCTCCCGTTTCCCCCGCCCTTGCATTCCGGAGCTGCTCTATACTAATTTCGTTTCACCCTCATCAGCTCTCAAGAACTTGATTTTAAGACGCCCAAATTTTTCCACTCCACTTCTTGACGGCTTAAACGAAGTTTGGTAGAGGTATAAAATCAAGGTAGGTAGTTGGGCTTAACGTCTCGTCGACAGCGAGGTCATTAGAGAGGGAGCAAGTTGCTCAGGGAAGAGAGATTGGGGAAGGACTGGGGAGGAATCGGCAATGGCTTTTAATGCTTTGAAGTCAACAGACATTTGCAAGACAACCAAGACAAGTTAGAAGTGAGCTACTTATATCCACCAGTGCAGGAACACCGGTTCTATTGGTCTGTGTGTTCCCACTCCCTGCCGTTCTATTGGCTAGCATGACAATGGACACGCTTACTGTGCTCTGCAACGTTCATTATTGGCTGGTCATCAGCCATTGAGGCGCTGAGTTGATTTTGTCCCAATCAAATGTCTTTATTTGTGTAAGATGTTTTACAATCACGCCTGTCCTTTTGCGGAGATGTAACAAATATATTTTTGTAGTCAGTAAAGTTATTGTTACTGAGCTGTAGGTTCTTGTAAGATCCNTTTGCGGAGATGTAACAAATATATTTTTGTAGTCAGTAAAGTTATTGTTACTGAGCTGTAGGTTCTTGTAAGATCCAGTTAAACACAGGCAATACAAAGACTGCATGAAAATGTTAGTTTTCTTTTCCAATAACAAATAAATTTTCACAATATTTTTCTCGAGCTACACTCGAGCGTAGTCCTNAAAATGTTAGTTTTCTTTTCCAATAACAAATAAATTTTCACAATATTTTTCTCGAGCTACACTCGAGCGTAGTCCTCAAAGTGTTAAGGAACCATACCGACATTCCTATGGAGTGATTTCGTGAAACCATGGAAAATCGAAATCAGGATGGCCGGACCGGGAATCGAACCCGGACCCTCCCGAATGCGAGACCAGTGAGTTATACCACTGCTCCACCTAGCTCGGTTATGTAAAATCAAGGATGTGTTGCTCCCCAATGGCGTTAATGTGGATGGCCAGCCAGGGCCCCGGATATCAAAAAGGTTCGGTGGGCGGATATGTAACGAGGACGACGTGCGCAGCAGCGAGCCGGAAGCAAGGCGCGTGTATGCGGCCGGAAGAGCTGTTTTGACCGTTGTTTCGGCACAATAGCACGTGCTAATGACTCGCCGTCAGCGGGCGAGATTGCAGCCTCTGATGCATCGCACAGTCGGCTGCACCTCGCTCGTCCTCTGCAGTAGTACTGTCCCGTACCACGCTCGCGACACGTGCAGGAGCGTAAGCGTCGAGTTTGAGGGGTAACAGTGGTGCCCCCCCCCACTTCTCCTTCCCTACCTGGGTTCACTTCCAGTGGTCTGTCACTACTTCAAATTGTAATAAGTATGAGAACTTACGATGGACTGCTTGCCTCGTTATTTGTAAGCTATGTTTTATTTATAAGAATTTACGTAACCATAAGCAGTACAATTTCAGTAGAAATTATTTCATTTATAATTAAAAATACAACATTCAGTAAAAGAGAGAGAAAGAGAGAAATTAGGATGACGTGGGATACTCAGATAAATTTTAAGACAAGGCCCCCTCCTCTGTAAACGTGATGTGAGCGTCTATGGGTAGGAAGGCATTGTAACAAATTTCCTTAGGGCGTATCCAAGTTCGTGAGAGATGAATGGTCTTAATAAAAACAAAATAACTCATTTTAATTTTTTTTTNTCCTTAGGGCGTATCCAAGTTCGTGAGAGATGAATGGTCTTAATAAAAACAAAATAACTCATTTTAATTTTTTTTTCATATATTGGTATAATTTTACATAGAGTTATTATTTACAAAATGCATCTGCCTATGTGTCCCTGCTATTAGCAATCATTATTATTGTTATTATTATTAGAGAGCAGAGTTATTACGCCAATCTCTGTTATATTAAAGTCCTAGTCACTGTCTTTATACTGCCTTCAGTCCGTTATTCTCCACTTGTAAGTTACACCTACGCGATCAAAATGTCCACTGCCATATGTTCTCATTTAGCCCCACTTTCTTACAGCCCAGCCATCCATTCTCAGTCTTCCAAGTNTTCTTAGGGCGTATCCAAGTTCGTGAGAGATGAATGGTCTTAATAAAAACAAAATAACTCATTTTAATTTTTTTTTTTCATATATTGGTATAATTTTACATAGAGTTATTATTTACAAAATGCATCTGCCTATGTGTCCCTGCTATTAGCAATCATTATTATTGTTATTATTATTAGAGAGCAGAGTTATTATGCCAATCTCTGTTATATTAAAGTCCTAGTCACTGTCTTTATATTGCCTTCAGTCCGTTATTCTCCACTTGTAAGTTACACCTACGCGATAGAAATGTCCACTGCCATATGTTCTCATTTAGCCCCACTTTCTTACAGCCCAGCCATCCATTCTCAGTCTTCCAAGTCNAAATGTCCACTGCCATATGTTCTCATTTAGCCCCACTTTCTTACAGCCCAGCCATCCATTCTCAGTCTTCCAAGTCAGTCATGCTCCTAAAGAGGGGAATGACATCAGTAACTTTAGCGTTGTCACTGTCTGCGCGATGGCCCCCAGCTTCCCCTCCTCCGGGTACTGGTGACGTTATCCTGGGGAGGACTGCGCTAGTCCCGCCGGGGAGGAGGGGAACAGAGGCGAATCGGCCGCGCGTAACAGTACTCAGCGTGCACGGAGCGTAGAAGCGCTGAAGCGCTAAGTGCGACCCAGGCACGCGGCATCACATGCCGCATAGCCTCTACGCGCAACAACATGAATTGGCGTGCAGTATCTCCATAGACAATTACCGTCTGTGAAACTTTCAACAGCGACGCTGCCATTTGGTACAATAACATGTTTTCCGGAACATGTCCTGCTCTCCGCACCGACCACCCCTCCTACACCAGATCCCATAGGGTATAACAGGAGAAAACTTACAGAGCCTAATTCATCCATGACTTTGGACATTCCGGTACCACCACCAAGGGTCTCTAGGAAAACATGTCCCTCCACCTTATTGCCCAACAACAATCGGCTTCACAGGTCTGAGCGGAAATACGGTTATCCATGCGGGAAAATCCCANCTCCACCTTATTGCCCAACAACAATCGGCTTCACAGGTCTGAGCGGAAATACGGTTATCCATGCGGGAAAATCCCATATTGTGGGTCTTCTACCTCCAGAGAGGGAGACGCCAAACTGCCTTCAGCAACTTCAGACCCGACTAAAGAACCAGTTCCCTTCTAAGGGTGGAGTTGAAACCGAACTGAGGGCCGGAGGAAGGCCTAATTCCATCAGGCTAGGAATGCCCGAGTATTAACTTGCTCAGATTTGCAATTACTGTGGCCCCATCAGGGTTGGACCCAGATCAAACACACAGACTTGGTTTCGCACTACCCATCCCCTGGTTANTATTACTGTGGCCCCATCAGGGTTGGACCCAGATCAAACACACAGACTTGGTTTCGCACTACCCATCCCCTGGTTAATCTAGTCAGCTTGCAAGGGGATATTGGACAACCGCTCAGCTGGAATGCGTTCCACTGCATTCAGCCGGCGCATGACCTTGCTGGCTAATTCCGACAGCGATGCTCTCGCGGTGCTGTCGGCAGCTTTGGTTACTGCCAGGCCGAAGTCGAGTCCTAAAAGGGAGAGCTTCCATTGCAGGAGCTCTCGCAGGTCCTCGAAGCGTTCACAATCATTAAGCACATGTTCCATTGGGTGCGGCACCAGGCAATCATTGCAGAGCGGGTTATCAACAAGCCCCAACTCATGAAGTTTCGCTTGAAAGTTACCATGTCATGTGAGAAATTGCATCAGACACGGCACCGGATATATCAGAGACAAAGGCGTGCATGTCCCTGTAATAATTCAAGTATTATGCACCGGGGTTTTCGTACCTATAAAATGAGCGTGAAAACGCCCGCCCGACTTACATGAAAACATATATTAGAAACGGAAATAGAAAACTGAAACTTATCTGTGGAAGTAAAATGCTTTTATTGGCTATTCGCGGTTTACGAGGCACTTTCGAAAGCCATGCTTAAAGATCTACTTCACTGCCTATTCTATATATTTCCATTAAATACAAAATTAGCATTGCTCCTGACTCTCTCACTTCATCCATGCGCCATTCACGTGTAACTCTGAAATCTACGGAGTTTTCAAGAATGTAAATATGTTAACAATATGCCAGTTTCTACCCTAATCTGCGTAAACCAGACAGTAAATATTTTTAATAAATCCACTGGTCACAAATGTACAAATTACATTTTGAATACGACGTTAAGATGTTGGACTACTTTCCGTATTTTGTTGCCAATTTAACTGGCGATATGACAGTCAGTGTGTCCGTTAAATTACGTGCTGTTTGGGAGAGTGATTTTTTTCTCATAGGTTGATCTCAAAAGTGATCAGTTTACAGGGAACCATATATTAGCAAGCAAACGCGGCTCAAGCATATTGAGCAACTTTTGAATAAAACCTTTTTTACTGACTATCTGCTCACTCGCTGCCTAGGTAGACGTCATCCTTAATAAAGTACACTTAACGAAACTTGCGTTCATTTGTTTCTTGCTCGTCGTCGCAGGGGAAGGCGGGCGAGGCCATTTGTAATTTCGTAACACTATCCTTGTGCTTGAGATGTTTAATAAAGTTGAGTGCTGACCCCTCCCCCCTCCCAACCTTCCTGGGTTCCTGCCGGGGGTTACCCCGTTTACCGGGATAAATCACTCCGCCCCTGTCTGACAGCCGGTGGCGGGAATGACGAATGGCACTTCAGCCCTCGGATACGGCCGGCAGGTGCGCCGAAGGTACATGCGTCAGATATACGTCAGTCCCCCTCCCCCCTTCTACAGTATGTTTCAGTAAGAGCGTGCAAAAATGAAGCTGGGGACAGGGGCCGCATCTCGGAACGTTTTGAGACTGCCGACGTGTGTGGTCCGAGAAGTCTGCGATAGTAGGCCTGAGCGTGAACATGTCTAACACGAATACGGGTGTCCGGATTGGTTATTGACATTGTGTGTGAACAATATCGACAGGTAGTACTGTACGGGACCAGGGGCGTAGGCAGGATTTATGGTGGGAGGTGGAAGGGGGATAGGAGCTTTAGCTAACACACTCGCCGTAATGCTTTTTGGTAGATTCAGAACAAAATGCCTCAACAATTGTCTTAAATTTCTTTACTTTAACTTTAAATTATCTATATTCTATCTACCAAAATCGTTAGTTATTAAAAAAGCACATTAAAATCCTGTACTATGCCACTTTTGCAGTATTAAATGAGATTATGTTGTTAACTTGAACTTAATTGGGAGGGGGGCTCATGTACCCCCTAGCTACGTCCATGGAACAATCCNAGTTGAGATTATGTTGTTAACTTGAACTTAATTGGGAGGGGGGCTCATGTACCCCCTAGCTACGTCCATGGAACAATCCCACTGACGGGCCGGTGTTAACGTATCACTTTGTACCTCACATTAGTTGCTGAAGGTGACGGCCACCAATCTCAACGCAAGCAAGACAACCAGTGTTGCCAGGTTTTCCCATTAATTTGGTGGCTCTGTAACTCGTGCATTGGGAAAATCACTTTCAGTGGCTGGTGGTTTTCTCGTGGTTTTTTACAGCAGAGTTAATAGAACTTTTTGAAATCTGGTGATGTTTTAAAAACTTTTTTTTTTTCATATTTGACGTACTTTTCTTAAGTAATTGTACTAAAACATTTAAATTTTGCGGCTTTTATTTGCATTATGTAAGTTACGCGTTCTGAAAACCTGGTGTAATTTATGCTGCACAAATTGTTAAAAAAAGTTGAAAAATGACTAACGTGCGAAATTAACCACCCGAGCTGGATGAGATTGGCATTTATGTAGCATATCGCTTTCACCTAGGAAATCATGCTAAATCTGCTTCATCTCATCAGAACTTTCAATGTAATACATTGTAAACCTTCTTGAAAATTCCGAAGAATATGATACCATAGCATGGTCATTACGTGACTAGCTACGAGTACTAAAATTGTTATTGCTACAAGCACAAAACAAACTGCAGTAATTTACTGTAAATATTTTGTAACATTGCGGCTTTTCAGGTGTTAAATTTAACTTCGGTTCTAGATATTATATTTGTATATGATCACGGCGTGTTTGCTTAGGGTGACAATTTATTTAATATAATTTCCAAATTAAGCTTTATTATATGATTTAAACGAAGTGCATTATAATGTTTGGTTATTTTACTAGTGTATTGACATATAAAACATGTGTAAGTTAGATTTCATTTGTTTTTAGAGGATATCCAATATTACAATTTTTATTCCTATTGATTATTTATTCCCTAGAGAGTAGGAAGTACTGCATGTTATAAATCACGTGAGGTTTTAGGAAAAATATCCTGTTTGGCTCTCGTCTCGCCATTACTGGTTACAGGATGTATGTGGTGTGGTCAGACGACCGCCAATCAGGGAGTATGTTACAAAAGAGGTGATACTGAAGTTTTAAGTCGAACGTTTCACTTTAGCAAAAATCCTACCAACACCGTCAAGGATGGACGTGTGGATGAATATAATCTGAAAATTGACATAAGTATAAATATTAATATGTTTACGTAAAGAATATCGCTGCAAGATGTTTAAAAGTTCAATAATTAATAATTGAAAACTAATGATATTGATTAATTTAGTTTGAGAAGATGAGTGAATTATTTATCCAATTGGTTTGAGTAGAAGAACCGTAGGGGGGAGGGGGGGAGGCATTTCGACCTTCGAATTTCACGGAAATGTTACAACTTCAGTTGTAATTTATTTGTGTAAATACTTTATACTCAGTATACGTAATGCCAGTTTCGTGGGNGAAATGTTACAACTTCAGTTGTAATTTATTTGTGTAAATACTTTATACTCAGTATACGTAATGCCAGTTTCGTGGGTAGTTTATTATTTTCCTGAGAATTTTCGTGGCTTTTGAAAATTCTGTGGTTTTTCTGAGCTTTTTTGGTGGTGTTTTGAATGGCATCTAGTGGGGAATGAAAGTTGATACCTGGCAACACTGATGATAACGGCATTCTGCCACACCCGTTCAAATATCCCATGCGAGTTGCGCATCACATCAAAGACGACTACAATCCTGGCGACCGAGGCCATGACCGTGTTCACGGAGTTTCACTCACTAGAGATCCGAGATATCCCCGCGTGAAATAGCTGAGTGGATTCAGGTCGGGTGACCTCGCAGGCCATGGATCATTTGGCCTCCCCGTCTAGTCCGGTGACCAGGCAACGCCGCATACAAATGTTGCGGACGGTGCCCGTACGCGAAAGACGCTCGACTGGTTTGCAGCGTTTCCATCGTTGTGCTGTACGTTGTAAATTAGGCGTGTAACAGTGGGACTTCTTGACACGCGATGTATGCAACTAGAGGCGTTTATAGCTGTAATTTACTCCTGCCTCTGATGGAAACTACACAGGCGAGCTCAAGAAATGCGATTTTTTTTTTTTTAACGTTCTCGCTTCTACATCATAAAAACATTTAAAAAGCTCGTTAAGGAAATGTTTCGCAACCGAACAAAACAGCTTCACTATGTTTAAATTATATAATGTGTTTTTTTTTTAACTATTTGATTAGCGTTTAGCATACATAAGATGGCAAGCGGTAATGTAAATAACGTTCTTAATACGCGGAATAACAGAGAATCGTGTTGTATTTCACGGGGGACAAGAAAAAGTGTAAACAGAAGGTGAAAACATGGCTCCTCGGTCGGAGAAGGAAATTTGAGGAAGCTGCTTTGTACGAAAGGAAAAGTTCTGAGTGGGAACCGCATTCCTGTCTGGCTTTCTCGCTCATGCTTTGAACAAGTAAGTGTTGACCTTAAGAGGGAAACGTACGGTACACAACCCATGCCAGATATGCAGTTAACATTTTCCTTGTATCATCATTGAATTTTTTTTTTTTCATTGAAACTGTAAGAATCTTGTAGCTTAATAATGCCTCAGACTTTTTTTTAAAAGCAGTTTACCAATCGGTGCCTGCTATAGTCGATTCACGGTTACTTCCAACCTTTCTGAAGCCCTGATAAAGTCGTGCATAGATGATATTCCTCTGCCTCGTGCAAACAAAGCTTAACAGAGTATAAAAAGTTACACCAAAGGGACAACGCGACATATAAGTAAAAGTTCAATTCAACCGAAAATAAGGTATTTTTATGTTGACGCGAGTATAAAACGCTTGTGATACAAGGTATATATAGGAAACAACCAAACACGTCATACAAGGGCTGATTATACAAAGCTTTGATTCAAGAAGTGTGAAGAAACCGCGAATAGGTGATTGTGCTTCAAACGCACAGTGGTAATGAGGGCACAGCAGTGACTTGTGTAGCAATGCCTTTATACACCGCGCGACGTAACAGCCGGCGAGCGCAATGTGATGAGCGAGGGTCGGACAGATGGGGGGTCGACCTAATGGAGCCGCGTAATGGGGTTATCCCGAGCGAGGGTGCCGACAAGGCTCATTCGCCGCCCCTCTGCAGGCCGACTGTGTCTCCCCCTGGGGGAGTGCCCGCTAGCTACCCGTAGCCCAGGAATGTAACATCATTTTATGCCAAAACATGTAAAAAATTTGCCCAAAGCTGAATTTCGGCACACTTATAGAGTCGAACACGCCCAATAACATATCAAAACTTTACCGCTCTAAACCCGTGTGCGTCAATTCGAAAACGTGTAACGAAGTCATAAGTTACGAGTTTGTGCAGAGTACCACAAAACGGCTGCTTTCAGGCGTAATTCATACAGTACACTTTATACAAACTGTTCAAAATTATCTATAAACAATTTTCTACATACGCATGTAAATACATATCGTGAAATGTTATGTTAACCGTACACTGTAAAACAATAAAATGAGAGAATATATTACCTTATTACAGTTACGGAAATTAGTTAACGATTTTCAGCAAAAGAAAAAGCCTCACGTGAAAAATACATTGGACATTTTATGTTGCTTATTCTTTCAGCTTTAGATAAGTATATTTATGAAGGGGCTAGCGTATTCCGTTGGATCACGAGAGCTGTTTGGCGCGTAGTAGTGAATCTGACTCGAGCGTAGCAGTGTACTTGGCTCGAGCGTAGCAGTGTACTTGGCTCGAGCGTAGCAGTGCACTTGGCTCGAGCGTAGCAGTGTATCTTACTCGAGCGTAGCAGTGTACTTGGCTCAAGCTTGGAAGTGTACCTTAGCTCGAGCGTAGCAGTGTACTTGGCTCGAGCGTAGCAGTGTACCTGGCTCGAGCATAGCAGTGTACCTGGCTCGAGCATAGCAGTGTACCTGGCTCGAGCATAGCAGTGTACTTCGCTCGAGCATAGCAGTGTACCTTGACTAGAGCGTAGCAGTGTACGCACTTAGCTCGAGCGTAGCAGTGTACCTTGGCTCGAGCGTAGCAGTGTACCTGACTCGAGTGTAGCAGTGTACTTGTCTCGAGCGTATCAGTGTACCTTGGCTCGAGTGTATCAGTGTACGTACTTAACTCAAGTGTAGCAGTGTACCTTGGCTCAAGCATAGCAGTGTACCTTGGCTCGAGCGTAGCAGTGTACTTGGCTCGAGCGTAGCAGTGTACTTGACTGAAATATATCAGTGTACTTGGCTCGAGCATAGCAGTGTACTTGGCTGGAGCATAGCAGTGTACTAGGCTCGAGTGTAGCAGTGTACCTTGTCTCGAGCATAGCAGTGTACCTGGCTCGAGCATAGCAATGTACTTAGCACGAGCGTAGCAGTGTACCTTGGCTCGAGCGTAGCAGTGTACCTGGCTCCAGTATAGCAGTGTACTTGACTGGAGCATAGCAGTGTACTTGGCTCGAGCGGAGCAGTGTACCTTGGCTCGAGCGTAGGATTGTACCTTGGTTCGAGCGTAGCAGTGTACTTGGCTGGAGCGTAGCAGTGTACCTTGGCTCGAGCTTAGCAGTGTACTTGGCTCGAGCGTAGCAGTGTACTTGGTTGGAGTGTAGCAGTGTACTTGGCTCGAGCGTTGCAGCGTACTTGGCTGGAGCGTAGCAGTGTACCTTGGCTCGAGCTTAGCAGTGTACTTGGCTCGAGCGTAGCAGTGTACTNCGTTGAATTGTTTTTTTTTTTTTTTTTTCATTGAAACTGTAAGAATCTTGTAGCTTAATAATACCTCAGACTTTTTTTTAAAAGCAGTTTACCAATCGGTGCCTGCTATAGTCGATTCACGGTTACTTCCAACCTTTCTGAAGCCCTGATAAAGTCGTGCATAGATGATATTCCTCAGCCTCACGCAAACAAAGCTTAGCAGAGTATAAAAAGTTACACCAAAGGGACAACGCGACATATAAGTAAAAGTTCAATATAACTGAAAATAAGGTATTTTTATGTTGACACGAGTATAAAACGCTTGTGATACAAGGTATATATAGGGAACAACCAGGCACGTCATACGTGGGCTGATTTTACAAAGCTTTGATTCAAGAAGTGTGAAGAAACCGCGAATAGGTGATTGTGCTTAAAACGCACAGTGGTAATGCNATTCAAGAAGTGTGAAGAAACCGCGAATAGGTGATTGTGCTTCAAACGCACAGTGGTAATGAGGGCACAGCAGTGACTTGTGTAGCAATGCCTTTATACACCGCGCGACGTAACAGCCGGCGAGCGCAATGTGATGAGCGAGGGTCGGACAGATGGGGGGTCGACCTAATGGAGCCGCGTAATGGGGTTATCCCGAGCGAGGGTGCCGACAAGGCTCATTCGCCGCCCCTCTGCAGGCCGACTGTGTCTCCCCCTGGGGGAGTGCCCGCTAGCTACCCGTAGCCCAGGAATGTAACATCATTTTATGCCAAAACATGTAAAAAAATTTGCCCAAAGCTGAATTTTGGCACACTTATAGAGTCGAACACGCCCAATAACATATCAAAACTTTACCGCTCTAAACCCGTGTGCGTCAATCCGAAAACGTGTAACAAAGTCATAAGTTACGAGTTTGTGCAGAGTACCACAAATCGGCTGCTTTCAGGCGTAATTCATACAGTACACTTTATACAAACTGTTCAAAATTATCTTAAACCATTTTCTACATACGCATGTAAATAAATATCGTGAAATGTTATGTTAACCGTACACTGTAAAACAATAAAATGAGAGAATGTATTACCTTATGACAGTTACGGAAATTAGTTAACGATTTTCAGCAAAAGAAAAAGCCCCACGTAAAAAATACATTCGACATTTTATGTTGCTTATTCTTTCAACTTTAGATAAGTATATTTATGAAGGGGCTAGCGTATTCCGTTGGATCACGAGAGCTGTTCGAGCANTCGAGCGTTACAGCGTACTTGGCTGGAGCGTAGTAGTGTTCCTGGCTCGAGCATAGCAGTGTACTTGGCTCGAGCGCATCAGTGTACCTTGGCTCGAGCGTAGCAGTGTACTTGGCTCGAGCATAGCAGTGTATTTGGCTCGAGCATAGCAGTGTACTTGGCTCGAGCGTTACAGCGTACTTGGCTGGAGCGTAGTAGTGTTCCTGGCTCGAGCATAGCAGTGTACTTGGCTCGAGCGCATCAGTGTACCTTGGCTCGAGCGTAGCAGTGTACTTGGCTCGAGCATAGCAGTGTATTTGGCTCGAGCATAGCAGTGTACTTGGCTCGAGCGTTACAGCGTACTTGGCTGGAGCGTAGTAGTGTTCCTGGCTCGAGCATAGCAGTGTACTTGGCTCGAGCGCATCAGTGTACCTTGGCTCGAGCGTAGCAGTGTACTTGGCTCGAGCATAGCAGTGTATTTGGCTCGAGCATAGCAGTGTACTTGGCTCGAGCGTTACAGCGTACTTGGCTGGAGCGTAGTAGTGTTCCTGGCTCGAGCATAGCAGTGTACTTGGCTCGAGCGCATCAGTGTACCTTGGCTCGAGCGTAGCAGTGTACTTGGCTCGAGCATAGCAGTGTATTTGGCTCGAGCATAGCAGTGTACTTGGCTCGAGCGTTACAGCGTACTTGGCTGGAGCGTAGTAGTGTTCCTGGCTCGAGCATAGCAGTGTACTTGNCGTAGCAGTGTACCTTGGCTCGAGCGTAGCAGTTTACCTGGCGCGGCACGGTGGCCAGGTACTGCGCCACGCTGCATCATTTGTTAATTCTTGATACTTAAGATTTTATCAGGATGGCTGCTCGCCTTGCTTTGGCATCTTTAATTTCCAATTTCCAGAGATAATCAGCATCATGTTCCACCATACTCTTTTAATAAATATATTAATATTTTCATTAAACCACACACTGTCATTCCTAGTACAAAAAACTATCAATAAAAACAGCTGAAAAACAGGATATTGCACAAAATGAGAGATATTTTAAGACTATGTAGAAACATCAAAAACAGAACTGAATTCTCATTGACATTACAAAAAAAAAAAAATTGGTGTAGTAAATTTCTAGTTTAAAAGTTGCCATGTGGTTCATATTTGTTTTGTGGAAAACTTTAACAGAATGAAATGAAACCTTGATCATAAAAAGGAAATATTTGTAAACATTACGAAAGAATAACTATTTAAAAACACTGAATAGTACCGTAAAAATACAATTTGTTTCAAAAATGAAATACGACTTCATTAAAAAATAAAATACAACTATAAAAATGTAATACAAATTCATAAACTCGTAACTTATGACTTTGTTGCCCGTTTTCAATGTGACGCATACAGTTTTGAACGGTAAAGTTTTCATATGTTCTTAAGCGTATTCGACTGTTTAAGTGTGCCAAAATTCATCTTTTGGCAAATTTTTTAGCGGTTTAAACCTTTGTTTCCTGGGATAAAGTTCACTGCTACCCGTCCTCATAGGACACGCAACTATATCAAGGTGGAGCAGTCCACACCATCTGGGATTTATGTATATTTCGCCATTACTTAAGGTTTCCGCGTACCTACAGCTCTTTTCTAAGTTTGAGGCCGAGAAGCGCGGGAGCAATAAGAACGACACTGCCACGCGCATCAAGTACGCCATCGCCATTAAGCGCAAGGCTCTGAACTGGCGTGCAGTGTTCTCGTACTGCGTGTACCTACGGGATTTTCAGAGGTGATCCTATTATTTTATTGCTGGAAAGTCTGTAGGAAGGCCCAATGCAAGGCACTTGAGTAGTTTTTGTATGTATCAGATACGTATATTTTGAGTTACAGCGCCTTGAAAATGCCGATTTTAGCCATTTTGGAGTACTCTGAAACGGTGTTTCTAATGCTCGCGACGTCTTGAAAGTACTCAACAGCCCTCTTCTTAAGTGTGCTCTTTCCGTAGATCATCACATTGGACCCACGTTTAATGGTTTCGTAGAAAAACGTGTATTTGAAACACACTCTGCAACGCGGTTCAAGTGCCAGGTAGGCGGGGGCCTTAATTGGCAGACTAAAGATATGTAACAACGGGGTTTGTCACGGCTTTGTGAATAATTTAACACGTATTTTCCTGTCTTCTGCTCATGTAGCCAACATTTACTTGCCCATTGCCAGTGCATCTGTCAAAGTCACGTGGTGTTTGTTTACACGGTGGACGTATTTGTTTACATTCAAATTTCCAACATACCCACGCTTTTTATATTAATCAAATACTTCGACTTACTGGAATATATTCTAGTCGCATTAAAACTAGGTTAGAGGAACTGTACAAACATCTCAGATAACTTATTTACATAAATAGCGTTCTAACGTCAAATCCTACACTATAAGAAATTATTCGTAAATTTACTATATTAGTGTATACGTAGAGTGAGAAAGCGCGAATGGTAAAGTTATTTCCCATACATTCATGTTAGCCTTCCTACATTTGCTCACGAAACAGTCAAATGGGTAGGAAACTTCCCAACTTTGTATAGCAGCGACGCTAAATATTCCATATTTGTAGCCAGACGTGTAGTATTATTTCCATAAAATTTANCCCAACTTTGTATAGCAGCGACGCTAAATATTCCATATTTGTAGCCAGACGTGTAGTATTATTTCCATAAAATTTAAAGGTTAAAAACTTCCAATTCAGTTTAGGAAGATTACGAGAAATTTTTTGGTGTACCCACGATTTTTTTTTTGTTGACATTGCCAATGTCAGAAAGCGATTCAATGTTGGTTACACTAAGAATGGCCACTGCGCAACNGTAGCAGTGTACTTGGCTCGAGCGTAGCAGTGTACTTGGTTGGAGCGTAGCAGTGTAATTGGCTCGAGCGTAGCAGTGTACTTGGCGCGGCACGGTGGCTAGGTACTGCGCCACGCTGCATCATTTGATCATTCTTGATACTTAAGATTTTATCAGGATGGCTGCTCACCTTGCTTTGGCTTCTTAAATTTCCAAGTTCCAGAGATAATCAGCATAATGTTCCACCATACTCTTTTAATAAATATATTAATATTTTCATTAAACCACACACTGTCATTCCTAGTACAAAAAACAATCAACAAAAACAGCTGAAAAACAGGATATTGCACCAAATGAGAGATATTTTAAGACTAGCCATCGCCACTAAGCGTAAGGCCCTGAGCTGGCGTGCAGTGTTCTCGTACTGCGTGTACCTACGGGACTTTTAGAGGTGACCCTATTATTTTTATTCGTGGAAAGTCTGTAGGAGGGTCCAATGCAGGGCACTTGAGTAGTTTTTGTATGTACCCGATACCTATATTTTGAGTTACAGCGCCTTGAAAATGCCGATTTTAGCCGTTTTGGAGTACTCCGAAATGGTGTTTCTAGTGCGCGCGACGTCTTGAAAGTATTCAACAGCCCTCTTCTTAAGTGTTCTTTCTCCGTCGATCAGCACATTGGACCCATGTTTCATGGTTTCGTAGACAAACGTGTATTTCAAACACTCTGCAACGCGGTTCAAGTGCCAGGTAGGCGGGGGCCTTAATTGGCAGACTAAAGATATGTAACAACGGGGTTTGTCACGGCTTAGTGAATAATTTAACACGTATTTTCCTGTCTTCTGCTCATGTAGCCAACATTTACTTGCCCATTGCCAGTGCATCTGTCAAAGTCACGTGGTGTTTGTTTACACGGTGGACGTATTTGTTTACATTCAAATTTCCAACATACCCACGCTTTTTATATTAATCAAATACTTCGACTTACTGGAATATATTCTAGTCGCATTAAAACTAGGTTAGAGGAACTGTACAAACAACTCAGATAACTTATTTACATAAATAGCGTTCTAACGTCAAATCCTACACTATAAGAAATTATTCGTAAATTTACTATATTAGTGTATACGTAGAGTGAGAAAGCGCAAATGGTAAAGTTATTTCCCATACATTCATGTTAGCCTTCCTACATTTGCTCACGAAACAGTCAAATGGGTAGGAAACTTCCCAACTTTGTATAGCAGCGACGCTAAATATTCCATATTTGTAGCCAGACGTGTAGTATTATTTCCATAAAATTTATAGGTTAAAAACTTCGAATTCAGTTTAGGAAGATTACGAGAAATTTTTTGGTGTACCCACGATTTTTTTTTTTGTTGACATTGCCAATGTCAGAAAGCGATTCAATGTTGGTTACACTAAGAATGGCCACTGCGCAACNTTTTTTTTTTTGTTGACATTGCCAATGTCAGAAAGCGATTCAATGTTGGTTACACTAAGAATGGCCACTGCGCAACCCTCATGCGCATTCTATTTC
Organism: Clitarchus hookeri; assembly: GCA_002778355.1. Taxonomy (NCBI): domain Eukaryota; kingdom Metazoa; phylum Arthropoda; class Insecta; order Phasmatodea; family Phasmatidae; genus Clitarchus; species Clitarchus hookeri. Next base: position 20,374 of record NQII01003763.1, on the reverse strand, counting down.
CTCTCTATGGTAGAGCAGGCTTACGTGTAACGTGAAGTCTTGGTGATCTCTGCCGTAGTGTGTGTATCGGCCGGGGCTCGGCACGCAGCTAACAGCAGGCCACCTTGACTGAATAATGAATGGCGGGACGGAAGCGGGCCCAGGGTATCCCCCACTGTAGTTAGCCACGCCACGCCGGAGTGTTTAGGGTCGCTCGGCGGTGAAGTTTGTGGGGCGAGTGTGCGATAACTAACTGCCCCCGGCGGGATCGTTACACGCAACTCTCAGGGCCAGGGAGCCTTGATTCCAGCGCGGCAGACCGCGAGATCGTCTCTGGACCAACACGTCTCCGCAATCAAGGTCGTGCTCGCTCTTCCCTTTTGTCCTCTTGACTCCTGTCGATAAAGGGTCTAAAATTACTTCGTACGTTTATAGAATATTACAGCCTTTATTGCTGCAATTTGAAATAATAGCCTTAACCCGTTCTGTGTGCGTGTCGAAGATAGAGGGCATGTTGCACATTAAGGATATTTATGGTTGGGACTGTACACAACAAGGGATCAATGGCCGGTGTTTTGAGTGTCTTCCTTGTCAGGAATCTGATGTGTCCACTGTCTTGGATCTCTCATGTGTGAATGGTTAGTGGCGACATCAGCGAGCACACGCAGTACGTTAATCTATGGTTGCGAGAAGCACGCCTGACATTAGTACAGCACCCATAAAAATTCAATAGGTTGCAACACTTAAGCTCGTTAATTAATTCGGCACTGAATAGGTTTAAAGTAACAATTGAGAAAAAGTGACTTTTGAAAACGAATAGGACTAAAACGATGTATAGGAACAGTNGAATAGGTTTAAAGTAACAATTGAGAAAAAGTGACTTTTGAAAACGAATAGGACTAAAACGATGTATAGGAACAGTACAGTAATTTTTTTTCGAACAAGTTTCATAGTTGAAGAAAATTAATGCGTTGTTAAGGAGCCCAAAATAATTGCTGATGTAATGGAAAATATTTATTGAAAGTTTGTGACGTGGTTTACTCGTGTTTGCATTTTAACTTCTGTGATAAAATTGAAAGTCAAAATTAGAAGTCAAACGCTCCCCATAGGTGAACGAAGTGTCGGATTTCAAATAAATTGCAACACGCCACTCTTGTGACCACAATATACAGTTGAACTGACACAGAACGTTAAATTGAAATAACTTCTTAAGGCTCCCTCCCGCCTACCTGGAGACCTTTACCACGTTTGAGGTGGTAAGCGAAGCGCGGGAGCGATAAGGGCGACACTGCGACGCGCATCAAGTGCCCCATCACCGCTAAGCGCAAGGCTATGAGCTGGCGTGCAGTGTTCTCGTCGCACTGCGTGTGCCTATGGGACTTTCAGCGGTTACCCTATTATTTTATTGGCGGAAAGTTTGTAGCCAGGTTCGATGCAGAGCCCTTGAGTAGTTTTGTATGGATCTGAAGCGTATATTTTGAGATACAGTGCTTTGAAAAAACTGCTTTTAGTTATGTTGGAGTACTCCGAAATGGTGTTTCCAAAGTGCGTGATTTCTTGAAAGCACTCAACAGTCCTCATCTGTAAAGAGTTTTTTTTTTTCGTAGATGAGTACATGGGACGCACGTTTAATAGTTTCTTGGAAAAACGTGTATTTTAGACTTGTAACGCAGTTNAAAGTTTGTAGCCAGGTTCGATGCAGAGCCCTTGAGTAGTTTTGTATGGATCTGAAGCGTATATTTTGAGATACAGCGCTTTGAAAAAACTGCTTTTAGTTATGTTGGAGTACTCCGAAATGGTGTTTCCAAAGTGCGTGACTTCTTGAAAGCACTCAACAGTCCTCGTCTGAAGTGTGTTTTCTTCGTAGATGAGTACATGGGACGCACGTTTAATAGTTTCTTGGAAAAACGTGTATTTTAGACTTGTAACGCAGTTCNTTCGTAGATGAGTACATGGGACGCACGTTTAATAGTTTCTTGGAAAAACGTGTATTTTAGACTTGTAACGCAGTTCAAGCGCCAGGTAGACGGGAACCTTAAATGTTGTACGAATTGAAATTTATTTTGTATGTCCCATATTTATGCTATATAAACATTATAATTGTTTTTCAAATGATTTGTTTCTCTTTATTAAGTTATGTTCCTCATTATGTCACGAAAATATAAAATATCCTCAAAATATAGGGAAAAATGTTTCTTTGCCTGAACATACCGCGCGCATATCAACAGACGAATACTTGCAATTTGAAACTGTGGATGTGTTTCCTTGTCATTATATGAAAATATTCCACTACTAGTTGTGGCCGTGTTGGTGTGGTGGTCAGCCCACTCCCCTCCCACCTAGGCAAATCTGGTATGTCTATTCCCAGCGGGACCGCTCCCGAATTTGTATGCCGGATGATGTTACTGGTCGGCGGGTTTTCTCGGGATCTGTTGTTTCTCTTGCATTCCGGTGACGCTCCATACTCACCTTGCTTCATCTTCCTCGGCTCTCAAGACCTCGATGTTAAGAGCAGCACAAATCTTTCTACTACACTACTGGTTATGCTCCAAATCACTAGCTCATGTCTTCTCTCATGCTTGGATGAATCACGGACGTTCAGTGTCGGAGTAAATTAATTCTGATTGGCTAAGTAGTGTATAAAAATGTTTACTCGCAGATATACGGGGTCATAAAAGAAACAAAAGCTTCAGAAAAAAAAACTGAAAGTATAAACGTAAGGTGTGGAAGTCTGACCAACGCGTAAATATTTTCGCGAAAAACGGTTGACACTGCTTTTAAAAGAGAACAGAAAATTCGGCGAATAATTTTTAGGACAAGATAGACTTGAAGCGCGCATACATTTAAGTGGCGTTTGCTATTGGACCACGGTTGCTGAGACACGACCTGAAGGACTCAGGGTAAATAACAAACCTGCANTTTAAGTGGCGTTTGCTATTGGACCACGGTTGCTGAGACACGACCTGAAGGACTCAGGGTAAATAACAAACCTGCAGGGAAACAAGCACTGATTCCCGTGCTTCCTGATCTGAGGTGAAACTGGTTATCCACCGACACAACAGTGTGTGAACTAACAGCTTACCACTGAGTATGTTTAAAACCTGAATGCCGCGAGGGAAGATTCCTTGGACGATTTCATGCAAGTATGCATGACCGCTTGTATGGATGGTTCTATGGAAGATTTGGCCATCTGCTGGTCGTGTGCAATTTTCGATGGAAGATTTCCACCAAGTTTGAAATTTCAGCCAATCCAAGAGATGGCGGTAGAGTCATTTGGTTTATTTTGTTTTGAGAAAGAGCTTAAGACTATGAAACATCAGTAAATTAGCAAATAAAAAACACGAGAATATTTACCGTTTCTAAAAGTGCATTGTGTGAACATTATGGAAAACATTCGTGTTTATTTAATACAAAAGTTATAGTAATAACAACAAAATCATTATGCTCTGTACATAGACGAATAATGCTGAAGTCGTGAGTGAAGATTTTTTCTGAACCACAGTTGAAGAAGCAAAATCATAAAAAATTCACTTGTCTTTAATTGGCTGGCAACAAGTATCTTTGGATAGGTTATTCCAAAGAACCCTCCATAACAGATTGCATGCAGGCTCGGGTAGCAGGTCTCGTGGAAGCTTCCGCCCGAGCTTGTACGGAACATTTTATCGTGGCATACAGGCTTAAAATGATTTCTCGAAATGTTCCTACTCCAAAAGTTTTATTGCATGCGATCCAATAGAACCTGTCCTGCACCGAGGAAAAGATTTTGTTGAATAAAAAAGAAGTTACTACAGATAAAATAATGTTTTCAAATATATACATTTCAAATACTATAAGTAGATAGATTATGCCGATCCGAGGACAAGGGCTGAGGGATGCGGATCTGCAGATCCACCGCCATCTTGAAATTTCCCGTTTTCCCTTAAAATTTTCAATTTTTCCCCTTTAAATGGGTATTTTTCCTCAACATTTCTCTTTTTCCCCTCTAAATTTTCTGTTTTTCCAAAAATTTGTGAAAATTGTGCTTGCTCCTCAATGTGGCTGACTGGAAGCCCCGAAAGCCAATTCCCAAGTAATTTGAAATATTTGGGAGGCTTGCTCAATACTTGTAGGCTATCACCCCCTCACCCCACCATAGTCAAGCTCACCTCACCACCTTCCCATCTCCCAAATCATAAAAAATCAAGAAAAATCTCAAAAATATTAAAAAAATCGAGTAACATATAACATAATACACCCTTCCGTTGCTCACCCCAACATCGCCATCCCCTCACTACATCTTCACCTCACACCTTCTGGCAATTCTTATAAAATTTTAAAAAATCTAAAGGTTTTTTAAAATCGAGGAACATATAACGTTACACTCACACTCACCCCTCCACCCTAACCAATCACCTTCCCCCTCACTCAAATCCACCCAGACACCAAAATTTGGGAATGATCGAAAAAAAATTGATTAAAAAAATCGAAGAACGTATCACGTTAACCTCACACTCATCCCACCACACTCACCTCACCCCTTCCCGCCGCCCAAACATAACATATCAATAAAAATGACAAAAATTTTAAAAATAAAAAAAAACTGAAAAAAATTATTTAAAGATGTACTTGTGGGATGACAGGTGGATCGACTAAGCTTTCGACAGGACCGGCCCTCGCCAGGTCGACCAGTGTCCATCTCGTCAGCCACGTTGGATCCAGGTGACCTTGACATATGACCTTGACCCCATTCCCATGACCTTAAATAACCTTGAACCCAAAATTGTTAAAAAATCCAAAAAATTATAAAAAAAACTTTAAAACTTTATCAATAATACCAAAAATAAAAATATATATGTTTGACATTTATTTTAAAAACTTACATTTCTAGACATTTCCACAGTTCCATGTCCAGTATACGACTGGCCTCATCAGGAGGCTCACTTTTCGAGGGCAGAACAGTGGAGGCCGTATTGTTTTAATAGGCATAGGGTATGTCAAATATCTGTATTTATTATCCAATTTTAAAATCATTAATTAATTAATTATTTATTTATTTGTTATTTGTACTGAAATGATACTTACGATATTGTGGAAACATGCAAAAAACTCTCATTCAGTTATTACAGTTACAGTATCCTCTCTTGAAGTCTAAAGTATTATATGATGCCAGAATATGTAAATTATTCATTGTCTCGACTGTTACGTAGTTATAAGTATGCTACTCAGAATTATTATTTTAATATATGTATATGTGACCAATCCAAGTCCTTCATACAAGTAGCAACTGCCTGCCCAAACTATGTTATAATCATGGTATGGATCAGCATCTGCTATCACTTTTATAGGCATACTTAGCATTAATTGAAATACCAATAGAACTAGGCCCTTAAGGTTTGGAATGAACGAGTGTGATAAAAAGTCGTATATCCTTTATTATTCTTCAATATCAATCCATCAATCTTTCGCAATGTTTCCATAAATTCGCATCACAATAAGCACCACACACACACACACACACATCGACCCCAATCCCAACACGAATCCACAACAATCTACACACCAATCCACAACAATCCACACACCACAAACAC
>NQII01003763.1:0-14737 GCA_002778355.1 Clitarchus hookeri | reverse complement strand
CCACATGCACCAGAATCAACACCACACACACCAGAATCAACACCACATGTACCACAATCAGCACTGCAATCAGCTATCCACACCAATCCACACATGAATCCACACACCAATCCGCACCAATCCAAACATGAATCCACACACCAATCCATACCAATCCACACCTATCCACACACCAACCCATACCAATCGACACCTATCCAAACCAACCCATACCGATCCACACCAATCCTTCGCAATCCTCCTCAGTCCGCAGCAATCCTTCGCAATCCTCCGCGATTCACAGCAACGCATGCCAATCATTCGATCTATCCCAATCCTTCGATAAATTTCAATCCTTCTGATCAATCCCAATCCTTGGATCAATCCCAATCCTTAGGAATCCTCCTCCGCAATCCACAGCAATCCATGCCAATCCTTAGATCAATTCAAGTCCTTCGATCAATCCCATCCTTCGATCAATCCTAATCCTTCGACCGATCCTTCGATCAGTTCTTCGATTTGTCCCCCACCCAAATGTATAGAAATTACATTCGTTCACCAACTGTCTCCAAATTTGTACATATCGTCAGAACTAATTTTTGTATGCAGTCCACTATCCGTGCATTTTTTTTAAACTTAAGTCTTTATTATTTTATATGCAGATATTTCTGTTAATAGTCGAGTGTTCATAGCGCCACTTTAAAGTTGTGAGAGAAAAAGGTTATAAACGCAAAAATAAAAATAAAACAATTATTGTATAATAATTATTTTTTATTTTGTAATTACAATTTCAGAAGAAAGCAGTTCATCAAATCATGCGATATATCCCCGACCCTTCAATTTACTAAAGATTGAAGATATCTCGTTAATGTGCGAGAGATCCCCGCGTTTTTGAAGGTCAATCAAAATATCTGAGTCTATCAACAAGTTCATTCGGATCTTCGGTAAATAGGTAACCAGTATTCTCGGCATCTTCTGCCTTCTTAATGTCGCTTGTTGCAGCAAATGTGTTGGAGGGGTGTGTCAGTGCATCAAGAAAATCGCCATCATCGTCTTCAGCACTATCACTGTCCTCGCGTTCATTTTCATCAATGCTCTTTTCATGGCCATATTCACCTCCTTTTTTGTATTGTATATTAAATTTTGTTTTCTTTGTAGCAAGAGTTGTTTGCTCATCAGTATTTAAAGTCAACGAACTTCAAAATAAACGGCTAATGGTATTGAAAACTGCAATGTATAGGCAAGGACTTGCTCCGACTTCCTGGTCTGTGGTAAATGTGCTTTCGGAATGTGTTGATGAGACCGAAATACTGGAAGCTAACGGCATTGCTCGCTACAGGGTGCAGGCATGCACTTATAATGTGTGGAAAGCACTCTGCTGCTGTATCATTTGCTATCCTACAGAGAAAAAAACTAATTTACTTACTATTATTTTTGCGTACAACTATAAAGTAAATGATCATAGTAACTAAAATAAAAGAGTACTTAGCATGGTTATGCATACGAAACATCTCATTGCTGATATGAACCATTTTATGAGTGAACCATCCTTCCCGACATGAGTTGTCATCTCACACCTATTATATATTTCATTATCTCTCGAATACCCATGTATATGCTGTTTCTAATTTATATAAATAAAAAATTCATAGCACTGGTTGTGGTGATAAAAAAACAATGAAAAGTTATTTTCAGTGCCTTGTCAACATGCCTGCTGCAGTAGTTAACATAATGAACACATACCTCTCGTATAGACAGATCCATGTCTATAACATTTGTGAAAATTATAATTTCCATATATATTTTGTATACATAATTAAAACCTATGCTGGCACCCATGTCTTGTGTTGAAACAAGATGTCGAGGTGGAATGACAGAGCATGAACTAGAACATTCTTTAAACAAGGTGGTAGCATTGAATGACAGAGCATGAACTGGTAAATTCTAGAAACAAGATGGTGGCATGGAATGACAGAGTATCATGGCAGTATCATGGCATGGCAATGAACTAGAACATTCTTGAAACAAGGTCATTGTATTTTTAGACTGGGTGACTCATGAAAATTTGGGTAGGGAAACTTTTTGCAGGAAATTTTGCAGATGTAGAAGGAAAATCTAGAAATGTTGAATGTTTTGTCAGGGAAACGGGACATGTTGAGTGTTTTCCGAGGTCTAAGGCCAAGATCAAGGTCAAAGGTCACCTCTATCCTCTCCCAGATGCCACCACTGGTCACTGCTAGATGCCATGGACTCCTGCCCTCCTACTCCCTACACCCCTAATCCCGTATGTCCATTTACCAACTACTTTCTTATATAAAGTAAAATTTAATTTGTAACAGAAGTAATTGGGTTTAACTTATATTCCGCAGTGAATTTAACAACTTCCTATTATAATTNTATTCCGCAGTGAATTTAACAACTTCCTATTATAATTTTTGTTCTTGCATTCGGAATGTGGAAAGAATGGTATTAATAGCATTTTTCGCGTGTAATGTTTTTAATCAATATTGGTTGCATCATTTTCTAATGTTTTGTAGCTCAGAGAAGGTATAATAAGAAAATAAACTCTTTAATTAAAGGAAATTCGTGACTTCTTTAAATACTTAAATGTTGAGGACCAAGGCCAAATTCTATTACCTATACAATACGCAACATATGTAAGGAAGTTGCTCCTACGTCATTCTGCTTCAGCCAGTTTCGCGCGTCAACTGCCCGTGCTCTACAGCAGAAATGCACCGTGCGCCAATGTCGCGTTGGCGTAAATTGCTGGCGGTAACGTGCCTCAAGTTAGGTTAAAAAACTAACGACCTGTATTACGACCTCTAGATAAATGTGTGGAATGGCTATTCCACAGATAAACTATCTCGTGGCAACGTGTATTGTGAACGTTCATTTAGTTAAGTTATCCTTTAAATAAGTATTCGGAAGTTCTGGTTCCTTACTGGGCATGTTGGCAATAGATTTTACTATATTTTATTGTTATAGTTACATGTTAATTTGTCGGTATTGAAGGAGAGATGTGCTTTGTATTTAATTTGTAGGTTATTTTGGCTAGATGGGATTTTTTAGGCAAAGTGAATGCAGAAAAACACGACAAGAATGTTTTAATTATTGTTGTGAGAACACTACTGGACCTGTCGTATGATGCATTTCTGAAGTGGTAAATAAAGAAGTACAGGTTTCGGGAATATAAAAGGTTTAACTAAACATCACTGACAAACTCCGAGAGGTAATTCCTGACGAAAATGTATGTATCATTATTCCCATAAGTGATTATTATAGGAGCTATGCGCTTCCCAAAATCAAATTTTTGATATGATTTTCGTTTTAAATATCAGGAATTACTTGCGATTAAGCAACAAATCGATGAATAGTGTTTGGTAGAACGGAGATCTTACACCTGTGAAAATGTGATGGATAATGTCATTTATCCCCCTTAATCATAAAAATAGGGGTGCTGATTCGTAACAAAACACAGGGTGGTAACTCTGTAATTTAACCAAAAATTAGGTACTTTTATGGTTACATAATTACCAAACGCTTGTGATACATGATGTAGTTAGGAAACAACCAGGTGCTTCGTACATGGGGGGATTTTTCATAGGTTTCGTCCAAAAAGTGTGAAGAAACCGCGAATAGACTATAGGGACAGCGCAGTACGTATATTCGTGTTCATGTAACCAATGTTACAGTCAGCTCAGAAATGTATGTAATTGTAATCTAGGGTGTGAGTTTGAAAGAAGCAAAGTTGGAAAAGTTATTTGGCTGAATATTCTCATTTTAATGCAATGTTTATCTTTTTTAAAAGTGTTATATATTCTCCGATTGCACGTTGCACAACTTGACCATTTTGATAAATATTCACTGAACACTATAATTCCAGCTGTTTTAATTCGTCAAATAGATATCCAATTTTGGAATGCTGGGCTGTATAAACCCAGAAATAAGACGTATTTGCTCATAATTATTAATATTTTGATGCGCACAGTTTCCTGAACTTCATGGTAGATTATCATAATGTATGTTACTAATTTCTTACAACTCGACATTGAGGTTAGTGCCAGAGTTTCTTCGTTATATTTTAAAAAGAGACTGGCAAGGAGAGGATAGGAAAGGGTTTCTTTCAATTTCAAGGCATGCGATTCCTAAAAATAATATGCCTATAGGCCTAATGTTGTTTACCATTTTTGTTTATTTAAATTGAGTTGAGAGATTTGGGCGGCTCTTAACAACGAGGTCTTGAGAGTCGACGAGGGTGAAACGAGGTGAGAATAGAGCAGCGCTGGAATGCAAGGGGGGGACGAGAGATCCCCGAAAAAACCCGTCGACCAGTGGCATCGTCCGGCAGGATTCCCACTTGCGAAAAACCGGGAGTGACCCGGTCGAGAATTGAACCCGGCTTGCCTTGGTGGGAGGCGAGTAGTCTAACCGCTCAGCCACCGTAGCCCCTTTTTCATTTAAAATTATCATTAATTTCGTAAATTTATTTTTTGTATCGCTGTCGATATTCGCCGAGTTTGCTTGCATTTTAACTTATTGAGAAATATCACATCTACAACACTTGAAAATTGCAAATTATAAATTCATATTTTTATACACAACCTCCAGAACCAATATACTTACTTCAAAACACCACCAAATTCTTTTTGCAACGCCATTTTTTAAGCTTATCTAAATGAATCAATTATTGTCTACTACTTGAAGATGTAGATAGTTTAACCCTTTGATAAAAGTTCTAGTTAGCTTTAACTGGTCATAATATAATGATTTGCTCCATCTGACAGGTAACTTTTAACTTGATGTGTAACTAGAGGTCGTAAAACACGGCCTGAAAGATTTACAACTGTGCTATTAATTAATGTAGGTGAGTGTTTATAAAACGTGTGTATTTGTACAGTTTGTTATATGGTTAAACGACTAATATTTCGTACGTATACAACAAATCACGCAAAATAAGGTTAAGGTGAGCCAAGATTGTTTACATTCTGTGCAGTCGCCGTCTTTAATTTCAACCAGAAACGGCAAACAAGCACACGGCTATCGTTTCGTTCCCTCGCGCAGTCAAGCATGTATTTAGCAACGGAACACACTGCACGAGATTTCTGACAACTGCATTTATGCAAGGAGAGGAACACAGCCCAAGAGATATTGTCAATTTGTTCTTTTTCCCTCGCAGATTAGGCATCTTCAGCCTGTCTCGGCGTCCGTTTCTCACCACGTCTTCCCACATATCGTTCTCGTTTCTGTCTGCATTCCATTGCTAAAGCTGGCAGTTTGTTCCTGGCGTTCTTGTCAGATGTTCATGACATCTTTTGTTTTTCGTCAGCTTGTCAAGCAGAGATTCGGGGTCGCGGTGGCTGAGCGGTTAGACTGCTCGCTTCCCACCAAGGCAGGCCGTGTTCAATCACAGGCCGGTTCACTCCGGATTTTCGCAAGTGGGAATCAGTTCCGGACGATGCCGCTGATCGGCGGGTTTTCTCTGGGATCTCCCGTTTCCCCCGCCCTTTCAATTCGGCGCTGCTCCATGCTCACCTTACTTCATCCTCATCGTCTCTCAAGATCTCGATGTTAAGAGCCGCCCAAATATCCTCACTCACTGTTCACTCAAGCAGTGATTCCTCTCCAAGTTATCTCCGTATATAGGTGTTGTATTATTTTTTTGTCTGATAGAGTGACTCCTGGTGTTCATGTAATGAACTTCATTTCTGTGTTATATTGATATTTGTATAGTTGCAAACAAGAAACNGAGTGACTCCTGGTGTTCATGTAATGAACTTCATTTCTGTGTTATATTGATATTTGTATAGTTGCAAACAAGAAACTAGTTTGTTGAAGACCTAAAATGATAAATGTGTAGGTAACTGAAAAGGTTGCATGATATGGTAGCATGCTAAATCGAAGTAGGAGCATGCTAAATGGACATATATGGCTAGGAAAACAAAGAGCGGTAGTCTAAGGAATTCCTCTTCCCACCACCACCCCAAGAAAATGCTCTTTCTTTTTACAATTTTATCACATAATACGTAACATTGAAGCGACAATAGATAAAAACATTTATAAATTTTTAATATTGACCTTACGTCTAGAATACAATACAGGAGGTGAAATAATAATAACCGAATATGAAGTAGCAGCTAGCTCATTTATAGCAAAAGTCTTCCAGCATATTATGTCTCTTGAATCTATTTGGCGCAAGTAATTNAAGTAGCAGCTAGCTCATTTATAGCAAAAGTCTTCCAGCATATTATGTCTCTTGAATCTATTTGGCGCAAGTAATTAACACTAGTCACTGTACTGTCGTGTGGATGTCTGTAAAAGCATAACTCCAGTATACCAGATCCATTGTGTGCAGTCATTCCTTGTAGTGCGAATCTAAACATGAAACTTAACAGTCTGTAGCTTTCTTCTGCTGTGGTAACTTGCTTGACGAACACACAATCGTCATCCATATCATCACAATCAAATGAACCTATATTCCTAAACGCAGGTCTTGAAACATATCTTCACTTGTGGTAACGTGCTCGCCTCATGGCGCTGTGAAATTAGTTGGGTTCACAGACAATTGAGATTAGCTGCTCCCGAACACCGTTTAAGTCAAGTTTGAGTTAGGTGATGCTATATGGGTATTTAGGAAGTTGGTTGGTACGAATGGTGATGTTCGTTTGTTAGGTCATGCACAGTATGTTTATATTGCTCTCTGTGTGCTTGGTGTGCTGTGTGACATGTAGCGAGAGTAGAGTAGGCAAGAAGCTGACTTGTGTGACGGAGAGATGTGTTGGGTGGTGTGCGCAGGCGCGCTGCAGGCCAGGGACTACCGTTCCGCCAGCTGCATGAACTTCGGCAACGGAAGCAAGGAGACTCAGCTCAGCATCAACCTCAGGGCGTCGCAGGGCGAGCCCGACTACTGCGGAGTCTTCTACAACAACGTGAGTAACAGTGCTCGAATTGCTGGAAATGTGGACAAGGGGGAACAAATCCTCGTTCATATACAGGCTGCCCCCAGATATGTGGCAAGTAAAGAGCTAGGTTTACAGTAAAATAATCATGCGTTAAGAATTGTGCAATATGCGCTGATCTGGCATAAGGAAACACTTCAACTGCATTTGCAGTTTCCAATTAATGTTTTAATTCTTAATTCCAGCCGATGGAAACAGGCGACAAGCCCGCCATGTTTACTTTTGTTCCTTACCTAACCTTACCACAACCATATTTAAGCAGAACGTACCTCTATCAGATAAGCTTTTTTTTTTTGTGGACAAATATAATTGTAAACATGTGCACACACACGCCTTTTTAATATTTGTTATACTTAAATTATTGTAAATAACAGTTTACCTCCAACAGCGCCGACTGCTCTGTTCTAATTAGTCGCCGCCTTACAAGTTTCACTTAAGATATAAAATATAACTGTTTATTTTAACGCGTAAGGAAATCCCAACAACGCACACGACTTGCCAAGTTCCATTGGAAACCAATACATAGGATTACACGTTTAAGTTCTTCTGCACACGAAATAACGCATAATTTAACGCTTAATTTTTCTATTGAATACCCAGCTTACTCGGGGAGTGAATAGTACACCCCAAAACAACACGAAATGTCCCGGACATATGTCCTAAAGTCAATAGTTTCCGAGTTACATACCTTCCAAGATTGTACCACACGTATTGGTAATAGTGGATATTTTATGAGGTGTGCCTGTTAAGGGGGAAGTAGCCTCACCATCTTTGATTTACGTACTTTCCTTCATTTTTAAGTTTCGGAGTCAATATTTAAAAACCAAGCTAGTCAAGGCATAGGGAGCATCTAAACAGTTATTTTCAAATCCAAATTATTTTTCTTACGTGATTAGTTTCACATTAGTAACCGTAATCAAATATTACCTAATAATAATAATAGTTTCAATCCCACACGGAAAAAAATAGGTTANAATAGTTTCAATCCCACACGGAAAAAAATAGGTTATAATAGAAACCATAAAACTTTTCAGAATTCTTTAAGTATTCTCTATGTCATATCTAGCTTTGATTTTTTATTTATATATTTTGATTACGAAGATTTGTAAGAAAAATCGAAGATGGGATGAATACTATCCCCTTAATGTATTCAGCTGGAATGGTGTGTGTTACCTGTCTTGCACAGGTGGATAGACCGTGCAAGACCAATAGCCTGGCCTGCGCGCTCCCCGGATCTCAATCATGTGGGGGCATCTCAAGGGCATTGTTTTTTGCAACTCCAGTTCCCGACATAGCAGTACTTCGCCAGCGAATGGAACAAGGTTGCCAGCAGATACGTGCAATTCCTGGAGTATTTGAACGTATCAGACAATCAATGACGCGGCGTTTTCAGGCGTAAATTCAGGCACAAGGTGGATATTTTGAGCACTTCTTGTAGAGTGACGTATCACTGCTGGTACATGAACATGGTCACAGCTACTCGAACTGGAATGTGTCAGGAAGACTGTTACGAATAGGTTACATCCAGTATAGCACTGGAAGGTCTGTAACTCGGAAACTATAGACTTTAGGCCATATGTTCATAGGGATATTGTGTGGTATTTTGGATGTAATATCCACGCCCCAATTACTACCCACGTACTTGTTAACAGCCTGTATACAGTATGAATCACCTAAAACTTGCATCGTAAATACTTCGGAAATGAAAGGTGGTATTGATGTGATGGTTTCATAAAATTGAAGCTTAGACAAGGGCTCATAATTGCAGGCCAAGAACAGATTTTAATAAATATTAGAATGTTTATTTTTTTTAACAAAGTTAAATTTTTTCAAATGGAACAATGTCTATTCACTTCAAAAAAACTTAAACTAGAGGAAATTAGAACGCCAGTGGTGTGTTTTGCAAGTAGTTTATGTGTTATCGTAATATCACAATTTAAATACCTACAGTTGTCTGCGCCATTTTACTGCATAGTTACTAGGCTACGATGTTCGTATGTTTGTTTAGATACTGTTCCCCTTACATTGATTGCACTGGGACCTCCTTGTTAGTACTTTGTAATAATTCATACTACCTAGCCGTTTGACGTGCTGGAAGATGGTATTTACTATGATGGAAAAGTCGACATGCTCATGGTGTATGGCGAGTGTATGAAGAAAGCTGTTCGTTCTTGTAATGTGTACGCTGAATGATATCCCAATCGACGTCAACCATCTCGACAACTATTTCCTAACTTCTTTATACAATTACGGGAAACTGATAGTGTAACACCTCGAAAACGTAACAGAAACAAACGAGTGACCGGAGAAAAAGGTTTTTTTTCTTTCTTCAGAATTCACAGATATAATTTATTCACTTGTGTATTTCTTAAGAGAGTGCTGATACGTGGTGCAGTTAAATCGCATAAATGTACAAGATGTAACATGTGTTTTCTTGCTCGTTCATCACCGTTAGCAATTTCACCACAGAGTACTTAATTATACTGAGGTGAAACAGCCGCTTATTCCGCGAACTCTAGCCGCACACCAACAAAATGGCGTCACCGGCCAACACGTCGGAGCGCTGTTCGCCAATCAGCGCCTGTTAATCTACTCGCTAGCTGGCAGTCCAGCCAATGGGAAACAAAGCTTAACTAAGTCTATAAAATTGCACCACAGAAACAACTTATCGCATTTGTGAGCACTCAGATTAATAATATGTTGCATGAGAACAATTTATCACTAGGCATTACCAACACACCTATTTTCTCTCTTTTTTTCCATATTAATTATAAATAAAACGTAATTTATGGATAAAGTATAAGTAAAAGTTTAATTGAACCAAAAATGCGCTACTTTTATGTTATCCTTTTCATTCACAGTGCTCTCTATCTGGGACGTTGCATATGAAGTGGCTTGAATGGTCTGCACTGTACACAGCAGAACCTACAGTCCAATGAGAAAGCTTCCCTCCGCGTGGGAGACATTCGCTGCTGAGACTATGTTCCCTAGCCTCATAAACCACTGCTGCCAGTAACACGAAGCACAGATAGATTTATATTGATCCCGATGTAAGAAAAAGCGTCGCCTGGTTATCAGTACAGTTCCGAACAAAATGTTTGTTTGTTGCAACGCCTAATATTATACATTTCTTTAAAACTGAAATGGTTAACAGGCGTACAAAACGCTTATAATACGCATGTTTACGAAACAACCAAACACGTCATATACACGGGGTGATTTATCAAAGGTTTGATTCAAAAAGTGCCCCGAATAGACTATAGCATGCGCACTCTGCCCTATTTTAACAGTGACCGGAAACGCGAGGGAGCCGTGATGGCCCCGGGCACGACGGAGCGGTCTGGTGGTTCGGTACCGACCATTTCTGGAGGTCGTCCGCTCAGCGACCCGTGTCAGATTGCAGGGCCGGGGGACGTCTGCGTGCCTCGACGTGGACCTTCGTCACGCACTCTCGTGTCCCGTCCACTAGCACTTCCTGGGTCACCCGATCACCTCGGGACACAGAGGGTAGTCTATGAGCCAGAGACATATGGACTCAACCAGAACATAAAGCTGAGCCTTTCATATTTTGTCTGTTCGATACCGCTGATTATGAATATCATGACGTGGGCATCGAAGTCGGTAGATTTATGCCTCAAAATGGCGCTCAAAGATGACGACTTAGCTGTCTGGCCACTTTATATTCATAATGATGAGCATAGACCCGGAGATTTCGCGAATTCATTTCAAGATAAGTTAAACTTCAACCACATGTACATTTAAGTTTCTACTTCTATTGGACCACAGGACGACTTTTAACCAATAACGAACGTGCAAAAAAAAAAACAAGGTTGGAATCCCATGCTACCTAGAGCAAAGGCCAGTGATAAAATTACTCATGCTCGACTGCACAAATGATTGTGGAGTCTTGATTGTTGCCGAATAAATCCAGGAAATGTCCGGATCTATAGTAATGGGCAGGCACCTACAAAATCCGCTTTAATATCCTACAGCAGACTAAACTGCAAGCTGCTGTACGCTCGTTTAACTTCCGTCGTTCGCTGACCATTTTTGTGAGAGGACGTGAAGGACTATCTTAGCCGATAACAACAGTTCGTAGGTAGACAGGGACGCGCCCAGGATTTCGCTTTGGAGGGGGCACCAAATTTAAAAAAAAATGTTACTATATAAACAGGCAAATACTTAGTAAAAATATTATTTATTCACAAAATATTTTATTGAGAAAATGGTCATTTAAGTTTGCTAACCATAACTACTTCACATAAACATTTTTCACGCGTGTGTTTCTCTGTCATGGTTAGCAACAAGTGGTCAGTATCCAAGTGGCTCTTGGCTTGCTGTAGGGACACTTCTTTCAGTCCTCTTTAATTTTCAAGAATTTTTAAGCCACACAAATGAAGTCAACGATTTACAGATTATTCTCATCAGCAGTTCTATTAAATGTTTAAAGGCGGTTTTCTTTGCGTGGGGCACGAGCGCCAAGAGGTCACCCTGTGGGCAGAGTGGTCCATCTCCTATAGCTCGGCCGCACTGTTGCATGAACCTTTTATAAAGTCATCAGTGAATGTATTCACGCGCTGTGCCCGGGCAGCGACGTCTAGCTTGCCCCAAGGCAATGACGCGAATCTTGCAGATGTCTACTGGTAAGTGATGACACACTGAAAGAAATGTTTGTTACAGCCAACAGATCACTTGTTTTTATAAGGCCAAAGATATGTTTAGTTGCCCCAACAAAATATTTGGTCGAATGAACATAACTTGAAAAGCAACAAAATTAATTTAATTCGTCTAATAAAATACACACTTGAATAAACAAAAAAAACCTCTTTGTTGGGCCAAATGAAATAAGACTGCCAACAAAATTGTTCAATGTACTTTATTTATTTGTTTGATCACTTATTTTATTTACTTAGATAGAATGGAAAGTTCGAGAGTTTGTTTGTAATTTTTGTGACCATTAGGATAGTAAGTGTTTGTAGGTGAATTAATTGATGCTTAATAATGATATAAACATCCCAATAAAATAAGTACAACAAAATACTAAAAAGTAAAATTGTAAAACTTTCAATATTTATTTGCTCACGTTGTCCAGTATGTGAAACATAAATATTGGAAAACATCTCAATGTAATCAGAAGTCACTTTAGCTGAGGTTGCTAGGGCATTGCGCTCGGGTGCTAACGCCTTATGTTCGAATTCCGGCCAGCCTTGAAACTTTTTTTATATTAACCGAAACTGTCAAATGCACGCAGAGCTAAACAAAACTTTAGTTCCACCAACCAACAAAATATTTGTTAGGGGCAATCAAATAAGAATAACTAAATAATTTGGTCACAACCACCAAATATTTTACTGCCCCTGTGCAAACAAGTGTTTTGTTGGCTGAAACAAACCTTACAGTCCATGGGTCTGTGTTATAACAATCGGAGGGAGGTTCGTCGCCCCCGGCAGATGATGAAGAAGAGTACAGTATCGGGGTTTCCAGATGGCCAATCACCAGCCTGACAACCGCTTGTCAGAGACCTCGCCGCCGTAATGATTGGTCACGGCGTGTAGCGAGCCTTGGGCGTCGGCCGCACATCATCGCGTCCGTTCGGCCAGAACCACCCTGCTTCTTCTACTTACTACTCTGTGCAACTCAGGGTCGCGTGTGAGCATCTTCCGGGCAATGACGGGGAGGGGGAGGGGCAGTGGTGTAGTGGTCTGACTACTCGCCTCCCACCTAGGCGGGGTCGTTCTCAGATTTTATCCTGTGGGAATCAGAACCGAATGATGCCGCTGGTCTGCAGGCTTTCTCGGGGATCTCCAGATTCCCCCGCCCTTGCGTTTCACCGGCGCCGATCCATACTCACCTCGCTTCACCCTCGTCGTCTCTCAAGACCTTGATGTTAAGAGCTGCCCGAATCTCTCCATTCTCCACTCTGGGAAGAGGAGATGTTAGAAACCTCTGAGTATGGCCAAGTTCCTAATAAGATGGACATATTTATTTTTTTCAACGAATTAGGGGATTAAATCTTTGGGACAACTCAGTATAAATGCGCATCCCTTGTTATTATCATAGTTTTACGCGCTGAAACAAGTTCTATGCGTGGTCCGGCTATGTGGGGAGTGACCCACCTCGACCCTCCCCTTCCCCAGGCAGACCCCACTTGATGCTCCGTCACTCGCCGGGGGAATGATTGACAGCGGCGACATGACTGGCGTCACAGCCCCTCCTCCGCCCCTCTGCTGGAGAATCCGACGAGTTTAAAGGATGCGCAAGAATATTCTGGGAACTAGGACCCTCGGCGCAACGCGGCATTTAGAGAAATTTGTGGGCGATGGTCTACGATCCTATAAATATTGCAGCGGTCCAAGGGTCAGGGGGCTTTTTGTGGAAGCCAATTAGCTGAGTGCGGTAATCGAGCGACTTGTAGTGCAGCGAAGAACATCGGTGAAGAGGACGGACGACGACAGGAGATTGCGTGACGATGGCAGACGAGGCGTTTGTGGTGTGAACGGACTCGAGGGCGTGAAACCCGGCGAGTGAGGGCTACTGTGCATGAGGGCGGTCGGAGAACTCTAGAACATTGCGGACTGGTGGGATCTGGACTAAACTGAGATGGNGGGCTACTGTGCATGAGGGCGGTCGGAGAGCTCTAGAACATTGCGGACTGGTGGGATCTGGACTAAACTGAGATGGACTGTATGAACATGTGATACGGGTTTTATTGTAAATATTGGAACTGTCAAATATTGACATGTAATTTATAAAATAATTGAATAGGTTTTGATACACTGTCTGTTAAGACTGGTTTTAAGTTATTTAATAACAATAATTTCTTTGAGGTAATTGTAAACTTGTATTGATTGGATTCATCAATTGTAAATAGCAAGATATACCAATTTATTGTGATATATTGNGGGTAATTGTAAACTTGTATTGATTGGATTCATCAATTGTAAATAGCAAGATATACCAATTTATTGTGATATATTGAGACGAGAGTATTTTCATTGTAATTATTTTTAATAAATTATAAAATTTTAATAAACTCTTAAATTTAATTAAGACCGCCATCCCTTAAAGAACCTGGTTCAGCACACTGTCTTTGAGAAAATTGTAATAATATTTTACCTTTGTAAGAAATTATATTCATTCTCTCTACCATTATATAAGAAGTGCCCAAAATTTTCACACGCCAGTAAATAACCTTAAAAAATTTTCGGAAGGACGCCTGAAATTCGTGTATTTCTTTATTTACTCAAATATCATGCCATTAAAAATATTTTAGTCAGGGTTTACTCGAAAATATTTAAACTCCGTCCTCCGTACTTCCTGGCTACTTATTGCTCTTCCAGTGTTTCTCTTGCTATTGTCGTTTTTTCTTCCACTATTCTAGTTACTTAAGTAGGGCAGACAGCCACTTGTTCAGTCCTCGTCAGTGTTTTGTTCCACGTAAGCTCCATTGGTGTCAGCCCTGTGGTGGTTTCAATAATCTGGTTGAGGCAGTCCTGCGTTTCCCCCAGATGTAAGGGCCAGGTTGTGTGCCTCCGTCTACAGAACTCTCTAAGCGGGCGGTTGGTTTCACTAATTTTTCTTTCCAATTTGAATAGTTTGNAGACCTTGATGTTAAGAGCTGCCCGAATCTCTCCATTCTCCACTCTGGGAAGAGGAGATGTTAGAAACCTCTGAGTGCGGCCAAGTTCCTAATAAGATGGACATATTTATTTTTTTCAACGAATTAAGGGATTAAATCTTTGGGACAACTCAGTATAAATGCGCATCCCTTGTTATTATCATAGTTTTACGCGCTGAAACAA
>NQII01003762.1:228466-243486 GCA_002778355.1 Clitarchus hookeri | reverse complement strand
CTAGTACGTGAACTGCTGTCGTGCAATATGCGGCTCATATAGCGGCTGCTATACCAGCTTGTGCACCAGGCCTTGTAGAAGCTACTACAAGACCAAGTACGACAGCAATTTCCGTGTAACATCGGCTGTAGTTGTAGGATAAGAGTACCACTGCCGTAGTTGGAGCCCTGGCAGCGAGGCCTTACCCTGGGACGTCAACTCAATCAGACCTTCTGCCGGCGGGCTCACTTCGTCTCAGCCAGGCCGGGGCCAAAGCGCACGTCCCAAGACCGATCCCCACCTGCGCAATCCCACTCCGGTGACCTTGAAGCCCGCACGCACGCCTCTTGCCCTATCAGCGCACGAACCTTGCTAAACATGACAACGTCAAGAGGTTCGGACTTCGGAACAGAGGCATACGTACGCGACAAGCACTGACGGACATCGTCTCAAGGTCGCCGGTTAGACTCGTTGGATTTCCTTTCCTTCCTCCTCCTAATGGAGCTCCGAATCCCGCCGGCCGTAAAATTATATACCCATCCCCACCTCCTAGGTGGGGGTGGAGGACAGGTCCCTTCCATCACATCTCTTCTCTCTCCAAGGCCAATCTGGTGCAACCCACTACGAACAACTATACATCGAGGGACTACACCATACTCTGAGGAGGTAATGTCTATTCCATATTCGGTTTTTCTTATGAATCTTCGTAATGAAAATCTATGAACAGACACAAAAAATCAAAGCTAGACATGACATGAATAACTACTTTACTAATTTTTTTAGTTTTGTACGGTTTCAGTTATGGCTGTATTTTTTCCGTGTGGGATTGACATTATTAAATTATAACTTATTATTTTATTCCGGTTAAAATGTGAAACTAATTCATGTAGGCCTAAGAAAAATAAGTTGAATTTTCAAAGAACTGTTAAGATATTCCCTGCCCCTTGACAAGCTTGGTTTTTAAATATTGACTCCGAAAATTAAGCTATGGAGGCAAGTACGTAAATCCAAAATGGTAAGGATACTTCCCTTTACATACGAAGCAGTCTTATTTTCACCTAATGAGCCTGTTCTCTACGTAGACTCGCCCATCCCGCGCGGAACTATAAGAAACATGTCAAACAGTAGCGTGGGTGTTTTTTTACATTAAGCTTTATAAAATATCCATCGTTTGCATAACCTGAGTGTATTATTATAGTTGTACCAAAACTAGTTCAGAGGATTGGTGCTAACACTTCAGAAAATATTTTTATATAACCAAAGTATTTTAGCATCGAATCCAAACCACTTTATTCTGATAGCGTAATTGGAAAAAGAATTGAAAATCAAAGTAGTTGCTGCTCTGGCATGTCTACTCCACGGCGCACTTCCCCTATGCCCCGCAGCTGTGTGTTCCCTAGAATGGTTTAAGTCTTCGAAAACAATCAGGCCAACCTTAGGAAACGATGCGGTTGTGGGTCTACACTGAAAAAATTTGTGGGCACTATAATTTTATTTTGCGGTGCCAATAAAAAAATTGTATTCCTCACATAGTTTCAACCTCATGGGTCTATAATAAAGATGGAGGCGTCCTTTTTGGTTTCTTCATCAACTNTGTATTCCTCACATAGTTTCAACCTCATGGGTCTATAATAAAGATGGAGGCGTCCTTTTTGGTTTCTTCATCAACTTGTTTCAAGTAGTGGCCACGGATAGCGCCCCACACTCTGAAACTGCGATGTGATTGGCCAGATACGAAAGCCGGCACAGAACCTCACAAAAAGTTTGGTAGGGTGTATACTAAAAAAAACTGTGTGGCCAGCACAAAATATTTTTCAATATAACCAGCCAAGAGACCAAGTACAACAGANTGTATTCCTCACATAGTTTCAACCTCATGGGTCTATAATAAAGATGGAGGCGTCCTTTTTGGTTTCTTCATCAACTCGTTTCAAGTAGTGGCCACGGATAGCGCCCCACACTCTGAAACTGCGATGTGATTGGCCAGATACGAAAGCCGGCACAGAACCTCACAAAAAGTTTGGTAGGGTGTATACTAAAAAAAACTGTGTGGCCAGCACAAAATATTTTTCAATATAACCAGCCAAGAGANGGCCAGCACAAAATATTTTTCAATATAACCAGCCAAGAGACCAAGTACAACAGAAGCAGGACCAGCAAGTGATGTAACACTGAACATGCCCCCAGGACCGTCGACAACTCCTAAGGACCCGTGGGGAAATACATTTTTGGGTCCCGTTCCCCGCATAACCCATTCATAATAAGTGTACACAATAGTGTATATTACACACGTGTGGGTAATTTTTGGTCTTTACTGCACACGTCGAAGCTTAGTTACCAACGATCTTATCTGTGGCTATATGATTCGCAAACTGTCTTACTGCTCTAGGGCGTAATTTGTTAATATTACTGTAGCTGAACATATAGCCTACAGCTCGTTGGCTGTGACAACGAAACTAGTTTTGTTTCGACTTAAATACCCCACGCATCATCAATTTCTTTGGAACTCCTGAAACTGTAAATTAAATTGTCTCTGAAAGGATAAAACGTGCAACTATTTGAACACTTGACACACTTAAAACGAAGAACTTAAAAGGCCATGTACTTGTTATGTGAATAACCAAACTAGTGCATATATTTTAATGGAGACTTCAAGGATAGTTTTTAATTAGTTCGTCTGAAAATAACTTAGTTTCCATCCAATTATGAACAATATTTTATCAAAGACACGTACTTCAGACACTGAACATGCACACACAACACAGATTTAAAACTGAAACCTGGTAGGAAATAATAAAATCTCGAAACCTGGCCAGACCCCCTTTCCCCCTCTCCAAACCTTCTGGTTCCGGGGCCCACGGATTCCTACCCATTCCTGCCCTCATCACGGTGAGTAGACTGTTCCAAGGTAAAGTGAGCACTTTCGAGGTCCCAGCTACTTTTACCTTTCAGCCATACTTAATTCCTTAATCACATTTAAAATAAATATTGCCTCGTAAGTGATAAACACAGTGTGTATCATCCACCGCACTCGGAAGTGAACGTACAAGGCTACAACAATATATATTTATTGACTATTATTCGAAATGCTCGCTTCACCGTGAACATGCCAGCACTGCTTCCGCTGCCAGCAGGTACTCACCTTGTCGGCGACGACCTTCTCGAGGGTGGGCCTGCGCGACAGGATGGTCGCCGACTGGCGGTGTGCGAACGCCAACTTCTGGCACGTGAAGACTCCGGCGTAGTTCTCGTAGTCCGTCATGAAGACCGAGTACGTAGCGCTGCCGGCTACGCCTGCACAACAAGACGCACGCCCTCAGTCGCAGCTGCAGCCAGGCCGCGTCCACGTCCTCACATTCCCAACACATCACATTCACTCACTAACGAAGAACTATGCTTGCTTTGATTTGTCTTTGAATTGCGAAATTATTATTTACGTTCAGCATGTGTCGTAGCATGTGTAATTTAGCCCATCATCCGAAAATACAAAAACCATTTTAGGCACGTAATTATTCAAAATTTTTTTTTAAAGAATTGCGGTGTACCTTTCACAAATTATTATATAAATTACGTGTAAATACGTTTTTAGAAGCTTATTATAGAAGCAAAATCCTCTTGTTACTTTTTTGGCCACCTCAAACCTTCCCCACTCTTACCGCGCTGCGAGAACTTCTGCTTGAAACAAACAGAACAATGCGGAACCAGGGACCTAGTTAGAACCCTCCCACAGTCCCTCTTTATCCACACTGATAGAAATCAGCAGAGAGAATTTAACAGAACCATTCTGTAATGGCATTACATGGTAGCGACAAGTAAACTTTACTACCGGCACGGAATGTTTTGTAATACTTTACAATTCAAAATGTTAGCAGGACAATATAAATATGGTTAAAAGGCATTCTGGTGTGGTTAACGATATTTTCTGTAGCAAGAACTATACAGATAGTTGTGAACACAATCGTACAGTATTGTTACTATAACGTAACAAGACATTTTAAACCCAACAGTACTGTTTGGTAACTTCAACAGAATGTTCTGTTTAAATCACCTCGTTTTTCTTTCCAAAAGTTTACATAGAAAGTATGGTAGCTACAACAGTGTCGTGAACTGTTTGAAGTAACCTCTAATTCTTTTAAAGATTATGGAACTAGTAGAATTGACAATACAGAATATAAATATAGAGACTGTTGACAATCTGTGATGGTACTGTGCAACGTCTAAAGTGTTGACAGGCACCGCAACGTTAGGCGTTAAATGTAATACTAACCACAAGGCTGCTGGAATGTCCTATTTGTTTTTAAAAGACGTACATCACTTACACAAACAGAACATTACAATTAAATAACTAAAACATATTTTTATTGGTACTACAAATTATCTGATGTTAAAGGGAAACCTGTTCACACAAACGTTACACGTAAAAACATTTTTATGTCAGATGACACCCAATGTATAGTATAAATATATATAAAATAAAGGAAAGATTATTTTATTAAATAAATAAGCTAACTCATATTCGTCACGCCGAGATTCGTCTGCAGACACGATACATAAATTGCTTAAATAATATTTAACAATCTAAAACAAATATATTAAAAAAACATAAATGCAATAACTGATGTAATAGTCGAGCGTTCTAAGGCGTTCATCTTTCAACGCAAGGCCCGGCAGTTCGAGGCTGTCTGATTCCACAAGGAAATTTTCAAGTTATGAAAAATAAGTACAGATAGCAGCTCATCGTGTGAGCCGACTAGGGAATTACAATAGACCACACAAGATAGTTAGGGCCACAATGCTGCTCAGTTAGGGAAACAGAACAGATTATTAGCACTACCATATGTACCTGCTGGGTGCACAATCAGCTCTGTAGCGGCATGGGAGCAGCATTTGTAATCGCAACATTCTATACTATAGAAAGTAATGACGTCACTGATTTGTGACGCACTGACATTTTACAATATGCTCTGTTGGCGTAACCATACCTTTAACAATATTCGTAGGGTAGCCCCAACTAAACAGTTTGTTGTCCCTATTTTAACAATCTTTGGAGAGTAACGGCTACAGAATTATGGTTCCTACAACAATATTTTTCTTTCAGTGCGGCCCCAACTTCCTTGAACTAACAATACGTAAATAATCTAAATACTAAATTAGAATAATGTAATTAATGTGTTAAGCTCAACAGCACTCAAAACCGATCTCTCGTGCGAAAATGTATCCAATATATTTCAAAATACATCGCACAATAAATTTGTTTACTAAACTAAATTTTCGTCAAAGATTATAAAGTTTTCCAAGCACATGAATTAAAGTTTGGCTCTCTCCACTTAAATTAAGGCGCCGATGTACATATATACATACTGTGATATGTATTCCCAAAAAGAGTTATTAAATCGAACTTGTCACAAGACAACATGTTGAGCATCCCATCCGCGGCTGAATCGTGCGAACCTCGGGCGAAGCCGNAATTATGAACAATATTTTATCAAAGACACGTACTACAGACACTGAACATGCACGCACAACACAGATTTAAAAATGAAATTTGGTAGGAAATAATAACATCTCGAAACCTGGCCAGACCCCCTTCCCCTCTCACAAAACCCCCTGGTCCCGGGCCCCGCGGATTCCTACCCATTTGTGCCCTCATCTCGGTGCGTAGACTGTTCCAAGGTAAAGAGAGCACTTTCGAGGTCCCAGCTACTTTTACCTTTCAGCCATACTTAATTCCTTAATCACATTTAAATTAAATGTTGCCTCGTAAGTAATAAACACATTGTGTATCATCCACCGCACTCGGAAGTGAACGTACAAGGCTACAACAAAATATATTTATTGACTATTATTCGAAATGCTCGCTTCACCGTGAACATGCCAGCACTGCTTCCGCCACCAGCAGGTACTCACCTTGTCGGCGACGACCTTCTCGAGGGTGGGACTGCGCGACAGGATGGTCGCCGACTGGCGGTGTGCGAACGCCAACTTCTGGCACGTGAAGACTCCGGCGTAGTTCTCGTAGTCCGTCATGAAGACCGAGTACGTAGCGCTGCCGGCTACGCCTGCACAACAAGACGCACGCCCTCAGTCGCAGCTGCAGCCAGGCCGCGTCCACGTCCTCACATTCCCAACACATCACATTCACAAACTAACGAAGAACTATGCTTGCTTTTTTTTGTCTTTGAATTGCGAAATTATTATTTACGTTCAGCATGTGTCGTAGCATGTGTAATTTAGCTCATCATCTGCAAATACAAAAACTATTTTACGCACGTATTAAATAAAATAACAATTTAAAAGAATTGTGGCGTACCTTTCACAAATTATTATAAAAATTATGTGTACATTTTTGTGTTAGGTTTTTAGACGCTTATTATAAAAGCAAAATTCTCTTGTTACTTTTTTGGCCACCTCAAACCTTTCCCTCTCTTACCGCGCTGCGAGAACTTCTGCTTGAAGCAAACAGCACAATACAGAACCAGGGACCTAGTTAGAACCCTACCACAGTCCCTCTTTATCCGCACTGAAAGAAATCTGCAGAGAGAATTTAACAGAACACTTCCGTTATGTCATTATATGGTAGCGACAAGTAAACTTTAGTACCAGCACGGAATGTTTTGTAATACTTTACAATTCAAATTGTTAGCATGACAATCTAAATATTGTTAAAATTTATTCTGTTGTGGTAACGGTATTTTCTGCATCCGGAACTATACAGATAGTTGCGAAAACAATCGTACAGTATTATTACGATAACGTAACAAGATATTTTAAACCCAACAGTGCTGTTTGGTAACTTCAACAGAATGTTCTGTTGAAATCACCTCGTTTTTATTTCCAAATGTTTACATAAAATTATGGTAGCTACAACAGTGTCGCGGACTGCTTGAGGTAACCTCTAATTATTTTAAAGATTATGGAACTAGTAGAATTGACAAAACAAATTATAAATAAAGAGGCTGTTAACAATCTGTGATGGTACTGTACTGTGCAACCTCTAAATTGTTGACAGGCACCGCAACGTTAGGCGTTAAATGTAATACTAACCACAGGGGTGCTGGAATGTCCTATTGGTTTTTAGAAGACGTACATCACTTTACAGAAACAGGACACAACAATTAAATAACTAACGCCATATTTTTATTGGTACTACAAATTATCTTATGTGAAAGGGAAACCTGTTCACACAAACGTAACACGTAAAAACATTTTTAAATCAGATAACACCCAATGTTGTATAGTATAAATATATATAACATAAAGGAATGATTATTTTATTAAATAAATAAGCTAACTCATATTCGTCACGTCGAGATTCGTCTGCAGACACTATACATGAATTGCTTAAATAATATTAAACAATTTAAAACAAATACATTTAAAAACCTAAATGCAATAACCGATGTAATAGCCGAGCGTTATAAGGCGTTCATCTTTCAACGCAAGGCCCGTCAGTTCGAGGCTGTTTGCTTCCACAAGGAATTTTTCAAGATATGAAAAATAAGTACAGATAGCAGTGCATCCTATGAGCCAACTAGGGAATTACAATAGACCACACAAGATGGTTAGGGCCACAATGCTGCTCAGTTAGGGAAACAGAACTATTATTAGCACTTCCATATGTCATTGCTGGGTGCACAATCAGCTCTGTAGCGGCATCAGAGCAGCATTGTAGGGAATACCACACTGGATTGTAGTCGGAACACTACTCGTTTGTAATCGCTACATTCTATTCTGTAGAAAGTAATTACGTCACTGATTTGTTACGCACTGACATTTTACAATATGTACTGTTGGCGTAACCATACCTTTAACAATATTCGTAAGGTATCCACAACCAAACAGTCTGTTGTCCCTATTTTAACAATCTTGGAGAGTAATGGCTACAGCATTATGGTTCCTACAACAATATTTTTCTTTCAGTGCGGCCCCAACTCCCTTGAAACAACCATACGTAAATTACCTAAATACTGAATTCAAATAATATAATTAATGTTTTATGCTCAACCGTACTCAAAACATGTCTCTCGTGCGAAAATGTATCCAATATATAACAAAATATATCGCGCAATAAATTTGTTTACTAAACTAAATTTTCGTGAAAGATTATAAAGTTNATATCGCGCAATAAATTTCTTTACTAAACTAAATTTTCGTGAAAGATTATAAAGTTTTCCACGCACATGAATTAAATTTCGGCTCTCTCCTTTTTCGGAACCCAGTTACGATTGAGATGCCCGCTCTTCACGGAATAAATTAAGGCGCCGATGAACATATATACAAACTTTGATATGTACTCCCAAAAAGATTTATCAAATCGAACTTGTCACAAGACAACATGTTGAGCATCCCATCCGCGGCTGAATCGTGCGAACCTCGGGCGAAGCCGGCTAGAGTACTCACTGAGCGGGAAGCGGACGCGCATCTTGGCCGGGGAGTCCGGGTCCGGCACACTCAGCTCCCCCGTGTAGCGGTACACGTGGTCGACACTCGTCAGCCCCAGCAGCAAGTGCTCGCTGTCCTGCTCGAGCGTGTAGTTCCGCTCGCCCAGGCCGCGAGCGTACTTGTTCACCAGGCAGCGGCTGCCGGTCGACGTCTTCTGGATCACGTACCACTTGCCCAGGAACTGCAACACACCCGCCACCCCAGTGACACAACTGGCATCTCGTCAAACACAAGTACAAGCGGCTAGACAGCTCGCTCTCGAGACCTTGGCGTTTGGAGAAACCCGAGTCCCTCTACTCCGCTCTCTGCTGTGTGTGGTGCAGTCTTACAACGCGGGAAGACGGGATCTCTGATGACCGGGCATCTGACCATGTGCCAACACAAGAAGGCCATACACTCTAAAATAAAAGAGTTGAAAATGATCCAAATCAGTGAATTTGACTACAGATCAGTTGTAACTGCTCCACTTGANCTGCTGCAACCGCTCCACTTGAATTACTAAAATTTTACTGATCATTTTAGATGTTCGTATCCACTGATTAGAAAGTGATTTTTAATGATTCCTAGTTAATTGCACTTTCTTGGCTGTAAAACCTCAGTGCATTCCACTGATTCGCCAGTAGTCATTACCGGAAGATTCAGCAAAATAATTCTCACCTAATCATATTTACAGTGATTAGTGAACTTGTTTGGTTAGCTGCCGTTACTGTGCGGCTTTTTTATGTAGCCCTGAATGGGCGCAATCTATATAAGTAGGCTAACTACTGAAGTCAGGGATGACGAACAGGTTCTAGTGGTGTGCCAGGCCTTATGCCTATATGCTCTACAAGCTAACCTCGGATGTAGAAGGAGAATGCACCAATGAGATAAGTGGGGTTTTGGAGTTCCAAGATTGCATTTGTGGCCTCGCCATCCCCTCCTACATAACTACTACTAGGCCCGTGGAGGGGTCTCGGTAAATCGGTGGGGCCGCCGGAGGAAACCCATGACGACAGACATACAGTGTGGGTTTTCCATGTTAGGAATGAAAATATAGAATACGTGCATTGTTTGTAAGTGTAATAACGAGAAAAATAAAGACAAGCTGCTGAGGGGATTAGGGCCTCGTATTACAGCTGTAAAAGAATAATTCCCCTGGAAAATGCCCGAGGGCGGCCGAAGCCCACTTCCCCTTGCTGCCATCTGATGGGTAGCTTAACACTTCGTGTGCTGCCCAAGTGAATGAATTGCATGAAGTTTGACGTTACATGACGACATCCGCATTCTTTGAAGGCATGGGCGAAGAAATATGACTTCGTCAGCAGTTTGAATAATGTTCTCTGCTACATAATATCACGTCAGCAACACTCATGGTGTAAGTTACTCAAATGAACACTGTACATTGTATTTTTGTACGTGGGAGAGAACGTTATATTGGTAGGCTTCCAACTCAGCATTATATTGCCAGATAATCGGCCAGTAACAAACGTTGTACTGCATAATAAGCGTGTCCTGTGTTGCGTGAACCAATAGGGCAGTTGTAAACGGGAATACAGAGACCAGCAGAACTGATCGCCATGCAGATACTGATAAGGGCGATTTATTTCTTTCTAGCTTGTATTAACCGTCAGTTGATGCGTGTGAGGTATGGTCGAGACTCACCTTGGACATGTCGAAGTTGGCCTGGGGCTCGACGGTGGGGCAGGAGCCCAGGTGGTAGGAGTGGCCCAGTACCACGCCAGCCAGTAGCAGTGCCGCGGCCAGCCCGCGTAACATGCTCGTCGTCGCTGCTCCGGCCATTATTCACTCTGCAAGCAAGGAAGGAAGTGGTTCGTTTAACAACGCCACCAGCTCCGCCTCACCCACTCCCTCATTACAACAGCCGGGATCATCGGCGCCCCATCCTCTCGCGCCCACCGTCTCCGTGCACTCATTAACAACTGCCATGAAAAAAAAAATGTATATATAACCTGATCAAGCTAAAGTGAACACTTTCTGAGAATGCGTCATCAGACATAATAATCATTAAATATATTTCATTTTCACCTCTGACTTTTGGTTTTGAGAACGGTTAAATGCATCATAGCTGTGTTTATATTATCAAGTGACGGAAGGGTATAAATTGACTCAAATAAAAAAGTAACCAGGGCTTCAAAAGTGCTCACTTTACCGTGACCAGCGTATACCAGTGGTATAACATCTAGGAAACAGCCAAACACTTGATACATACGGAAATTTTTTTAAGTAACGGTGAATAGGCCATATGGGGTAAGGGCATACATAGTACAGAGCCCCTCCCAAAATTTAGTAAAGAGCGCCGGAATGAAAGTACAATTCGCACCCAAACTTGTTTTAATATTTAACAAAATGCATTTATATATCTTAAGTAGATAGGTAAAGCCGATTCCAGGACAAGGGTTGAGGGCTAAGACCGAGAGACACTACCGACATCTTGGATTCAGCCATCTTAAAAAAAATCACTTGTTTTACCACAATAAATCACTTCAGAAATTAATTATTTTACCCAAAAATTACTTTTTCCCTTAAAATATATATATTTTTTTTCCAAACCCTCCTAAATTTCCAAAAATCTATGAAAAAAGAGCTTGTTCCTAAATGCAGCTGACTGGAAGCTCCGAAAGCCAACTCTCGGCCTATTTGAAATATTTGCGGGGCTTGCTTAGCACTTGTAGGCAACCACTGCCTCACCCCACACTAGCTCACCTCACCTTATTCCCACCAACCAAACACAAAAAAAATCATTAAAAATCACAAAAATAAAAACAAATCTTAAAAATTAAAAAAAAATTTCAAGATGTACATTTAGGAGGTCCGGGGTTTGATGACAGTTGCATCGACGAAATTCCCGATACGACCGGCCCTCGCCAGATCGACCACTGTCCATCTCGTCAGCCATGTTGGACTCAAGTGACCTCGACCTTGAACCCAGACCTTGACTTATTTTGAAACCAAATAATTGTAAAAATTTTTAATATTTATAAATAATACCAAAAATTTTGAGCCCAAGACGCGTCATAATCGTGTATGGATAAGCATATGCCATCACTTTTATAGGCCTAGTCAGCATTAATTGCAATACAAATATTTCTAGGTCCTTAAGATTTGAAATGTAGAAGGGCGATAATAGTAATAATTCTGATTAGCATACTTAAAACTACTTAAGAGTCGAGACAGTGAATAATTTACATATTCTGGCATCATTTAATACTTAGACTTTAAGAAAGGAGACTGGAAATGTAGTAACAGAATGAGAGTTTCTTGCATGCTTCCGTAATACTATAAGTGTAATTTAAGTACAAATAAGAAATAAATAAATATTTCTTAATTTAAAAATAATTTTTGAAATTGTATAATAAATACAGATCTTCGATTTTACATCACCTATGCCTATTAAATCAAAATGGACGCCACTGTTCTGCCCTTGAAAAATAAGTCTCCCAAGCCTGGTTAGGCCAGTCGTATACTAGACATGGAGCTATTTAAACGCCCAGAAGTGTAGGTTTTTACAACAAATTAAAACAAAGTTTTTTTGAAATGTTTGATATAATTTTAATTTTTTAGGTTTTTATAATTTTTTGGGGTATTTGGAATTGTTTGGGTTTATGGTCATTAAAGGTCAAAGAAATGGTTTCAGGTCAAGGTCACACATCAAGGTCACCTGACTCCAACATGGTTGACGAGATGGACACTGGTCGACCTGATGAGGGCCGGTCGTGTCGGGAGCTTAGTCGATCCACCTGTCATAGAAGTTCGGACCTCCTACGCGTACACCTTCAAAAATAAAAAAATAAAATTTCATTTTAAGATATTTTTAAGTTTGTGATTTTTCTTGATTTTTTATGTTCAGGCGGTGGGAAGGGAGTGAGTTCAGTGTGGTGGGATGAGTGTGAGGTTAACGTTAAATGTTCTTTGATTTTTAAATTTTTTTCGATTTTTTTTATTTTATATGAATTGCCAGAAGATGTGGGGTGGAGATGTAGTGTGGGGATGGTGATGGTGGGGTGAGTAATGGAAGGGTGTATAACGTAATATGTTACTCAATTTTTAAGATTTTCTTTAAGATTTTTGTGATTTTTCTTGATTTCTCATGATTGGCCGCTGGGAAGGTGGTGAGGTGAGCTTGGCTAGTGTGGGGCGAGGAAGTGGTAGTCTACAAGTACAAAGGAAGCCTCGGGGCCACAGCCTTAGTTAGCCTTTGTCCTGGAATCGGCAATATCTATCTACTATAGTATAATATCTCTATTTGTTATAATGTGTTACTGATATTAACGTACACATTCTCTTATGGGTTATGGACTTATGTCTATATTTTACATAGAATGAAATTTATATTTCGATCGCTTCAAAATTAAATTCAAAAGAGAAGGCAAAATGTTTTAAGTGGTGCGCTTAAATGCGTGCCTCCTAAATAGGAGACGTAGTTACGCCACGGTTTTATACAGTAGTATGTTCTCATTTTCTGTTTTTTGCCCACTGTATTAATTTAGGCTACATGAACAAATTACCTTAACATACGTTCATCTAGTGATACAGTATTGTAAAATTGTTACAAATAAGTAACTTTTGTAAACAAGACCAGCTATACCTACTTTAAATTTGTTTGGGGGTGATTAGAGAAAAGTGTCACAACTAAACTATTGTAGGTAAAATTCTTTTCGGGTTTTGAAAATTAAGGAAAAAATAGCGACATTGTATTTAAATATTTATTTGTTCTCAGAATACTGCAATTAACGTAATTTGTAATTTAATTTCTACTTAACTGAAATTGCATAGTATATATGAAGGATGCAACGGGTTCTCAACAGTATTATTCACAATATTAATTTTTGTTTAAGGAGCAAAACGAGCCATATTAATACTCTTTATTATTAGCTCATGCAATGTTAATAAGCATGAAAAGTATAACATTTCTGAAACTGTAATTTTAAAAGTTTTATATTTTATGCAAAAAATAACGTTTAAATAAAAAAGTGTAACATAAATTGGTGTTACTACAAACAAATGATATGAAAAATATATATATATACTATTACTAGAACAGCGAGTATTTAGTGGACTGATGTGGCAGCAGGCGAGACCACAGACGAGTTCTCTACACATTCGAGACACTATCGACTGCTTATTGGTTGTTGGGATCACGTGAAACTTTCGTACAGGACTGTTCAAGGCTCATTTGAACTATCACTTCCTTTTTATTATTGGATCACAGATAAACGGCACGTGTACAAACAACTGCTCTTCAATCAAAGTAGCACGAGAAAAAAAGAAGTGCTTCAAATCTAGCTCGCCACAGAGCGAATTCGCGATTTATTCAGGGCTCTAATTATAACACAAACTGTTTGTAAGTTAATGCTAGATGTAACTTTAAAACAGTATATTATAGACACAAACTTTAAATTCTTTGTCAGATACAGCTAACAATATGCCAATACATAATAAAACTACCAACATTTCAAAACATTTTTATTAAAAAAATTTATCTTCATTGTATAAAATAAAAATAAACCACTTTTTAATCACTTCCCCGATTATTAAACCTACTTTTGAAACGCAAATGTCAACATTTTGCTGCCATTAAAGCAGGTTTTGCATCTGCGTCCATCATTAGATATGCGAACTTTGCAACTGCATTTCTTTTCTTTACGATCTTAAGATATGAATAACGGGCTTTGCTCCTTCAATTTACGGTAAGATTTCAAGCCAAAGAGAGATAAAATTTAGTTGTACCGAAATTTCAAATTTTGTTTTGGGTAAAGGCCTAGCTGTCTTTAAATATACGCTGCTCAAACATATACATGTAACTACGATGCACGTTCTTAATTTAATGTACGTAAAATGAAAATCAACCATGTTTAACGTAACCTGAATAAGTCATTACGATTTGTATAAAACAAGAGAACAGTTTTTTCTAACTAGCTGTCAATATGACTTTATTCCAATCATGGTTTATGATGACATGTGAGTTGTTAAATTTACATTATCCCAGACGTTTATTTAAAATCTCTTAGTTAAACGTGAATCAGATAGGCGAATGTAATATATATATATATTAACGACGACTCATGTACCGCCACTGTGGAAGACATGGAGGCTTATATGGTCAGAGTTAATGTCCCCCAGGCACCGACTATAAGGTGCGTGGAGGTTGCAGGTTTGGTAATGAGGTAGACTATGACTGTGGTATTTTGAAGTACGAATATATTGTCTCGTGTCTATATTCACAAATACACAACATCAAAACTTTAGAGGTGCGGTACTGTGCTAGTTCGGTTACTCGGATTTACTGGGCGAATTCTTGGTTGAGTGGGGCTTCTGTGACGGTGATTGTCATACTTAACTCAGTGGTGAGTGCTGTCAGCTATGGTGGGCAAGCTCCGGCGGTGTGGTTGGCCTTGGCAAGGCCGCAGTTGCTGTCAGCTCACTGTGGTGCTGTTCTAACGACGTGTGGCCGGGGGTCCGATTTCCCCCCGGCCAAAATGGCGCGGCTGACTTCTCTCTGCTCGAACTGACGTCTCTCGGCGGTCGATCTGAACTAACTGACTGTCCGACGCGGTGATAAGCAACTTACTGACCCGGGCGGTAGTAATCGACTGACCCCC
>NQII01003762.1:197791-228198 GCA_002778355.1 Clitarchus hookeri | reverse complement strand
CGCTTCAGCTCCATGTGTCCCGAAATTTTCCACCTGCCTGTGGTTCCACGTGCCGTCTAGAAGGCGCCTAGCGAAGTGCGCGAGGCGGGGGTGGTGTGAGGGGGTGATGGATGTGAGCCAATGTCGTGCTATAATCCCTAAACCGGCACGCGACTATATATATATATATATATATATATACATATATATAAGGACCGCAATCAACATCTTTGCACTGTTGTGTAACAACTTCAAAACTAGCAAAATTTTATATACATAAACGATCCTGAATTTAGTTAGCTATTTCGCCCGTCTTCCTAAAATTGTTATTGTTCCAATACAGCAAACAAACAATGATAGTAAATGATGTATATCTTAAAATTATGTATGCTTACATAATTGAGAATGTAAATGTAGGCATAATGTACAGGCCTTAGGAAGTACTGCAGTAATCAATTATTTATCAATTAGTTGTAGGTAAATAAAATTGTTTTTTATGAAAATATGATGTCAAGGTTTTCGACAGTTCTGACACAGAATTTACCATTGATCTTGTTTGGTATATTTAAAAGCCTCATTACTGAAAATGTAGTACATTTAAGATGGAAAAATTTTATTCTCCTGCCCGCCATATATATTCACTTGAAAATTTGCAATAAATATTATCCGAAATCATTGAATTCATATTAACAACGCTATTCTTTATTTTGTCAGAATATCAATATCAAATATTCTCAAAACAGCTAGCTTACTATCAAGCATAGACTAGATAGAGCCTCTTAAACAATTTACTTCGTAAATTAAGAGATAAAGAAAATAGTTTCACTAGCTCATGAATACTGCTTTCCCGGCGTAAGCAGTTCCACCAGCGTGCATGAAGGTAAAGGCTGTTCACGATAAAGTGAGCACTTTTGCAATGAAACATGTGAACAATGTCACTGCCCTACCGGCATATGTTTTATCGGGTACACTGACGGCCATGTACCCAGAAAAGTCGTCCACGGCGCAGGGAAAGTGGTTCCATCTCTTAACTTTAAATAAAAAGGTTTAAGTAAACATTTGTGAAAACTACAATATTTTGTTCTGCTTTTCTTAAGTTCGTATACGTGTAAGAATAAGAAAATATACAAAATATATTAGTTTTTCAAATAATTTTACACCTGCCCTTGACCGATCAACGAATGAAGTAATCAGATCCATGGCAATGTTAAGTTAAAATGTTGTGGAAGAATACACAATGTGTGTGCAAGTAGATAAAAAGCAGGGCTTCCAGAAAAACCCAGTTTATAGATAACGGCCTATGGCCGACTTTGGCTATGAACAACAGGTAGCTTTGAGAGTCTTCAACCATTTCAGTAGTGGCCATTTATACTACCGCAGTGAACAAGTTAGTGCATTGACTGGCGCCCTGAGTGTATACAGTATAACATGAAAGCGTCCGCTGTACTACGTATATAATACGTTGCACACTAGGTGGATTTATTTATTTGCACTGTCCGCAGCAGGAAACGGCATATAAAAAATGAATTCCCTCACTTTTGGAGAGGCATCGTTAGGTGTTTAGACTACAGTCCATAGTTTCATAAACAGCTGGTGCAAACAACATCAAAGACAAAAACCAATTTTTATGGGTCTCGACACATTACAGAGCGTTATGCAATTACATTTTTATACTTTGCAACGACAAAGATTACATTTTCATGTAGCCCTGAAATATTTAAGCACCTTCGATCCAGCTTTATTGTACTGAAAGATGCTCACAAAAACACGTAATTTCTTACGGTGTTTTACGTTGGGGTAAGCTTATCAAGTAGCGTGAATGTTTTCTCTGTTAAGGGATTAATTTCCAACGACCAACCTTCCCATCATTAATGTTGAGTCGGAATGCAAGTCATGCTCTAGACACCTGCAGGACGCAGGACCAGTAGAGATACAGGTTGTTGAGCCCGCAGCTCCTCAGTCTAGCTACTGCGACAACGGGGAAACACCAGGATATTAACTAGGCAGTAAACACCCGGTTATTAACCAGGCAATAAACACCAGGATATTAACTAGGCAGTAAACACCAGGTTATTAACCAGGAAATAAACACCAGGATATTATTAACTAGGCAGTAAACACCAGGATATGAACTAGGCATTCAAGACCATGATATTAACTGTGCATTAAACACCAGGATATTAAGTAGGCAGTAAACACTAGGACATTAACAAGGCAGTCAACACCAGGATATTAACTAGGCATTCAAGACCATGATATTAACTGTGCAGTAAACACTAGGACATTAACGAGGCAGTCAACACCAGGATATTAACTAGGCAGTCAAAACCAGGATATTAACTACGCAGTCAACACCAGGATATAAAGTAGGCAGTAAACACTAGGACATTAACCAGGCTGTCAACACCAGGATATTAACTAGGCATTCAAGACCATGATATTAACTGTGCAGTAAACACTAGGACATTAACGAGGCAGTCAACACCAGGATATTAACTAGGCAGTCAACACCAGGATATTAACTACGCAGTCAAAACCAGGATATTAAGTAGGCAATAAACACTAGGACATTAACAAGGCAGTCAACACCAGGATATTAACTAGGCATTAAAGACCATGATATTAACTGTGCAGTAAACACTAGGACATTAACGAGGCAGTCAACACCAGGATATTAACTACACAGTAAACACCAGGATATTAACAAGGCAATAAACACTAGGACATTAACAAGGGAGTCAACACCAGGATATTATCAAGGTAGTAAACACCAGGATATATTAACTAGGCAGTAAACACAAGTAAATTTACTTGGAAGTCAACACCAGGATATTAACTGTGCAGTAAACACCAGGATATTAACTAGGCAGTAAACACCAGGATATTAACTAGGCAGTCAACACCAGGATATTAACCGGGCTGTCAACACCAGGATATTAACTAGGCATTCAAGACCATGATATTAACTGTGCAGTAAACACTAGGACATTAACGAGGCAGTCAACACCAAGATATTAACTAGGCAGTCAACACCAGGATATTAACTACGCAGTAAACACCAGGATATTAACTACACAGTAAACACCAGGATATTAACAAGGCAATAAACACTAGGACATTAACAAGGGAGTCAACACCAGGATATTATCAAGGTAGTAAACACCAGGATATTAACTAGGCAGTAACCACCAGGATATTAACTAGGCAGTCAACACCAGGATATTAACTACGCAGTAAACACCAGGATATTAACTAGGCAATAAACACTAGGACATTAACAAGGGAGTCAACACCAGGATATTATCAAGGTAGTAAACACCAGGATATATTAACTAGGCAGTAAACACCAGTATGTTAACTAGGCAGTAAACACCAGGATATTAACTAGGCAGTCAACACCAGGATATTAATCAGGCTGTCAACACCAGGATATTAACTAGGCATTCAAGACCATGATATTAACTGTGCAGTAAACACTAGGACATTAACGAGGCAGTCAACACCAAGATATTAACTAGGCAGTAAACACCAGGATATTAACTACACAGTAAACACCAGGATATTAACCAGGCAATAAACACTAGGACATTAACAAGGGAGTCAACACCAGGATATTATCAAGGTAGTAAACACCAGGATATATTAACTAGGCAGTAAACACAAGTAAATTTACTTGGAAGTCAACACCAGGATATTAACTAGGCAGTCAACATCAGGTTATTAAGAAGGCAGTAATCACTAGAGAAACTAACTAGGCAGTAAACCGGGTGAATCCGAGTTCTGTCTCCAAAAGAAGTGGCCAGCGATTTAAACTGTGCTTATGATTTGAGATGAGAATTACCATCATTTGAAAAGTCTTAATAAATTTATTATTTGCAGTGGGATAGAGAACTATAGCCAGACCTCAATATGCAATGCTGAACTTCGTTTTCCTAACTGTTTCCCTAAAAAGGCAATTCAGTGGGGAAATTTATCCAATACTCTTTTCGTATTCGATTTAAAGGCGGTAGTTACAGATTTAATGCTGTAAGCATTCATACTGTAGACAGTCTCAGTCTTTGCTTTACATCTGTAATTCCATGGCGAAAATTTTTTTTACAGGTTTTCTTTAACATTTATTTATGCGAATAACATCACAATGTTTTATCATAGGAAAAGGAAATTACATAGCTCATATTACAGTAGAACATCGATTACACTGGCCAACAGCCATTTTGGTGCCTACGATTTTTCAACAGTTTCTAGGTAAGTTTTGGGTGCAGAATCCAAAATAGCCATTAGATTTCGTCTATCAGAACTAGTTTCTGAGATAGGCTATGTTTTCTATTTTTGAAGTAGCTATACACACATTCATTACTTATCCCTTCAAAATTTTCATGTATGCTACTTTCTAGCATGGAGTTTACTTGGACAGTCTCGCTGAAAACTCCAATAGTAGTCGGCCATCATGTGGCTATTCCATCGCCCTTGATGTCGATCTTCCATAGTTTTATGTCCTGATGGAATCTTTCTCCCTGTTCTTCACTACAATCACCTAGGTTAGGATATGTACATTTGTGTCTATTGTTTCTATTAATACCTTTGATATTTACGAGAAAAAGGTAGCAGTCACTGTGATGGTTTCGTGGTTCCCTCCAAATCATTGGTACGCCAAACTTCAGGCACTGTTTCATTCCCATGGTCCACTGTCGCAAATGTTCAACACATGTTTTACATACAAAATGTGGAGTCCAAGATTTATCCTGGTCTCCCAAATGGACGCCAAAATATGCCAGATAAGCCTTTTCCACAAAGTGGGAAATACGTTTTCTACTTTCTTTCAAAATGTATTCGCCACATACATAACAAAACACGTTTGGATGATTTACACAGCTACGTCTGCTTGTAGATTCCATGGTTTTAGTTCAGTGTTTTAATTCTAAAGAACGGCACAAATTAACACGAAATAACAGCACAAGTTTACTATCGAAAGCTCAATAACATACTGAGCCGGGTAAGGCAGAGGTAGACAGAAGGTAACATGGGCCAAGGTTTAACGAGTGGGGATTAAGCAGCTATAAGCAGGTCGGTCGAATCATGGGCAATTAAAGGAATATCTGCCTAATGTGATTTTAATTTGACGTATGACATTTCTATTTTGACATCAACAGATTTGTTTATTTATTTACTTATGCCTTTTATCAGAAGTAAAATTAATTAGCACGTATCTCAACAAATATAGCTGGTAGACGAAATCTGATGGTATTTCTGGAATCAGCATATTAAAAATATCCCAAATCAGCCCTTCGTTTTTTCCGGCACCAAAAAAATATGTTTGGTTTCGTTGGCCAGTGTTATTCGTCACCCGTTTAACCGTCAACTTCTAATAACGGTCAGCCCCAAAGAAAAAAAAATAAAATTAAAGATATAACGTAATATACGACACTGCAATCAAAAAATAACGTCACCGTATTTACTGTGCCTTACGTAATTTTGTTTTATCTATGTTTGTTCTTGTGCATATTTTAATAAAATTTTATCATAAATTCTGTGTGTAGTTACTATGTTTTATTTTCTTGAGGCCCCATTTTATTAGTATTATATATTTAAATTATATAACTGAATTATCTAAGTAAATTCACATTTTACTGCAATATGCTTAGGCCTTTGGTTCGTGGTTATAGCAGATTAGGGGCGGTGGGTTGTGTATTTCTATTATCCGTCTATTCACTTATCCATTACTGTGATTGTCCCAAACCGATGTTAAAATGTATTTCCTTCGCACCCTTCACCTATAAAAAATTAATAAGAAAAAAAGCTGCGGCCACTAATGCATGGTGCGCACGCATGCGCAAGTGAAGCACTTGAGCATCGCCCACACAGGAGGTGTGTCGCCTGCAACAGACATTGCAACAAGGCTGTATGCTGGCAGTTAATCCACGTGACGTCACAAACTGAGTCACTCTTTAGTTCATAGTTGTATTTGACATCTTGAGTGTACTTGTACACCGCAACAACTTTCCTCAGAGATATAAGACCCTGGCGCAATGTGCCGTTGGCGGGGGTGGTTGTTGTTGGTGTAGGTGGTTTTCGGTATATAGTCGATGTTGGCCTTGGTGTTAGTTGTTTCGCGGCTCTGCCAACAGATAGCAGCACATTCTTAAGAAAGGCACATTAATAATTTTAATTGGCTATTTGCTGGAAATTGAGATTAATACATTAAGTGCTGAGATATTAACATCATTTTTTAATAAAGCACGCTAAATTAATATATATTTAAGACATTGTAAGTCATTTACTTAGGTTATAAATTAAACATAATGCATTTTCAAAAAAAAAAACTTCACAAAGCTATCGCTTCATCAAATGCAAATGCAGTAAACTCGTTTGATTTGCTATAGCTGTTATGTTATTACACACGGGATTTTTAATATTAAATATTGCTTGTTACTAAGTAAGAGCATGTGTTTTCGGCTTGATATAAATATTTCTATTTTCCCGATTATATTCCGCATTTTCAAAGTTTAACCACTAACTCTGCCACTTGTTCAGAACCTAGAGAACGCTCTCTGATAGATCGGTTGGGGGGTAAAAGTTCAGTGTATTCCAAAAAGTTACAACAAAAACCACCAACCGCGAGTTTAAATGATTTTAGGACAAACACCCAACCACCAACACCAACCACCTGTTGTGCTAGAGGCTATGAGCTCCACCAATTGGAAGGTAGGTACAGGAGAGGAACGAAACCTACGCTGGCAAGGGGGTAAATCGCTCCCACCTTTGATTTTTTTTTTTTCACCGAAACCTACTTTTCAGATCAAATATTTGAAAACGATTGCCATCAGGTGAACGGGCATTTCTTAACAGATATTTTTAAGTCTGCGATATTTATAGCCAATTTTTTTTGTTGCATTTGTAACCACAATAAATATTACCTCATTGCTTATTCTTTTCCGTTTTCACATGAGAAAACAAAGACAGAAATCAGTCAGTTCCAGTTCCAGGAATTATTTACGTAGTTCTTCGGTATGTAGTAATGTTTTAATTTAAATATGTTATATTAACAGGATGCAATAAGGATGCAATCACTGTACACACAAAATGGCAGGATCCGCCTTCTTGAGTGCGGNCAGTTCCAGGAATTGTTTACGTAGTTCTTCGGTATGTAGTAATGTTTTAATTTAAATATGTAATATTAACAGGATGCAATAAGGATGCAATCACTGTACACACAAAATGGCAGGATCCGCCTTCTTGAGTGCGGTACAAGCCAGCGTGTCTAACATAACAGGATCACCTCCACATGGAAGAGAATATTTTACATCCAAAACAGACTACTGAATAGACATAGATCAATTAATTAACCGGATTCATTCAGCAACGAGCATAATCGAAGTACATATAATTTAGATTTGCGTCTATGATTNGTAAGAGAATATTTTACATCCAAAACAGAAAACTCAATAGACATGGATCAATTAATTAACCGGATTCATTCAGCAACGAGCATAATCGAAGTACATATAATTTAGATTTGCGTCTATGATNGGATCAATTAATTAACCGGATTCATTCAGCAACGAGCATAATCGAAGTACATATAATTTAGATTTGCGTCTATGATTACGCCACTGTGGTTCGATACGACCAAGTCGATTTCGAGTAGTAACAGAAAGGGAGAAATATTGCGACAGTATCATTTCAAAGAAAAGTGTCATCTTGTCACGGCAGTAGTTAGTAAATATCCCTCTTCAGTCCGCTGCTGTATATAAAGTCGTGTATTATGATCTATTCCATTATCGTTTATGCTCTGAATTTGTGCTCATTCTATGGTGCCACACTTGAATACTAGTAAAATATAAAACTCTTCAATAGATCTGTAGCACAAAGCACAATGTTTGAGGATGTAATGCAAATTAGTGCATCATTCGTATATTTGTGCATTGGTCTAGCTAGTTAAAATACAACTATATAAACTATTTTTTATAAAATAGAACGTTTCAATTCCATACATTCAAAGGAAAGTGTCTACTATATTTAAATGAAATTTTAACATAAAATATATAAATATCTTAAAGCTTTTGCTTTCCTGGCACTTGAACTGCGTTGCGAAGTATTTGAAATAGACGTTTTTTGCACGAAAATATAAAGCGCGTGTCCAATTGGCTAACGCAATTTTTCGAAACGCCGTATCTCAAAATATTTTCATCAGATACCTACAAAGCTACTTAAGGGCTCTGCACTGAACCATCCTACAAACTTTCCACCATTACCATAATAGGGCCAAGGCTGAAATTCCCATAGGAACTCGCAGAACGACGAGAACTTTGCACGCCAGTTCTGAGCCAAGCGCTCAGCGGCGATTACGCGCTTGAAGGCCTCGAGCGTGGTAGTCTGGGATCTCAAGCGAATCGCACAACGCTTAGAGTTTATTTTGTAAAGTTTGTAGTTGACTTAGTTAGTCGATGTGTGGGGCTCGGCACGCAGTGCGTACTAGCGACGCACAAGACGCACGACGCCGGCCGCTCACGAGCACAGTGGGGAAGCAGCGTTGCTGCGACGCGAGTGGAGCAGAGAGACCGCCTGCTGATGACAACGAGGAGGCTGCGCACAGTGTCAAGTGGAGCGACGCCGTGTCCACTTGGCCTCGGCCACAGCAGAGCTAGTACAGCTCTTATATTCAGCAGATGTCATGATTGAATCTTGAGGGCCTGGAGCAAAGTCGTTTTTGTTGCCCCTATTTGATGTGACACCACGTACTTCAAATATTACTTACGTCTTTTATCCCACGTTACATGCATAATACATGCTGCTTCGAAACCGGTTTAGAGTTTGATGTCAACCTAACAGATATCGAAGATTTATGAGAACAATAATACCCTGTTCATATTAAACTGTTTAATAACTGTAAACATTTTTTCACTGCCAGTGAATAAAAGTTTAATTATATTCCAACTTTTTTTCCGGTGCGTGTCAATAAATATGATTATGTAAAAAGGAAGAAGCATATTCGCAATAGTAAAAAAAAATGTACCTGGAGCAATTAGTAACT
Organism: Clitarchus hookeri; assembly: GCA_002778355.1. NCBI lineage: Eukaryota > Metazoa > Arthropoda > Insecta > Phasmatodea > Phasmatidae > Clitarchus > Clitarchus hookeri. Next base: position 219,188 of record NQII01003762.1, on the reverse strand, counting down.
CACTGCTTGGCGACTGTTGGAAATGTNAAGCATATTAGCAATAGTAAAAAAAAATGTACCTGGAGCAATTAGTAACTCACTGCTTGGCGACTGTTGGAAATGTTCCAGAATCAAGAACAGCAAATAAAAACACAAATTGTACTTGGGAGGTACGTGTTTTCAAATCGCGCAAGCTTTTTTTTTTATAGCTAAACCCTAATATCCATCTCTTATCGTCCAGTGCAAAGCATTCCGACGGCACTCAGATATCCCGTGCACGTGGTCGCCTCCCACCAAGGCGAACTGGGCGGGGCCACTCCCTGATTTTCGCACATCAGGAATCGTGCCGGAATATCGGGGAGGAGCTCTCATTTCTCTCGCCCTTGAAGCCCGGTGCTGCTACATATCCGGCTCTCAACACCCCGTCATTTTGAGCCGCTAAAACCTCTACGCCAATGGTTCCCAAATTGTGTTTCGCGGAACCTTAGGGTTCCGTCTAAACCGCATTAGGGTTGCGCAAAATCGCCCAACATTAATATTTAAGGACTACACGAATAATATAAATAATAATTTACCACCAAAGGCAGTACTTTCGTGGGCTGAGTGGAGGCCTGTGTGCGGGCAGGCACGTATCACCGCGAAATGAACTGGCGCCTCGAGGGTAGGCATATTACAATGCATTTTATAATACGTACTAAACATGTAATTTGGTCTTCCACTACAAACATTACGGTAGCTCTCGACAAAAATAAAAGTTAATAAAATTTTTTATCTAAGTCAAAGTTTAATTTTTTTTTTCAATTTTGTAGTTTGTGGTTACCTTAAATTGCTGTAATCAAGCCTACTTTATTATGTAAACCAATCAATAAGACATTCTGCATAGATGCAAGAATTAATGAAGAACGCTGTGTGTTAGAAATTATTGATAAGAAATGAGAAATAGAGTAGGGATTCCGTGGAGATACAAAAGCTTGTTAAGGTAAGTAGNAACTGCTGATCCATGGTACCAATGCAATCAGACTGGCCGGAAAGTGCTAAACATTTGTAATCGAGACGATTGGTTGGTGTCATACCACGTTAACAGAGCCAAGCAAGTCCAGTGAGTTTCCTGTTTTAATCTAACTCCACACAAAATACGTACACAGTATTGTGTTCCTGACTGTACACATTATTTTATGAATGGATTTTACATTGCCAAGTGAGAATGACAAGTCAATTATCAAAAGGGAAATTTTCGTAGTTCTATAACCTTGTACGAGTCCCTCGGGATCGGGGGCCTACAAATTGCCTCATGTACGCTCTCCCCTCTCTAAATGAGATGTCCTGATATGCAAGATAAAGTAAGTGTATCCAACAGTTTAAGTGTGTCGGCTATTTAAACGTTCCTTGCAACGGGGTAAGTTATCGCAATAACTATTACATTGGAGACCCACCATTGCAGGTAACGCTGGTCGCAAAACCCGTAGAGTATATAATAAAAAACACACAAATGAAAAAAAAAAAGTCAATGTTACCTTTTGTTTATTTTAATGTGACTTCAAACCTGAGCTACAATTGTTCTGTATACATGTTATAATTCTCTATAGATATTCAGTTTTAACGTATACTTGTGAATTAAAATGGGAAATTTCTTTAAGGCAACAGTTATACTAATCTAAGTCAGAATTGTTTGTGTTGACATTGTTGTTGACGACAAGTAAACTTTTTGGTANATTCAGTTTTAACGTATACTTGTGAATTAAAATGGGAAATTTCTTTAAGGCAACAGTTATACTAATCTAAGTCAGAATTGTTTGTGTTGACATTGTTGTTGACGACAAGTAAACTTTTTGGTACTGTATCATATTTCTCAGGCACTCACTGGAGCTCTGCAATGAAATGTGACCGGTTCATCTGTAAACATCGTTCTTCGGTATTGTCTTAGATGTGCCGTACTGACTGCAGAACTAGAGCAGTGAACTAAACAATGGTAGCGACTCCGAATGTATCTTCATTTGACACGTTGTGCGAGACAGCTTTGAAATACTACTGGCTCCGTCTTTATAACACACTGGCGCCTTCAGCCAAGGTCTCTTAAAGACACGCGTTGGGATTGAAATAACCAAATGGTTGATTTAGGTTATACCTAAAAACCGGCCAGTTTGTATACGTTCATAATCTCTGCAATTTGTTACGATAAAAGAACTCTGTTTGGCTTCCTTTNTAAAAACCGGCCAGTTTGTATACGTTCATAATCTCTGCAATTTGTTACGATAAAAGAACTCTGTTTGGCTTCCTTTATCTCAAAGTAAAAAAAAAATATTATCCATTCAAAGCGAATTTCAAACCTAATGCCATGATTACGTTATGTTTCAANATCTCAAAGTAAAAAAAAAATATTATCCATTCAAAGCGAATTTCAAACCTAATGCCATGATTACGTTATGTTTCAAGCCATCAATTATTGTCATAAAGAATAATTAATCTTAAACCGACAGTGCTGCCATTTCTAAGCATTCCAGTTTGTAGACGTAAATAATTTCTACACTTTGTTAGAAAAAAACTCTGGTTCCATTTTTATCAACGTAAAAAACAATAACCTATTTACAGTGATTTTTAAATATAATGCAATGATTACCTTATGGTCCAAGACATCAATTATTGTCCTTAAGAATAATAGCTATTTAATAGACATTTTTGCAATTTCTGAACGATATTTTTTAATAATTTACAAAAATACTTACAATAAAATATGAAACTCATTTCAGTCTTCTTTACGCAATATTTAAGACTAAAAAGTTAACTTCCATGGCAAAGTAAGTGTTGCGTTTTGGGTGTTAAAGGGGTTTTGTAAAGAAGGTATGTGTCAATATCGTTTATTCAGTTATTCTAGCAAGCGCTAGAGCAGCACAAACTTTGGGATATTATACAAGAATTTAATTACTGGCTCAAGATTAGTAATTATTTTGAAAATACCCCACCGAATTAAATTGTATATTATTTCCACAATGTTTTGAAGTACATTGTTCGTGAACTACGTTAAAACAGCTTGCCTAAACTCACTTTCCTTGATCAATCTAAAATCGTCATAGTATACACTGGAGAGAAGCTGGTTGTCGTGCATGAGGCAGTAAGAAACAAAGAAGCTCATGCAAGCGATGGCTGTCGTCAGCTGACTTTCAGCTGTATTGGCGTAAACAAACAATGCAGTGCTCGTCACTTACCTCTTTGGTGTCAGCTGCTGCCGCCGTGCTCGACAGACGTGAAGTGTGCGTTCGCTCGTACTGGAGTGTCCAGTTACTTTCCCGTATAAATAAACACAGCTTCGCGAAGACGAGCGTTGAAGACACACCACTCGACAGTCGGCCGGTTGTTTACAGTGACCGCTTGTACCCGGCTCTCAGTAGTGTGATGGGGGGATCAGAATACACAGAAAAGTTAATGACGATAACTGTGGGATCCAAACCACAACCTCGTGGTTTTCTCACTTGGCGTTCATAGACCGAGTCATGCCGGATGCTAGATGTTGCACGGCCATTATAACCCCGCGGTGGCGTATTGCTACAGGCAGGATCAGTACAGGTGCTTTTTTTTAACCTATTGACCAGTTTAATCCCTTAATACACATATTAGTTCTCTAATTCAAGTAGGTAATTTGGGCAGCGAGGTCATTCAAGCAAGATGCTTATTTAAGCAGGAACGGGGAAGAAATATTCCGCGGATTATAGTAAGGAACCATCGGCTATTAAACCAATCNGATGCTTATTTAAGCAGGAACGGGGAAGAAATATTCCGCGGATTATAGTAAGGAACCATCGGCTATTAAACCAATCGCAAAATAATTCTTTATGAAATTGTCGTAAATTGTAATGTTTTTCTGGTCATGTTTATTTGACTCTACGGATAATTCTTGATGCATTTACTCGGCAGATCTTACTGCGATTCTCTGTCCTCTTATTTGTTAATTTCCTAAGGTACTTTTGCATAAAAGTATTAGACGTTCCTCTATGCTGTTCCTTACATGCCAAAAGTAGTGAAACTCTGCCAGAAATTTAAGTACGTTTGTTTGATGGTTAAGTTAAATTTCTCGTATGACGTAACCGTTAAATCTTGCAGTGGCACAAGAGAGGTTATCAGTAAGATAACGTCAAATAGAAAGCACAGTTAATATGGCGAGCATACTGAGCTGGGTTAAAAATACGTTATACATTTAAGATTTTGAGTTACAGTGTGTAATAAAATACAAAGTTGAACTGGGCCACCATTTTGAAAACATCTTCCCTATCTGTGCTGTGGAGGGATGCCATCATAGTACCTACTTGCGTGCCACNGGGGCCACCATTTTGAAAACATCTTCCCTATCTGTGCTGTGGAGGGATGCCATCATAGTACCTACTTGCGTGCCACATTATTTTGGAATTCGTTTAAGTAATTATAGTAATATGGTATAATACATTTTTTTTTTCAAAATTACGCTCTTTTTCAAAATGACGGGCATTGAAGCAAAAATACGTTAATTGAACTCACCGTTTGTAATGCCAATATACATCCTTTGGTTGAAATATGTAAAATGGTTGGTTATGTATGGCATGCAACATTTATAATTGCCCACCTTGAATACAAGCACGTCGACCACCAAAATTATAAATGGTTCTTTGGTTTACTACGCCGTTACTTGCACGCCAAACCGGAAATCGCTTAAGTAGCCCTCGAGACACAATGCGATATGATATACAATAGATGCTGTAAAATACTACTTTTGATGCTCGTCGGGATAATAAAATTAGTTTACATTGACTTAAATATTCGATACAAACGTATTTGACAGGTTGTGTTAACCCTAAATATGCAAATGTCAAACTGCCTGATGATATAATATTTTTAAATTTCAGGCAGTCTACTATACAGTTTGCCAGATTTGGTTGGAATCAGTTAATTTAATCCTGAAAAGACGCTATAAAATGAATATTTATTAACGTCAGCTACATTCAAATTCACCGACTAATAAGAACAAGATTTTCTGAATTCAAAGTTGGAGATGAGAAATCTAGGTAAACTAATTTTGATTTAGATCGGATTAATGGTTCCTGAGATATGGCCTAGCCCCCGACCAGATTAAACGGCTTCTATTTTAAAATAAGCATACCACGTGGTCTTACACTTAAACTTTGGAAGTTAGGCGTTCTAAATAATTACAAAAACTTTAAGAAACTTTGTTTAATTAGAGTTTGGGTACAAAATACTTTATAGGGTGGACGCACACCAGCGTGCATGCGCAGACACGAAGATCGAAATGTGATCTCTAAAGGCCATATTTCCCTCAAAATTAATTTTGAGAATTTCATCAAATATTATCCATTTTCATAATAAATACAAGCACTTTAAAAATTGCATATTTAATATATTTATTTGCATTGAGTAATGTTAGGTTACTATACAGTCAGATACAAAACCTCTTGAATATTTTTCTGCCCTCTCACACATCGTAATTAATTTCTGTACTAAAAAATAATTTCAATGTAATACACGCCAAGTGCGTTCTTTGTAACACTTTAGAACTTTTGTTTTATATAAAGTGGTGTTAATTTGATTCTTTAACTGTCGATGGCGATCGCTGCACCCATGTTTGATTGAGTGTTATCTTTAGAGCATTAGGTTTTGTGCCTAATTTCAGGTAAACCATCGATGTGTGTGCCGCTTTACATCGACGTGCAGGATTAAGTTCGTTTATCACGTATTGTTACTGACATATCAACAAATCAGAGTTGTTAACATAAAAGTCAACTAAACAAATTAGTATTATTTTGGCTAATATTTTAACCAAACACGTGTAGGATTCATCGAATCACTCAGTTTTCAAATGATTTGCCAGTTATCAGTAAGGATATTTTGCATTGTAAAACTACCTACGTAGTTTTAAAGTGTTAAATTTAACGACTTTATTTATTGTCATAATATTATTATGCTTTAATATTTTAAAATTCCAGATCGTAATATGCCTATTTATTAACTACGGTAAGAAAATATATAGTGCTCTGACCAGATGTGAAACGTAGTTTTCAATGAACTCGTGAGCTGCAGTTTACTCAAAATTGATACTCTTATAAAATTTCCTATTTATACCCCAGTTCAACCGTCCCAAAAGAATACTACATTGCCTAAATGGTTTCAACCATATGTATAGGTATGTTTAAATGCGTAGTTACTTTTCACTCTCATGTCTCGGATTAGGGCATACAACTTTGAAATGAGATAATTCAGCACTTTTGGGANGCGTAGTTACTTTTCACTCTCATGTCTCGGATTAGGGCATACAACTTTGAAATGAGATAATTCAGCACTTTTGGGACTCGTAGACAAATGGTAAGAGATCTTCCACACAGATGATAATGATGCACCGACTTGTAACAGCTTTGCTACTCAAATAAACCTTAAAAATTGCGTCAACTTTTGTGAACTGTTGGGTATAGTCCGAACGTCCCTATTCCAAAGTTAGGCGAGCTATCAAATAATTAAGTAATTATTAATACAGATAACAAAAGCATTAGACATTTTTGAGAAAAGCTAAAAACGTTTTCAAACAATATTAGTGTCAACCTTTGTCTAGAGCAAAAACTAAAGGTCTACTAAGTTTGTACGAAGTGCAGCCTGTTAACATTTAATGGCTGTTGAACCGAATACCAAATATTTTATACTATTTCTGCAAACTGTAAGTCTCCTCGTAGCTATCTAGTAACATCTTTGACTGTATTTGTATCAGGATAACTACATATATGTATATATATAACTGCTAAATCAGAAGAAAAAACTACATTTGAGAAAGTGAAACGCATTAAAATGTTGGCCTTGGCCATAGCTTTGAAGGGCAATTGACATTTTTTTTTTTATATTTAGCCTACCATTTCTTACTGCTTAAAACTCATGCTAGAAAATAAACTATATAAACCAACTTATCAAAAATATGTACCTACGAAAAGTAACATCGATTGCTTTAATTTCATAATGCATATTATCACTAGCGAACTGGCTTGGCTTTGTCTGGGTACAATTGAGTTTTACAGTAATACACTGATAAATAAATTGGGAAAAGACAATTCATTTATGTGAAAACAGAATTATAAAAACGTATACTATTTTGGCCTACGTTTTTAACTGATTACGGCAACCCGAAAGGAAAGAAAAATTTTAATCCGATATCCAACAAGTAGGGTATTGTTTCTGGAATGTATCTGTGCAACTATCGCCTAGTTATCACATTTCCACTTTACAGCGGCTATGTATACGAAAATCAAAACGTGAGTTTCATCAAGTTGTAGCTTTAGAAACAAGTGTACCTAGGTACTACTTTTTGCGCTTGGCTGAGGGATCTTAATCGATCACCAAAGTTAAGCAACGTTCCCAGTGGCACACATTTGGATGGATGACCGTTTAGTGGTATAACATCTGAGCGCTTCCGGGCTTCGGAGGGCACGTTAAATATTCGGCCCCGGTTGTTATCGATTGATAGCAGTCGTTAAGCTATTTCAGAGGTCCTTGGGCGCCCTCATAAACTCTGACACCAGAGGAAAAAATATTTCGGTCACGTTCCCAGCTGTTGCAGAATTAGATTTTGTTGTTATTCCACAGATACCGTACAATTTTCCGGGATAAAAAGTATCCTATGTCCTATTCCAGGACCTAAAGTACCTACATACCAAATCTTATCAAAATACGTTTGGCCGTTATGGAGCTGAGTGGTATCAAACATTCACAGAGACTTCCGGATTTATAATATTAGTAGGATTTACTGATTCGTCATACAGTTATTGTCATGGTAGGACACTTCGCCTGCGCAAAATAGTATGTTTAAATTATAACACTGAAAATGTTGCTCATTGGAACTGCGGGCTTCTCTTTGTTCGGCGCCTTAAGCGTTATATAATTAAATTTCCAATTTACATATATTTCTACTCCAAACCATAAGGATTAACAATCCAATTGTGTTTGATACAAGTTGTTAATAAAAATGTAAGTTAAATATTGAACTACGTAAGTTTCCTTGCACCCCGCCTGCCTGGAGCTTGAACGGCGTTGCCATGTCTTTGAAATACTGCTTTTTTAATTAAACTTTAAAAGTTTTCCTCACTATGTTTACCTACGAAATGACATCGCACCCCAGACGAGGAAGGAATGGTAAATACCACGCATGCTATAAATATTATTTCGGCGCCCTCCAATAAAGTTAAAAACGTCGTTTTTAGACTACCGTAACTTAAAACATACTATCCGGACCTAAGCCAAACTACGACAGAAGCCTTTATTGAACTTTGCTACATACTTTTCACTGAACAAAAATTATAGGGTCACAGTTGATAGTTTCACAGGTACACGCAGCACTACAAGAACACTGCACGCAAGTTCAGAGCCATGCGCGTAGTGGCGATGACGCTCTTGTAGCGAGTGCCAGTGTGACCCTTATAGCTCTCGCGCTTCTCGGCCAAAAAAGGAGAACATTTATGCAGACAGGCGGGCCCCTTAAGGCCGTCGCATCGCAAGATAGCCATCTTTATTCTGCCAGGCAATAACAATCATATCTCATTCGGGAAGTCAAGTATCCTGCCATGTTGACATAGAGCAGTGGTGACTAGAAATACAGTGGCCATCGAACTAAATGTACGTACAGCAAAATGCACCAATCAAGAGCATATTTACTTGTTGCTTGAACGCACCACAGTGAACATATTTCTGCCTACAAATACATTTCAATAAAACTCACTCAGGTTTCATTACAATTGAAAAATATAAGTAACTCATGTTTTAATAAGTTAACGTTACTTCTGTTACTTTACGGCTCTCCATATGATGTCCATGACTAAAGTTTGTACTCGCAAAATTAATAATCTAATTTATTGTCTGGGATTGCGACCAAAACGTATGTAATCAAATTAAGGTAAGCAGAAAAAGTTTTCTTTTTAAAATAATGCTGAATTCTTGAAAAATGTATTACGAACGTACAAAAAACGGAATTTTTCCAGCTAAAATTGTAGAGACACGTGGCAACCCTACGATGCTGGGTTGGCAAAACTTGCGTAGGTCAATTTGGCGTCGCCAGCGACTGTACCCAGAATAAAGTTGTTACAGCATACTAGTGGAGTATCTCCACAACTGAGATGCTTTGTCCCAGCAAGGCGGCAGTGTGTGTAGAATGGAATTCCGGTGACTGGCTTTTACACATCGGCAAGTAATGACGCGACAACTCTTTTCCCAGAACCCGCCAATCACGGAATTGCATTTCGTCACCGCGACGTGACTCAACTTCCTTCTACTGCTGCTTCCGCGGCTCTCTTCGTCCCTCCAGAAGTGGACGCTAATTTCCGCCCTATAGCGTATGCACCTATGTACGCGTTATTATACCATCGGCCGCATGCCAAGACTGCCAAACGTTTCTTAGCTTTATTTAACAGTTTGTTATTGAAAGGTTAAATTTAGTGCCGCTTACTTGCGTATAAATAATTTAAGGAAATTTTCTGTTATGTATACAAACAATGTCAATAAATAGACTGGTAGAAAACAGCTGAAACTGTTATGAATGGGAATTTCGCTATATAGAATTAAAAATAATAAACGGACGTGTAGAACGTAGATGAAAAACCACACAGAGACGCTGATTGTTCGTAGAGGCAAAGAGGCATCAGCCACGCGAGTCTCTGTCTTCCTTAACAAGTGGGCGATACTGAATATGCCCTACGCTGGCGGAATTGACAATATCCTACTCCTGATACCTACACCAATATGACTACTAGAAGTTTTAATTTTTAATTTGTATTATATTTCGTTGATTATTATTCGTTTAAATAATGCCAATCTTAATGATTACGGTAATTTTAACAAGCTGTGTTGACATCGGGTTTGATTTATCGCCTTGTTAATTTGCTTATGTAAGTGAGTTTTTAATTTGATTTTGGTGGGATAAATGGTTAATACGAGCGTGTTTGGTGTACATTAGATGCACGCTTTCTTTACTTAAATTTGGACAATACGATGGGTAGAATAAAACAGAACAGAAATATATTATGCTGGGTACCTTTACTATTACAACTTGTTGGAAAAAGGTACTATGTGAGTAGTGAACGACATATTTACACGTTTCTAAAATCGTAAACAGAGACACGACCATAGTAGGTACCACCTTGCAAGAAAAAAGTAAAGGTTTTTTTTATACAAATATGCAAAAATTCTTAAATGAATGAAAAAGTTGCGCAAATTAGCAAGGAATTATAAAATTGGCTTACAAAATAAATTAAGTGTGAAAATGAATGCGTAATATTTAAATGAACGTATTATTATGATTATTATTATTATTTTGGATGGAGTGGTGTGGTTGGTACTTCTATCATGCGAAATTTCCCCCCACCATCCCAGATTCCTTTGCAAATAAGAACAGCGTAACGTAAGAGTGTAGTCTCTTTCTCCCTTACGTTGTCACGGAGCGGGAGCACCCGCAGGAAACCCCACCACTCCATGACAGTGACCTTCACTCACCTTCCTCCCATTCCACTNTTTTAACAAGCTGTGTTGACATCGGGTTTGATTTATCGCCTTGTTAATTTGCTTATGTAAGTGAGTTTTTAATTTGGTTTTGGTGGGATAAATGGTGTTTGGTGTGCATAGATGCACGCTTTCTTTACTTAAATTTTGACAATACGATGGGTAGAATAAAACAGAACAGAAATATATTACGCTGGGTACCTTTACTGTTACAACTTGTTGGAAAAAGGTACTATGTGAGTAGTGAACGACATATTTACACGTTTCTAAAATCGTAAACAGAGACACGACCATAGTAGGTCNTTTCTAAAATCGTAAACAGAGACACGACCATAGTAGGTCCCACCTTGCAAGAAAAAAGTAAAGGTTTTTTTTATACAAATATGCAAAAATTCTTAAATGAATGAAAAAGTTGCGCAAATTAGCAAGGAATTATAAAATTGGCTTACAAAATAAATTAAGTGTGAAAATGAATGCGTAATATTTAAATGAACGTATTATTATGATTATTATTATTATTTTGGATGGAGTGGTGTGGTTGGTACTTCTATCATGCGAAATTTCCCCCCACCATCCCAGATTCCTTTACAAATAAGAACAGCGTAACGTAAGAGTGTCGTCTCTTTCTCCCTTTCGTTGTTACGGAGCGGGAGCACCCGNACGTAAGAGTGTCGTCTCTTTCTCCCTTACGTTGTCACGGAGCGGGAGCACCCGCAGGAAACCCCACCACTCCATGACAGTGACCTTCACTCACCTTCCTCCCATTCCACTCATTTCAGAAAAATGAGTCTTATCAAACACCTTCAAGCAGCAGAGTTTACTTAGCGAAGCACAAAAAATAAACGTAGGGGCAATAAAATTGCGACAATTCAACCATTCCCGATATGATTTGAAATGCAAGATAATTAACCCCCAAAATTGTGAGAAATGATTCAACAAACTGTTATTTTTCTTGTATTTTATCTCCGGCCTTTTTTTTTTTTTTTTTTTCATAAACTGCCCATGTCAAAATTACAAGCGTTATAAAATACAAACAGCCAAACAAGCTTTAAAATACGATAAACGTATAATGTTTGTTATAAAAATTACAGGAAGTTACATTTAATAATGGGCTCCCATAGCAATGCAAACTTAGTCCAAATATTATAAAATTGTATAATTACAGAGTATATACGAAAAGTATAGTAACATTTTCCCTTTTCGTGCCCTATAAAATGCCCTCAATAAACATGGCAGGATATACCTTCTGCCAAGTTATAATATTATCATCGTTAGGTCCCTATCCATTATCTCCCCTTAGACGAAAGACAAACCCATTTCATAGTCGGGAAATACGTTGACCCGGGTGTTGAGGAACATCCCAGATGGTTTCGTTGTGGTTCGAATCCAGTAACATTCAAATCTTGATGACGTCGCAGGTAGCGTCGGACGGTTGCTAGACGCCATCCATACACGTTGGAAGGAGTTGGTCACTGGCAGGGTTAGGGGTGGGGGCAGCCTTCAGCCTCCATGAGCGATGGCCAAATTTTCTTTCGATTAGATTACCATGAATCGAATTGAATCGTACCGATGTGATTCCGATTCCGATTATAATAGGATTATTTGAATCGATTTATCCGATTCAATACATCGAATAAACGTCATATATTTTCTAAGTCTGTGTTCAAGCTGGCAATTTTTAGTAAAAACAATGATTACATTTCCAAAATACGTCAGCGATATTGATGACGTATATGCGTTATTATTTAATTTAAACTTTGATGCCCACTAATTAGGAAATGCAAAGTAAATCAATACTGTTTTAGTTCTGAAAACAAAAAAGGAAACTAACATACATTTCAGGACTAATTCAATTATTTACCACCTACAGCTTGCAGAAAGGAATGTACACAAATTCTGTTTCTTTGAAAGTCATTTAAAAAACACTTATCTTTGTTTGACATAAGCTGAATGTGTTTAATTTTCACTGAAATATTATTTCATTTACAATTTTATGCTTGCTATGTTTTATAGCATGCACTAACGTTAGGCGTAGGCTTCCGAGATATCTATGGTTGAGTTGTGTAATATGTGTTCTGTTCCAAAGTGAACTATATTAATGAAAGTTGGAAGTTATGTGAAACGAAAAGGTACTTGGGTGAAAAACACAGAATTTTTAGTTATTGTATTTTGCATTACTTANTTCACTGAAATATTATTTCATTTACAATTTTATGCTTGCTATGTTTTATAGCATGCACTAACGTTAGGCGTAGGCTCCCGAGATATCTATGGTTGAGTTGTGTAATATGTGTTCTGTTCCAAAGTGAACTATATTAATGAAACCTGGAAGTTATGTGAAACGAAAAGGTACTTGGGTGAAAAACACAGAATTTTTAGTTATTGTATTTTGCATTACTTATTATACTTAGGCCATCATAAAATATTTTTCTGGGCATTTTCAATTAATATAATATGATGCACACAACCTTTTCATAAAAATATTAGTTTACTAAAACAAAAACTGAAGAGAGTAAATTTCATGTTAAAATAATGTAAGATAATGCAAAAATATTCTCTTTCAAGCGAGATAAATTATAATTTATTTTTAAGATGTGTTCAGTAATTTTTCCAGATTTTAAAACAAAAAAATTTCGATATAATTTTTGACGCCAGATATGACTTTAATATATTTAATTTTTTTTATGTATATTATATTTACACAACTATGCTCATAGAGGATCTGACTTTGTCAAACTTTATTACAGAGCTGGCACAAGAAGGATGTAGCTTTTCAGAAAAGAACATGTAGACCTACATGAAATTTTCAACTCTTTTTGCCATAGCATGTTACCGGAAACCTGTTTTATCATTAAAACCATACATTTACTATAACAAATTTACAGCCAGGATACAATAAAGATGGATTCACAACCTCCAAGTAACGTACCTTTGTATCTATACATATCATAAAACTCAACGTCTCTCTGTCTGTCTGTCTGTTAGTGCGCTTATCACTCGAGAACCACGTATCCCATTTACGTGTTTTTTTTAAATTCATAGCTAAGTTCTCTGGCCAAGTTTTAGAGTATATTTTGTTACGTAAAGTAACATAAGGAGTATGCAGTGACGACAATAGTGAATCAAGTTGGAAAAATGTTTGCCGCCACCGCGCTCTTTCGCAATACGCTGTCTAAACCGTTAAAGATGGAACAATATCATGTAGTCAAGAATTGTGTTGAATAAAAAAAATCTAAAAATCGAAATTGAACGGTTGCATATATCTATATATAACAGAGAAATACAAATACGCGTTTTACCATTGAATTTCTCAGTAAATAAATACGTAAGATTCAAGCTGTTGTTTCCCCATACAGCATACAATTCGCGCCTATAATTTAAGAGATATCAAACATTCTGTGAAAAAGTAATTTTCCGCGAGCCGGTTGACCGTACGCGGATATGGAGAGTCATGACGGCGGCGGGAGGGATCGGAGGGGGGGGGGAACTTTATTTAAAAAAAAACAACCAAAATAATAATTGTGTAGTCTACGCGAGTGGAGCTGTGGGCACAGTTAGTGTATGGATGAAAGTAGAACACTGCATAAATACATGCATGCACTCACAATCACACTAAGCGTACGCACGTACGTAGAAAAGAAATTGTGAATCCGCTATAGAAAAGTCTACGGGTAACAATTATGCATTCATGAATTATTAACAGTAATCTCTTAGATAATTATATACACCGAATGGGGGCAGCGAAGACATACCATTTTAAAATGTGTAAAAGTGGGCCATTTTATAATGGTCAAATATGAAAGTGTAGTTAGGGGTAGAGGGACGCCATTTTAATAGCCAACATTACTTCACCAACAGTAGCAGTGAATACATAGCCGTCATATTTGTGACGCAGTTATGTAACAGTAAATATCGTAAGTGCTACACAAATGGTGGGAATAACCTGTGCGGTATTCTGTCCGTACCGTCTGGCACTCGTGCACACATAACTGAAGACACGGCTTTACATTACAGCTGTGACGTGCACCGAACCCCTGTGGAAGTGGCGCAGCGACGACGCAACGAAGGCCTGAGCAGTGGAACACACGGCATTGGACGGCAGTCGACACTGAACGCTGNTTGGCGCAGCGACGACGCAACGAAGGCCTGAGCAGTGGAACACACGGCATTGGACGGCAGTCGACACTGAACGCTGGTCGGCTGCACATTGTGCGTTCGCTGTAGAGACATTCTTGGTAGCGGCACAGCGCGCATTTGATCGTCACTTCGGTGGCGAGAGACACTATAAGGTACCCGATCGGCACACCACGGAGTTGTGGGTGGACAAGTTTCGGAAGGCACAGGGAGAGTGAAAACCACGCGAACGTGGGAGGATCGCAATGGTTCGCATTGCCAAATGTGCGGCTCGGAGGCTAGCAACCGCACTGAGCCTGTCGGACACGATTGTTGTGGTGGACTTCGCATGCCGACTTTCATTTCCACCCATGCGAAATCCAATTATTGCAGTAGTAATCATACAGATACTTCGCTCTACGTAAGTTTTTCTTCGAAACAATGCTGGACGTAGTGAATGCGCAACCTGATTTCATCCATCGCGTGATAATGTCCAGTGAAGCTCATTTAGAGTTGTGTGGTTGTGCAAACAAGCACACATGAGATAGTGGAGTGATGGAAACACACAACGACTGCATGCCAAACCTCTTCGCAGCCAGAAAGTGACGGTGCGGCGCGGAATATCTGCCGATGATATCATAGAACCCTACTTATTTGAGGACGGGAATATCTGTTCAGTAACTATGAACTCTGAGCGATATGTGCGTATGTTGACTGAATTTGTGTTCTCCGATTTACGCAGCCTTGACATTGATCTAGAGACAGGCAACTTTCAACAGGTGGGGGTGACAGAGCGTTCCACTCGTCACTTCATGAACACTTTATGGACAATGTTTCAACATCGCATTCTGTCCTGATTTGGCGACATTCCTCGGTCGGCCAGATCGCTCGACTTATCCGCATGTAACTTCTTCCTGTAGGGAATCCTTAAGAGTATAGTGTTTGCAGCATGTCTAGTTGACGTCAACGCTCTTAAGTAGCGAATTGTGAACGATGTTACTGAAATACCAGCCGCAACGCTCTTGTATGTTATGGATAATCATAAATCCCGTTTACGAGAGTGTTTCAGGCTTGATGGACGGCACTTTTAAGGCATTACTTCCAAGAAGTAAAGGAAGTGTGGTTCTATGGTGTTGCTACCATCAGACCACATTCTGCATGTGTTTTCATTTGTCACTGTTTGTGAAGTAATGTTGGTTATTAAATGGCGTCCCAGTAACTGGACTGTTTTATATTTGCTCTCCATTATAATTTGGCCAACTTCTACACATTTCACAATGGTAGATCTTCACTGCTCCACCCTGTTTTTACTAACTACCTAGGCCGGTAATAAATGTAAGAAAACAGTTTTCAACAGTAAAGGTATATCCAGACAACTGTGATTTCACGCAAAAATTAGCCATGTTCTGTTTCCCGGAACATGAGCAATAGAAAGCACCGAGGATCAAACACATGTACCTGGCAAAACCAAAAAATATTCACTATTCAGGTTAAGCTCAGTTAAACATGGAAGGAACGGGAGCTACAAAGTGCAAAGCAAACGGGAAATAAGAGTAAGGTGAAAATAAGCTGTTAATATAACCAATGTACGATTGCAAACAAGTTGTGAAAATACGTGAACACAAAAAACCTGATAATCAAACGTGAAAATATAAATAAATTAATCGATTCAGATGATGCATCCAAATGCATGCATGGAATCGATTATTGTAAAAAACCGATACAACTATATCATATTGAGCTACTAATCGAATCAGAATCGGCCATCCCTAGTTTCCACGCCGACAGTCAGCGCTCGCCTGCCAAGCCACGCACCCGCATCGGCATCAACGTCACCGACGAATTACGTCTGTCTAACGGGTCGCCAACTAGATAAGTCTCAGCTCCCTCATCGATCTATCCCCGTGTTAGGACGTGCAAATTCCTGCGCTGATATAAATGCTAGATGAACGGTGTTACAGCACCGTCACACCATATGCTATTGTCCATAGCGCTGCGTTTCCGCTCTCATAATATTCGAATACGAAAAATCTATCCAGCCAGACGGCGCACTTAGATACGGTGGCGTAGGCAGCAATTAATTTGGGAAGGAATGGAGTGTACATTTTTTTAATGAAACAGCACACATAAAATTTTTTTAGCTAAAGAACAACAGCAAATGTAGAAACATGTATTTAAAATATTTTTTTTTACGTATTTGAACTGTTTTCGAATGCAGTTTTATTTATTTTATTTCTAATTTTACTTGCTGTATAGCCTAACAATATCAGTTTCTTCTTTTTAATGTGCACTTCAAATTCAGACCTTGAGCTGGAACTCCTTCCCCTCCCCGCCTATCTATGTCTAGCTACTGCTTAATGAGCCGACAACGCTACAAATATTGCCAGTGATGTATGTCCCTTTTACCATGTTCAGTAGCACTATAGTTTCTGCCTGATACTGACCTCTCATATTATACTAGAAAGTTCTTAGGTACTTACACTTCAGCAAACAATATATCTGTAATGCTTGTGTGTATTTGTGGAATTGAGAGATTTGGGCGGCTCTTAACGAGCTTTTGAGCCGATGAGGGTGAAATGAGTTGAGAATGGAGAAGCGCCGGAATTCAACGGCGGGTGAAACTGGAGATCCCCGAGAAAACCCGACGATCAGTGGCATCGTCCGGCACGATTCTGACTTGCGAAAATCCGGAGTGACCCGGCCTAGGAATGAACGTGGTTCACCTTGGTGGGAGGCGAGCAGCCTAACCGCACAACCTAACCGCGGCCTCGTTTGTGTGTATTTGAAAGACGTAAAAGTTATTCCAATGCGTTATGATTAGGAAACAAAAGAAATGCTAGTTTAACCCCTGTAGTGTGCCCAATAGCACCCGGACGTGGGGTGAGGTCTGCTTTAAGGATCTGCGTACCTGACTCGTAAAGGACGTCGCTCTTCTTTACGTACCATATTAAATCTGTAAGTTTCTTTGTCGGTAAACTCACACTCAGTTATTCAACATAAGGCAGTGATGTCTTCATGATGATTATACACTGGAGAACAAAAACAACTGGTATAAGCGTTCGTATGCAAATAACAGTGGTATGGAACCAATCAGAGTAACGCGATGCGCTCGGCAGCGCCTATGTAAGACAACAAGCGTCTGGCAAAGTTGCTAGATCGGTTACTGCTGCTAAAATGGCAGGTTATCAAGACTTCAGTGAGTTTGAACGTGGTTTTATAGTCGGCGAACAAGAGATGGGACATAACATTTCCGAGGAAGCGATACAATTTGGATTTTCGCGTACGACCATTTCACGAGTGTACCGTGAATATTGGGAATCCGGTAAACATCAAATCTTCGACACCGCTGTGGCCGGAAAAATATCGAGAACGAACGGGACAAACGATGACTGACGAGAACCCTTAAACGTGACAGACGTGCAACCCTTTCTAAAATTGGCCCATATTTCAATGCTGGGACATCAATAAGTGCCGCNAGACGTGCAACCCTTTCTAAAATTGGCCCATATTTCAATGCTGGGACATCAATAAGTGCCGCCATGCGAACTATTCAACAGACCATCATTGATATGCGATTTTGGAGCCGAAGACCCACTCGTGTACCGTTGTTGACTGCACGACACAAAGCCTTACGCCTCGCCTGGGCCCGCCAACACCACCATTGGAATGTTGATGACTGAAACACTTTACCTGGTCTGACGAGTCTCGTTTCCAATTGTATCGGGTGGATGGGCGTGTACGGGTTTTTGAGACATCCTCATGAATCCATGGACCATACATGTCAACAAGGGACTGTTCAAGCTGGTGGAGGCTCTGTCATGGTATGGGGTGTGTGAAGTTCGAGTCAAATGGGACCCCCGATACGTCTAGATACGACACTGACAGTTGACAGATACGTAAGCATCCTGTCCGATCATATGCATCCATTCATGTCCGATCACATGTATCCATTCATGTCCATTGTGCATTCCGACGGATGTGGACAATTCCAGCAGGACAATGCGACACCCCACACGTGGAGAGTTGCTACCGAATAGTTCCAGGAACACCCTTCTGACTTTAGACACTTCCATTGGCCACCTTAGTCACCAGAAATTAACATTATTGAACATATCTGGGATGCCTTGCAACGTGCTGTTCAGAAGAGATCTACACCGCCTCGCACTCCAATGAATTTGTGGACTGCCCTGCAGGATTAATGGTGTGAATTGCCTCCTGCATACCTTAAGACAGTAGTCGAGTCCATGCCACGTCGTATTGCGGCACTTCTGCATGCTCGCGGGGGCCCTACACAATATTAGGTGGGTTTACAAGTTTTTTTTTTTTTGGCTCTTCAGTGTAATAAGTTGCAGTGTGAGACTCTTTGGTTTCCAATTTTAGAGAAAGAATGAGTGTGGCACATTAAAAAAGTCCAGAATTTATACGATCACTCAAATACATCGTAAACAAAAAGTCGTATGGAATAAATTTGAGCAATATTTGTTGCCTTGGAAATAAATGTTGATACTGCTAACAACTGTGGAAAAATTTGTTGAATAAAGATTTTACACGTACGTAAATGCATTAACTGTTGTGTTTGAACTTTGCTGTTTCACGCATATAAAGTTTAAATAATCCTCCAGCATTACATATAACTACGCCAAATATTGTAAGTACTACAGCAATATTTTCTGCCTTGTATTTACGAGAGTTTAAAATGCAAATTACATTGTCATAAACGTATAAAACTCAATAATTATTTATGGCTCAAGACTTTTCAAGGCTGTACATGTTTTCTGCAAAAAAGTCAACTTTTTTGGCTTATTATATGCAGCTCCTTAAAACCGAACTATCGAATTTTTTTTTGTATTTTCAATAAAAGAAAACTACTAATTGGCCCCTTAGCAGATTTATGAGACACTGTTACTCGATGAGGTTGCAGGTAATTGATAAAATTTCCATCCTTTTCTGATAAAATAGTATTTTATGTATTCTTTGACTATATTTTGTGCTCTTAATGAAAAGTATTTTTCAGTCTCTCTCTAGGAAATAGGTAAAATAATTGGTAATATACTATTCGCAGTATGTCCACACTTTTTGAATCATATCTTTGAAAAATCATCATATGTCTCGTGTCTTTGCTTGTTTCTTAAAATGTTGCGTATCAAAAGCGTATTATACACCTATGTATATTAGAAGTATCTCATTTTTGATTAAATTAAATTTTTCCTTACATTTCACCTATAATTTTTAATATTTTATTTCTATTAACTACAAAAAAAACGTGATAAAATATGGGTACTTGTAATTCCTAATAATAAATAGTTTTCCTGCAAAATACCATTAAGCTGAGGGTTCACAAATACGACGCGTTGTCACTTAGCTGCAGTTTTGTAAACTCCGCTAAGCTTTTTGAGCAAGAGGCCGAGTACCCGCCTGAAAGTAGAACTGCAACAGTGTTTCAGAAAAAGTAGAGCTCAGCAAGGTTTCAGGAAGTTTGAAGTTATCATTAATGGACTATACACAGTGCTACACATGTATCATAATGAATAAGTTAGCAGATTTAACATGGACCAGTATGATGTTTTCCTCAGGACGTATGTTTGAATGGCTTTCCCACCAAAAATAAGCAATAACAATGCAAAAATAACTTAGAACTTAGAAGGGAAAATTAAAATTTGCATAGTTTTTTATATATTTAGAAATAGCAAAGTCAAGAAATAATAAACGCCGTTAGACTCTACGCCAGCTCCCCTCTCTGTGTTATAGTCATTGTTTCCAAAGCCTATGATGCTGTAATGAGCATTAAAAAGGCCCGAGTGCCAAAATTGGGGAAGACAGCGAGGGACCGGCAAGAACAGAAGTGAACTGCAACTTCATCGATTTTTCTGAGTTAATGAGTTTTTAGCCTACTTTCCGAAGAAAATGTAGCTTATGAAATAACTTTCGTGTCTGTGCGTCTATGCGTGTGACTGTGCGTGTGTTTGTCCCGTCTCCCCCTTTTTTCTTTCAACTTTTGAACTTGTGCACCGATTTTCGCCAAACTTGGTACACATACAATACATAGTAAGCACACCTGACTTTTAGAGTTTTTTACTACGTCGGTCGCTTACTTTCAAAATGGCAGCCATTTGGAAATGTAGGGGAATACGTCATACCTAAGTTTTGTGTGTTTACAGGGCATTGTGAAAGCATTGGACTAAGAAATCGATTTTGTTGTTAGTCCACAGTTTTGGAAGATAGCACCGCATGAAAAAATGCAGCTTATGTGTAATAACTCGAAAACTCCTGCACTAATTCTAACCAAATTTGGCAAGTAAGTAAAACGAAGATAGAACATGTAAATGTACGCAAATAAAATTTATTAGGCACTTTTTCAAAATGGCGGTCATACACATGTTTTAGGATTAATTGGTATATCCCGTGTACAGTTTAACCAATTTCGACCAGATTTTTTATGCTGAAAGTATATATTAGCTACAAGCATCAAATAGGTTTTTACGTAGCCACTTTAGTCCACCAGTTTGTAAGATAGAGCCACATAAATAACAGTAATAAAGTTTCTATGTCATATCTGGGGAAACAATAGACTTCCTCCTACCAAATTTGGGAAACAAGTAGTGCTGCGGCGGGGAATGTAAATTGTCGTGTTTTGAATAAGTCAGATTGCTATTTTAGCATAGTATTCTGTATCGTCAAAATCACGTTATTAGTTCCAACCTATATTTGTATGCTGCCAGTATGTATTACAAATATCAAAGGCATCTATACTGAAGAACCCAAAAAACTGGTACACCTGCCTAATATCAAGTAGCCCCCC
>NQII01003762.1:134755-197606 GCA_002778355.1 Clitarchus hookeri | reverse complement strand
CCCGAGCACGCAGAAGTGCCGCAAGACGACGTGGCATGGACTCGAATAATGTCTGAAGGTATGCAGGAGGCAATTACACCATTAATCCTGCAGGGCGGCCCACAAATCCAATCTGCGCCAATTTGAGAAAGGGTTGCACGTCTGTCACGTTTAATGATTCTCGTCAGTCGTCGTTTGTCCCGTTCTTTCACGCTCTTTTTCCGGCCGCAGCGATGTCGAAGATGTGATGCTTTACCGGATTCCCGATATTCACGGTACACTCGTGAAATGGTGGTACGGGAACATCCAAATGTTATCGGTACCTCGGAGATGCTATGTCCCATCTCTCGTGCACCGACTATAACACCACATTCAAACTCACTTAAATCTTGATAACCTGCCATTGTAGCAGCAGTAACCGATCTAACTGCCGACCGCATCGCGTTACACTGATTGGTTCCACACCTCTGTTATTTGCATACGCACGCCTATACCAGTTTTTTTGGCTCTTCAGTGTATAACAAATATCAAAGGCATCTACATGGAGCCTCCTTTGTCCGCCATTTTGTAGGATAGTGCTAGTAGACTATATAATTGACATGTATGAAGAGTGCCAGACACTTATTTTCACATTGGTGGCTATAAAAATGTTACCTTAGTGTGCCATACCTATGGAATGATGTAATCGATTTTAACATATCATTGTATACTGTCAGTATCTATGACAATCATCGAGTGTTTAAATATATATCCTTTTTGTCCTTAATTTACGAAGATATACACAAAAAAATTTAGTTTTTTCATATCTCAAGACTCAATCATCCGATTCCCACCAAATATTACACGCAAGTAATTCTCTAGTAGGGTATTTAAAGTATTATGTTTTAGGTACGGCGTTGATATAAATAATTTAGGTTAGAAAGTTACAACTATTTAATAATTCAAAAATAATCATCCAAGTTTGGTACACGAACAGTATTCCTTATAGCATCAATTTTGCATACAGAGATACTCTTTTGCCGGCCTTTTTGCAAAATATTCCCATATGAGAAAAAATCATTTTGTCATGATTTCGAAGCAATTCAACAAATTTTCACAAAATTTTTTCTCACCAGTAATGCAACAGAATGGCATAGTGCAAAATTACATAATTTAAGTGGTGACTGAAGTTTATTTCCAAATGGTGCCCATATAAATATTTTGTTATATATATATTTAGCAATTTAACCAAATTCAACAAAACTTTGTATGTCGAGAATATTCGTAAGATATCGACAAATAAGAAAATGGTTTTTATGCCTTATCTCAGGGACCAATCAACCTACTTCCACCAAACTCTCCACGCAAGTAGCACTATGGTATGCCATGTAAAGTTACGTGTTTTAAGTGGCTCAGACACTTATTTTCAAAATGACGGCCCTGTAAATATTTCAGGTCAGTAAACCTTATTATTCAAAATATTAGACTGATTACATCCGAAGTTAATGCTCCGGACCTTATTGTATGACTGCATGCTAGCTTATGGTACGAGGTTTTCTCGGTTCGACTGCTGGTTAAGGCACGTGTGTATTTGTAATTGTTTCACTACTCTGGTATTTGTTCCTGGTTCCATCTCTAACTATATTGCTGCCAGAAATACGTCAAAGCCTACCTACTATCAAAACTTATAAGAACTTCATTGAAAATAATTTGCACCCATGTAGAGAAAAGGATGCTCATTCGCTATGTCAATGGCCTTTTTTTATCTATGTTACGACAAAAGGAGAGCTTAGTATTCGAAGAAGACGGCTAAGTATAAACTTTTTAATTTCTGACATGTCAAGGATTATATTTCAAGAAGTAATATCTTTTCGAAAATATAATTACATTTTTTTTGTATGAACTGAATTTTAATAGTTAAATTTGAGACAAACTCACTTATTATACTTAACGGACATCTTCAGAACTACCAGTTTAACTAGAGATTGAATCAGCTTTTCCGACGGGCTTTAAAATTTCCTTTAGTTACAGTATTTTTAAAGCTTATTATTGGAGAGATCAGCTAATTTAAAAGGTAGAATAATTTGAAATGCTGTTTTTTAAAGGTTAGTGTCACTTGCCATTTCAGTTTAGTATTATTGTTGATAGATAATTTTGGATTTTACTGCTGGCTTTAATATTTTTAGTCTTCAGTAAATTATCATTATTAATTTCCTATTTGACTGGTCTAGTTATTGTAGTGAGTTAACTGTGTGTATATTTGTCGCAGTTTGTTTCTTGTAAGAGCGGCATCCGAGCTGGAGCATTCACGTTTCTATTTCACGTCTATTTCTGGCAGAGTACATGCTGCATCAACGATCCACTACATCTGCATATTACAAAACCTCACTTCAGCAGTTTTTTTTTTCACTACCTACTGGGATTTTTTTTCCTCAGCTGTCGTATAAGAGGTAATCCTTTTGCCTTTTTCTCACTTCAATATATAAGAGAGAAAGCACGAATGATACAGTAGTATACACACGTTGATATACTGAAATAGGAGAAATAGTATACGTAAAATATAAATTATAAGTCCCGGTAGGAGACCCCAAGGAAAAGTTGGGAAAAAAACACAGACTAAGTAAAAATTAAAAACATATCGTTGAAGCAGAAGAGAATAAATAGCTGACAGTAACTGGCTTTAAACTTCTGTGGTTGAAGACATGGTAGTTTTTTTTCAAACACATAAAAAATTGTTGTTTTGTTATCACCTATGCTGTTACGGCACACTAGAGAAGTCAGATGTTTAATGGTTTTGACATTTCGCAGTACTACAGTGAAATTTACTGCAGTTCGTTTAAAGTCTTACATATCTGTAAGCAATAACGAGAACTCTATAAGAGTAACAGTTTGGATGCCGATGAGGGCTGTGTAAATCTTCCAGGTAATGGTGTTTGAGATATTTTCCTACCCGACACAGTCCTTACTTAGAAACGTATTTAAATATACAACACATGACTAATTCAGCTCGTCACTTTCCGAGCTACAGTAGAAATGTTCAATATTCTTAGAAGGAACATTTTGAAAATTTGGATTCATATTTTGAAATTATCTCAGTACGATTCACGATATCAGGTTACCTTGCTTAAAATCTGTGCGCACCTGCAAGAATCTACGCCGCGGTACTTTGGTAGCTTAGCGAGCGCGATTCCCCGCTCCCGTCACCCGGTAGATGTCTTGTGCTCTAACGTTCGGCTCATGACACATCTCAAAAACAAGTGTTAAATATTGGCCACATGTGTAGTCACAGCTCGGACACTCAGTTTCCAAGAACGTGTTGACGAGCAGTCGAAGTGAGGAAATAGAAGTGTGATGACTGTGAGCTGCGTCACACCAAGTCTGGGGTCGCGAACTGCATTCCCTCCGCCGGCTGACCGCGGTGGGTCGTAGGTCAACAGTGACGACTGCAGCCAGGAAAATGCTGCACTTTGCTCTGCCAGTTCAAGGAGGTGGCCTACGTCAACACTTGGACTTGGTTACGGCAACAACGGACATTCCATCAGCCTCTACATCTGCGTTACTCTCTCCTGTATATGATTCATGCTTGTCTATAGCAGGAGTCACAGGAACATTTCAAAATACAATTATAAATAATTAATGGATTATTGCAACCAATCTACAATTTTTGGCGATTTTTTGGTCCAAAATAATAATATTTATAGTAATGTATACGTATAAAATGCAACAAAAACATTCCCGAAAAAAATTATTGATATGTATTTATAATTATTATAATATAATGTTCTATATTCCTTATGAAATAACTTTCGCTACAATATGGTATTTAGTATATACGTACATCAACTAGTTTTATTTTTGTTTATATTGTATATAATGTTTTATTTAGTTTTAGACCATTATACTGTAAAACACTACCAAGGGGNGTTTTATTTTTGTTTATATTGTATATAATGTTTTATTTAGTTTTAGACCATTATACTGTAAAACACTACCAAGGGGTATTCCACGCTAAATTCATCGACGTGTGTGTTTATAACACAAAATTAAATATCCCAATTAAAAATAGTTGAAAGGTTCAAATTAAAATCACATGACCAAAACGTAAGTTCTTACTATCGGTATTCAGAAGCAAAGCGATTCACTTCTTCTGTTAGAAACTAGACAAAAACAAATCCTAGTTAAAAGAAGTTCAGTCCTAAGCGAGGAGCTTCATAGAACAAATATTTCACACTCGTTTAATCCAGTCCAATGGCGGCCGTAGAGAAACTTGCTCTTGCTCCCTTCGTNCATAGAACAAATATTTCACACTCGTTTAATCCAGTCCAATGGCGGCCGTAGAGAAACTTGCTCTTGCTCCCTTCGTGTACTTCTGTTTTGGTGGAAGCCATACTGAATTACTACAATATTATTGTTGTTCTACTTGCCAGAGAGCTATCTTGGATGTTAACGACCTTAGAGTTCAAATTTGAGCTCGATAATTCCAAAAATTAGGAATAGCTTCTACAAATATCGAAACTCATATTTGATGTTCGTTGTAAAC
This sequence comes from Clitarchus hookeri, assembly GCA_002778355.1. Taxonomy (NCBI): domain Eukaryota; kingdom Metazoa; phylum Arthropoda; class Insecta; order Phasmatodea; family Phasmatidae; genus Clitarchus; species Clitarchus hookeri. The sequence continues at coordinate 193,108 of NQII01003762.1, read as the reverse complement.
AGAAGGACATTTAAAAAACTGCAATGGGTTATTGGTTTTTTTTTCTCTGTATATTTGGGATTTGTAGTGATGTGAATTTTAGCTCCTTTTCGAAAGGATTGTACAGTTGAATTAACAACTATAGTAATAAAATGCACTGCAAAAAATTTAACTACATGCATATATAAACGCACACTATCAAATGCCCTTAATATATTTTTTGACAGCCACAATTATTAAAAAATGCAGTGACAGCCATTAAACGTAGTTTAAATTTATCAGAAAAAAGTATTTTAATAACACTTACTATTAAATAAAATAAATAATGAAGCCTTTGAATGATTTACAGTGGGTGGCAAATTACAATAATTGACATTGTTTGTGCAGCAAACACTCACTCACACTCACGGTACTAATTACCTACGCCATGTTCTGTGCAGTGATGCACTTGCTTCAGCCCAAAATCTGATGTAATAGGCTAGTAGTACACTAGTAGTACTTGCAAAATGTACACATGCTTCATGCTGTCCAAATATACTGCAATGGTGTGATTGGCTAGAAACGGTAATCAAATGCATAAAAGGCTGTGCATGTGTCATGGCGATGCATTCGAGCCTTATTGGTGTTTCATTTTCTTTGCCAGGTGTTATTGAACGTTCTCAAAGTTAGATAAAAAACTATTTGTTGGCACTTGAAAGTTAGTACATATGTAGGCCCACGGGGATTGGTGTCCAATTTTATTCTTCTTCAGTAGCTGTTTTCATAAATTGTCGTGACCTGTGTACCTGTAACTTGTCATCCTTTAACATTGACTTGTAGGTTGCATCCAGTGTGAGTACAGGAGAGCCTGTTCTTGCCTCAGATTCCTCGGCATTTATCAAAGTACTCTTTGTCGGACGTATTTATTCCTCCCTCCCTCGTAGGTACTAGCGATATGGCTTCGTTCGCAATAACAGTTATTTTCCTCGCAAGTAGTCTGAAGGTAGCTATATCTGTTAAAGTAATTGTCGGTTATTTATCTTCTTTGAAGAAATCTGTGCTGGACTGTCCAGAGCTCTATAGTGGCCCAGATGTAACCTTAACACCTTGCGTTTTCACAGATTTTTTTTTTTTTGTTAAATATGTGTTTTATATACGCTTTATGCTCTGTGAACCTGTTGAAACGGATGTAGGGGACTAGTTGTGATCATATCTGCGGAGTACTTTGAGTTCCTTTTTGTGGGAGTTGAATTTCCTTCTTTTAAGTTCCATTATACTGAAGCTCTTTAATTACGGGCTTTTTTTGTCAAATTAAATTTTTTGCATTTCAAGATTTTTTTTTTTTGGGTGACTGTGTTTTACCGTCTTCCCAGCCGTTTAGGTTGTTTTTACTCGCAGTGAGCTCTTCCCTCTTCTCCTAATCGCACCCGAATAAATTAATGACTGCGAATGGTAATGTCTGTACACTTGATGAAACGTACTCGTGTTAGTAGTTCGGTTGATCCCACCGTGCGTGACTAAGGAGAAACCAGCTTGTCAGTTATTGGGGCGCCTGGAAAACTGGTCTCTGATTGGCCCAACGTATGCACCTATAGGAGAATATATTAACTAATGGGTATGTCTCGGAACGATTTGGGCTGGCTGGCAATATTAAATATATTTTCACTTATTTATTTTTTTAGCATTCCTCCGTTTTTAGTACTGGTAGCCAAATCTCCTTCATTTCAATGCTCTATTCACTTTGATATCTTTATTGCTAACAATGAGTGCTGTACCGTCAGTTTACTTTTCTATAAAGTTCTGTCGTTTTGATAGTGGAGCTACATTTTCCCAGAGTTTCTTATGGCTGTTGGCCCATGGACGTGCTGTCAGTCTGGATTTGTTTATTTATCTTTCTATTGCGTTCGTATTATCACTTTATGCTCTTTTATACTCGTTGATAACGGCCAGCCAATTTTATCTATGCGTTCATTGCCACACTGACACGTGATTTGATAAATGTGTTCGCTTTTTTCTTGCTTTGTAACTGGTATCGCCTTGATGACTATAGTTTTTAGAGTTGAGCTCCATTTGAAAGCAATGCTGATGTGTTTCTTTGCTATACTTATTTTCTCAGATAGACCTGGAGTGCATGGAGTTACCANGTTTTATTTTTGTTTATATTGTATATAATGTTTTATTTAGTTTTAGACCATTATACTGTAAAACACTACCAAGGGGCATTCCACGCTAAATTCATCGACGTGTGTGTTTATAACACAAAATTAAATATCCCAATTAAAAATAGTTGAAAGGTTCAAATTAAAATCACATGACCAAAACGTAAGTTCTTACTATCGGTATTCAGAAGCAAAGCGATTCACTTCTTCTGTTAGAAACTAGACAACAACAAATCCTAGTTAAAAGAAGTTCAGACCTAAGCGAGGAGCTGCATAGAACAAATATTACACACTCGTTTAATCCAGTCCAATGGCGGCCGTAGAGAAACTTGCTCTTGCTCCCTTCGTGTACTTCTGTTTTGGTGGAAGCCATACTGAATTACTACAATATTAATGTTGTTCTACTTGGCAGAGAGCTATCTTGGATGTTAACGACCTTAGAGTTCAAATTTTAGCTCGATAATTCCAAAAATTAGGAATAGCTTCTACAAATATCGAAACTCATATTTGATGTTCGTTGTAAACAGAAGGACATTTAAAAAACTGCAATGGGTTATTGGTTTTTTATTCTGTATATTTGGGGTTTGTAGTGATGTAAATTTTAGCTCCTTTTCGAAAGGATTGTACAGTTTAATTAACAACTATAGTTATAAAATGCCCTGCAAAAAATTTAACGACATCCATATATAAACGCGCACTATCAAATGCCCTGTAATATATTTTTTGACAGCCACAATTATTAAAAAATGCAGTGACAGCCATTAAACGTTGTTTAAATTTATCAGAAAAAAGTATTTTAATAACACTTACTTTTTAATAAAATAAATAATGAATCATTTGAATGATTTACAGTGGGTGGCAAATTACAATAATTGACATTGTTTGTGCAGCAAACACTCACTCACACTCACGGTATTAATTACCTACGCCATGTTCTGTGCACTGATGCACTTGCTTCAGCCCAAAATCTGATGTAATAGACTAGTAGTACACTAGTAGTACTTGCAAAATGTACACATGCTTCATGTTGTCCACATAAACTGCAATGGTGTGATTGGCTAGAAACGGTAATAAAATCCATAAAAGGCTGTGCATGTGTCATGGCAGTGCATTCGAGCCTTCATGGTGTGGCATTTTCTTTGCCAGGTGTTATTGAACGTCCTCAAAGTTAGATAAAAAACTACTTGTTGGCACTTGAAAGTTAGTACATATGTAGGCCCACGGGGATTGGTGTCCAATTTTATTCTTCTTCAGTAGCTGTTTTCATAAATTGTCGTGACCTGTGTACCTGTAAGTTTTCATCCTTTAACATTGACTTGTAGGTTGCATCCTTTGTGAGTACATGAGAGCCTGTTCTTACCTCAGATTCCTAGGCATTTATCAAATTACTCTTTGTCGGACGTATTTATTTCTCCCTCCCTCGTAGGTACTAGCGATATGGCTTCGTTTGCAATAACAGTTATTTTCCTCGCAAGTAGTCTGAAGGTAGCTAGCTATATCTGTTAAAGTAACTGTCGGTTATTTATCTTCTTTGAAGAAATCTGTGCTGGACTGTCCAGAGCTCTATAGTGGCCCAGATGTAACCTTAACACCTTGCGTTTTCACTGATTTTTTTTTGTTGAATATGTGTTTTATATACGCTTTATGCTCTGTGAACCTGTTGAAACGGATGTAGGGGACTAGTTGTGATCATATCTGCGGAGTACTTTGAGTTCCTCTTTGTGGGAGTTGAATTTCCTTCTTTTCAGTTCCATTATACTGAGGCTCTTTAATTACTGGCTTTTTTTGACAAATTACATTTTTTTGCATTTAAAGATTTTTTTTTTTTTGGGTGACCGTGTTTTACCGTCATTTCAGCCGTTTAGGTTGTTTTTACTCGCAGTGAGCTCTTCCCTCTTCTCCTAATCGCACCCGAATAAATTAATGACTGCGAATGGTAATGTCTATACACTTTATGAAACGTACTCATGTTAGTAGTTCGGTTGATCCCACCGTGCGTGACTAAGGAGAAACCAGCTTGTCAGTTATTGGGGCGCCTGGAAAACTGGTCTCTGATTGGCCCAACGTATGCACCTATAGGAGAATATATTAACTAATGGGTATGTCTCGGAACGATTTGGGCTGGCTGGCAATATGAAATATATTTTCACTTATTTTTTTTTTTTAGCATGCCTCCGTTTTTAGTACTGGTAGCCAAATCTCCTTCATTTCAATGCTCTATTCACTTTGATATCTTTATTGTTAACAATGAATGCTGTACCGTTAGTTTACTTTTCTATAAAGTTCTGTCGTTTTGATAGTGGAGCTACATTTTCCCAGAGTTTCTTATGGCTGTTGGCCCATGGACGTGCTGTCAGTCTGGATTTGTTTATTTATCTTTCTATTGCGTTCGTATTATCACTTTATGCTCTTTTATACTCGTTGATAACGGCCAGTCAATTTTATCTATGCGTTCATTGCCACACTGACACGTGATTTGATAAATGTGTTCGCTTTTTTCTTGCTTTGTAACTGGTTTCGCCTTGATGACTATAGTTTTTAGAGTTGAGCTCGATTTGAAAGCAATGCTGATGTGTTTCTTTGCTATACTTATTTTCTCAGATAGACCTGGAGTGCATGGAGTTACCACAGCAGAAGTTGCAGCTACTGTCCTTATTCAGCTCAAGCTTGCGTTTTGATGTGATGTTTGTGTTTGCTGGAAAGGTTTCATTGCTAACCGTTTGCAAGTATCTCTTGTGTCATGTGTTGTAACTCGGTGGCATTAGTTATTTCTTCTTAGCACAATTTTCTAGCTTTTCTGGCTTTATATGCGAACGATTGTGTATGTATGATTGTAGGTATAATGCAAGTATTATCCAGTGTCTGTCTGCTTTCTATTGGCTTGTGGAGTAAAGTTTCGTTATTGCGCGAACTGTATGCTAGGCGTGAGAGAATTAATGAAATAAGAAAAGTTATTTGAGCTCGCCGAGACTATACATACAAACTAGGAATGTATAATCGACATAACGTAGCCAGACTTTCGGTGCAGCTTTAGATTCTCTTACGGTATTATGTTCAAAATGTTTCACTAATACGTTCGCCATGAAGGGCTTAAGAGAGCAACACATCAGCAAACCATCTGTCTGGCTGCATAATTTTCATTTAACTGAAAATGAGCTGTGTTATCACATTGTTTGATCTGTTTTATGATAATTAATGTCAAAATGTTAGTTCTGTTTTAACGTTTTCATCTTTCTAGAATCGATGAAGTTGAAACTGCTCCAAATTNCAGCTTTAGATTCTCTTACGGTATTATGTTCAAAATGTTTCACTAATACGTTCGCCATGAAGGGCTTAAGAGAGCATCACATCAGCAAACCATCTGTCTGGCTGCATAAATTTCATTTAACTGAAAATGAGCTGTGTTATCACATTGTTTGATCTGTTTTATGATAGTTAATGTCAAAATGTTAGTTCTGTTTTAACGTTTTCATCTTTCTAGAATCGATGAAGTTGAAACTGCTCCAAATTNATTAATGTCAAAATGTTAGTTCTGTTTTAACGTTTTCATCTTTCTAGAATCGATGAAGTTGAAACTGCTCCAAATTATAGAATTTGACTGCAGCTAAGTTAAAGCAGCTTTGCTTCTATCAGTAAAATTCTGCTTATCATTTAATTTGCTTGTATCACTAATTACATGGTGATTTCTACTAATTGCTATTTGACTACACTGGCCTGGCAGTAAACTCTCAGTGAATTCCACTGTTTCCCCAGTAGATAATACCTCATAAACGGAACAATTTTGTAAAATTGTTTTACTGGTTGAAATCAATGATTCATATTTAGAGTGGTCATTCTCCAGTTCACTTCTCTATTACGCATTGTGTTTCAGGGACCGGAAGATACGTGAGTTGGCTTCACAAAATGCAGAACTCACGAGGATGACGTCGTTGGGCTATTTATATTTGTTGCACAAGNTACGTGAGTTGGCTTCACAAAATGCAGAACTCACGAGGATGACGTCGTTGGGCTATTTATATTTGTTGCACAAGGCTTCGGAAGTGAAGCGAGATTGTAAGATATGTGGCTGTATTGCCAAGCAGAGTACCCACGATGCTGAGCAAGTCCTTTGACGACTTCTAGCATGGNTTGTAAGATATGTGGCTGTATTGCCAAGCAGAGTACCCACGATGCTGAGCAAGTCCTTTGACGACTTCTAGCATGGTGACTCACGTGAACTGGTGATTGGCCGGAGAGTTATGTCTCGCTGGTGGATATAAGCGAGGTCAAGTACGCGAGGTGACATACTGCTCAGCGCCATACACAGGGTTCGCTTCAAGGGTTCGGAACTGCAACATATACTTCAACGCAATTTCCTTCTCGTCTATAAACACAACATTTCTTTACCATATAATAAAGGAAAATAAACATTTCTACCTACATTAGGCAGTCGTCTGAAAAACTAAATACCTCAACTAATTTTGGTATAACTCTCAAATTTTGGTTATTTTAACTTTGCTTACAGGAAATCACTATCGTGGTTTGAAATAGCAGTATGTTACTTTACGTATATGTGGGCGAGTATCTCTCATTATTCGGCCTTATGTAGTAAACTTACAGATACTCGCTACTAAATGCATTTAAATTTTTATTACTGTGATTACAATTCTAGAATTTTTAGGAGAGTATTAAACTCTCAAATAATGGAAATAATTATTAACAAATGCAGTGCTAGTTGTAATATCAGCATAACGGTATTGCTTATCCGTACAACTGATTCATGAACATCCCAGTCTTATAGACCTGATAAGAGATAAATAGGAATAAATGCTGCAAAAAACACATGACAATGTATACTGCGTTTCTTAATATTCGTGATAAGGAACACCGTGCCTACACAAGAAGCATACAATTGTGTGTTTACAAAGTATACCTATTCAGCTAAACTAATTTTTCGAATGCTTTGTGTATTCTGGTGGAAGGAATGCTGCAATTTCTTCATGGTTTTTTTTATTTACTGCAATTTTGTCATAATATGTTTAGTTTCTATGTACGAATTAAGGGAAAGTTCCAGCCTTCACGAGGCCGCGGTGGCTGAGCGGTTAGACTGCTCGCAGACTGCTCGCCTCCCACCAAGGCGAACGGGGTTCAATCCCCGGCCGGGTCACTCCCGGATTTTCGCAAGTGGCAATCGTGCCGGGCAATTGTGCTGGTCGGCGGGTTTACTCAAGGATCTCCACTTTACCCCGCCCTTGCATTGAGGCGCTGCTCCATTCTCACCTCATTTCACCATCATCAGCTCTCAAGACCTCGTTGTTCAGAGCCACCCAGATTTCTCAACTCAACTCTAGCCTTCGCATTCGAGTACAAAAGAGTATAGGGTGTAAGTGAAAGAGTATGGGTTTCCGGTCTACTTGTTTCAGCGGGAAGGTGACACCATAAATCATATCCGCACTACTCTATCTACACGGGACATCCTGTGCGGAGAAGCTCTTGTCGTCTGACAACAATGCGAGTCCTACGTCCTCTTCCGTCGCCGCAAAAGAAGATAAGTTNACAATGCGAGTCCTACGTCCTCTTCCGTCGCCGCAAAAGAAGATAAGTTCTACTGGCCAGGTTCCTCAAGGTCTCTTATAATATCTCTGTTATTATGATAAGCACGATTTATTAAAAATTATGACAAAATAAATAAAAATTACGCACGTCCTCCAATCCCGTAAGTTCCGTGATTAAAGCGTATGCACTGTTTTTACTGTTTACTCGTGGCAGTCTCGTCGAAGGTAAGCCAATGCTATGTGCTTACAGCGCTTTTCACAATTNCTGTTTTTACTGTTTACTCGTGGCAGTCTCGTCGAAGGTAAGCCAATGCTATGTGCTTACAGCGCTTTTCACAATTACACAAAGAGCTTGGAATGTTCAATTGTTTCTGAGGCCAAGCCACTTCCTCCGCCTCCTGTGGTACGCAGGGAACAGATATCCCGTTGTCTGAATTAGGTGACACGGGAAACCGGGTGGCATTGGTGGAGTTTGGAACCCTTTTATTCTCTTTTTTGATGCAAGGCTTGTACGAGCCACTTGTTGGTATCACTTCGTGGCCAGCGGTGATAGCAGCGTTAATGAAGACACGGTTATGTTAAAGAGACACCGCGCTCCACAGCGGTCATCTGACAGCACAGCTGTACGACAGCGTGTCTGGACTTGGAGCGAGATGTCTCGGTCGTCATCTAAGTGACTGCATGTTCTTGGTTCTGGGTGTGCAATCTGGACTTGTCAGGCACTGCTACTGGGGCTTGCAGGTGTGCTGCCCGGTCCGGCATTTACGTTCTCATCATATTGAATATAGGTATATGTACCACAGGCGTGCGCAGTGTTGGACAACTGGAGTTGCAAACCGCAAAATAAAGATACACTTTTACGAGATTACGTATACAAGGTATTCATATATTTTCACGTACACGTCAGAAATACAAGCTGAATGTCTACTGAAAGTATGCAACTGGCAGGATTCTTCTTTGTTATTTTTAAATCATGATGCGATGAGTGAAGATATCTGGGCGGCTCGTAACATACAGGTCCTGTGATGCGATGACTGTGAAGTTCGGTGAGTATGGAGCCGCGTCGGAACGAAAGAGCGGGGGAAGAGGGAGATCCCGAAAAAAAAATCCACTGGCCAGCGGCATCGTCCGGCACAATTCGCACATGCGATAACGCCCTGTTGGGAGGTGAGCAGGCTAACCGCTCAGCCACCGCGGCCCTGTTTCTTAATTGTTTTTCGAGTTTAGACACAATTACAAAACATCCAGCCGTTTTTTAATCACGAGTATTCCACGAAACATCTGCAGCCAGGCGGAGCCCTTATTTCGGATTATTCAATACACACAATTCTGATAAGTATTCGTAGCGTGTTTGCACTTTGCTTGGGAGAAAATAACTCAACCTTTTACATATTATTTTCAACATTTTTAAGGCTGAGTACTGTGGCCACTGAATGTAAATTGTTGTATTTAAAGCAAAGGCGATTTATTTTTCATATCGGTCGTGTAGGCCTTTTTGTGTAGTAATTGTGGGAAAATGAAAGCGAAAATCAGCATAGCGTTAAAGTNTTCATATCGGTCGTGTAGGCCTTTTTGTGTAGTAATTGTGGGAAAATGAAAGCGAAAATCAGCATAGCGTTAAAGTCTGATATTATTTTCTAAATTTTTAGCGCATAAAATTTTTTTCGTTGTGATGAAAATTAATTCTTTGAAAAAAGTATGAAATGGCCAAAAAATACTATTACATTCCAATATTGTGAAATATAATGGTATTATATTTATAATGTTTTTCGTGCAAACCTCAATATTGAAACTTATTAAATTCGTTAGGCTGTAGCTCTAAATATCTTTCCGTGCCAACAAAATGTTATGAAGGATATTTATTTTTTATTTATTTTGCGGTTTGTCTGTACTTAAATTTCAACTTTTCAGATAAAATTTTAAGTCATAAGATCACAGCAGTACGAAATGTCGGATTTCAAAGAATTTGTTAGCATGCCACTCGTGTGACTTAAAAAGAAATACTTCAGCTGAAATCAAACTGCGTGTTAAAATAAATTTTTGCATTTGTAAGATTAATATTTAAGTGAAAAATATCACATTTACATTAAAAAATGATGACTTATGCTCGTACTTTGTCTGACAGATAAAATGGCCCACCAAGAAGGAATGCTTGAAACTGGTCAAAATACACTCACAGACATCCAAACAGGCGCAGAAAAAATTATAAATTTTTCACTTACAGATACGGCTCCAGTATCCTAAATTAAAGAATAATCAGTAAATAGTGAAACCTACATATTGGACGATACTTTGCTGAACTCGACGGGGCATCTATTCGATGAATGTCCGAATAAGATATTGGAACATCGTGTAACAATTTTTCTTGATCCAAAGCTAGAGTTCATCCCCATTTTGTAGAGGAGNTTCATATCGGTCGTGTAGGCCTTTTTGTGTAGTAATTGTGGGAAAATGAAAGCGAAAATCAGCATAGCGTTAAAGTATGATATTATTTTCTAAATTTTTAGCACATAAAATTTTTTTCGTTGTGATGAAAATTAATTCTTTGAAAAAAGTATGAAATGGCCAAAAAATGCTATTAAATTCCAATATTGTGAAATATAATGGTATTATATTTATAATGTTTTTCGTGCAAACCTCAATATTGAAACTTATTAAATTCGTTAGGCTGTAGCTCTAAATATCTTTCCGTGCCAACAAAATGTTATGAAGGATATTTATTTTTTATTTATTTTGCGGTTTGTCTGTACTTAAATTTCAACTTTTCAGATAAAATTTTAAGTCATAAGATCACAGCAGTACGAAATGTCGGATTTCAAAGAATTTGTTAGCATGCCACTCGTGTGACTTAAAAAGAAATACTTCAGCTGAAATCAAACTGCGTGTTAAAATAAATTTTTGCATTTGTAAGATTAATATTTAAGTGAAAACTATCACCTTTACATTAAAAAATGATGACTTATGCTNACTATCACCTTTACATTAAAAAATGATGACTTATGCTCGTACTTTGTCTGACAGATAAAATGGCCCACCAAGAAGGAATGCTTGAAACTGGTCAAAATACACTCACAGACATCCAAACAGGCGTAGAAAAAATTATAAATTTTTCACTTACAGATACGGCTCCAGTATCCTAAATTACAGAATAATCAGTAAATAGTGAAACCTACATATTGGACGATACATTGCTGAACTCGACGGGCATCTATTCGATGAATGTCGGAATAAGATATTGGAACATCGTGTAACAATTTTTCTTGATCCAAAGCTAGAGTTCATCCCCATTTTGTAGAGGAGNGGAATAAGATATTGGAACATCGTGTAACAATTTTTCTTGATCCAAAGCTAGAGTTCATCCCCATTTTGTAGAGGAGGGAGGGTGTTCAACAGACGTCCAATCGTATCCCACAGAATCTGAATTGGCGAGAGATTGGGGGACGAGTTGGCCAAGGACGCAAAGTACTGAGCTGTATGAGGCCGGCCTGAATTTGGAACGGCCTGCAGCTATGGTATTCTAACGGGCCGCAGTACCTCGTCAACATAGCGGAGTGCCGTTAATGTGCCCTTAATACTTACAAGAGGTGAGCAACTGTCACCTCTGATAGTAACGCGAACCAAGGTCACACGCAGACGGGCGTGTGTCTGATGGCCACGTCACCGCCAGACATCGCAGAACAGCTTAAATATATCCGAAATTGATCTATTCTTTGCGAAAACATGATCTCCAATGGTGTTTTGCATAAAGACTTGATTTCCACGAAATTTTAAATAATCGTTTGGACATCTACGTGAGTTTACCAAAGAGTGTGCAAACACATTGCCATTAGTTAAGGTGGCCGCCTGGGTGGGCCGCCGAACGGCGTGCAGATCTCCAGCAGAAAACTTTTTATTAAAAAGCCGTCCAACATGCCTGAGTGAGGTATGCTTACGAATAGTATTAAATAAACTTTACTTATCTGTATACGTTATTGAGTTCCTCCATTTCTCTCTAAAGCATGTTTTTGTGATAGTGGAAATGGCTCAAACGAGTGTCTTCACGGTCATTTTTAGGTATGAACATTTCAGTACAAAGCATTAGAAAAGGTATAGCGACGTCCATCAAACTTTTATTTTTGTTATTACGTCATAGAATTGTAGGGTCTCCACTGAAAGTCTTATTTGTAGGGGCATGTTATCGACGGAAAGACTGCACGCCAGTTCAGTGCTTTGCGCGTAGAGGCGATGAGAAAGTTTATGCGCATGTCTCGGTCGCCCCTACCGCACCCGTGCTTTTAGCCCTCAGACGTACAAAATGTCTTCAACCAGGAGGCCATATTAACAGACAGTATTATAATAATTTTGAATGTTATTTTATTGTTGCAGTAACAGGCAAATTAATATTTCTTTACTGTATGTTTACAGCAGAAATTTTGAAAATACTTGTGTCTCTTTTCACAGAGTTNCAGGCAAATTAATATTTCTTTACTGTATGTTTACAGCAGAAATTTTGAAAATACTTGTGTCTCTTTTCACAGAGTTGACAGGGTATGAAATTATTCTTGTAATGGTATTCGTCACGCCTCAGAATAAATGGCTGCCGGCGTATTTCCGGCTACTTACGGTGAAGAAGCTGGCGGTCGGAAAATGCATGAGCGTAAAAGAAAGTGAAAGAAGAGTCAAGCCCGCCAAAGTATGTAATAATTTTACGTAAATAACGTCAACGCAAAGATGCTACCTGTGTGGCGCTACTTCGTTGCAAGTTAATAACGTAGAGGATATGATTAGGAAGGAAATNCAGGCAAATTAATATTTCTTTACTGTATGTTTACAGGAGAAATTTTGAAAATACTTGTGTCTCTTTTCACAGAGTTAACAGGGTATGAAATTATTCTTTTAATGGTATTCGTCACGCCTCAGAATAAATGGCTGCCGGCGTATTTCCGGCCACTTACGGTGAAGAAGCTGGCGGTCGGAAAATGCATGAGCGTAAAAGAAAGTGAAAATAGAGTCAAGCCCGCCAAAGTATGTAATAATCTTACGCAAATAACGTCAACGCAAAGATGCTACCTGTGTGGCGCTACTTCGTTGCAAGTTAATAACGTAGAGGATATGATTAGGAAGGAAATAAATACAAACATCCTTCAATTCGACATGTATGTCTTACATAGGTTGATTCGCATGTTTGAATGGCTTTTACATTTGATTTATACATTGCCAATCAAGAAGTGGCAAGCTCGAGGAAGTGACAAAGATATTGTAACTGCAAATTATGATCGAATTCAGAGATAGTTTTTGAACGCTGTGGCTTGATGTTAGACCAACTTTTACCAAACTTTGGCTATACTAATACCGGATATACAGAGAGACGTTTGTTTATAAACCCAAATCTCTCTGCTGAATTCACTAATATAGACAGGGATTCATTAATGACAATAAATATAATAGTGATTGTNTAAACCCAAATCTCTCTGCTGAATTCACTAATATAGACAGGGATTCATTAATGACAATAAATATAATAGTGATTGTTGTATCTTGAGGACATGATATTAACTTAGACATTTTTCTGGCTTACACTCATAATACGGCAATGTACTTTTTTGATAGGTACACATAGTACAACATGCCACAGACAGTACATAGGTATTTCACACATGAACCAGAAATTATGTGTTCAGCATTGCTTCAAATTTGACAATTAACAAAAGAAACCCAGAAATAACGCAATAAAGATCTTAAGACATACAGATATAACTATATATCTATATAGCTATATATATATATAAAACTAAGAAAAAAACTTATCATTACGTATTTGACCGCTTCCTTCTATATTGAAATCCCGTTTAATCCACTCGGAGGACAGTCAACATAAACTGTGCAGAGCATTCCCAAAGAGGCACAAGAATTGTTGTTCATCCATCTGGCAGAGATGTTGAATAAGATAAGGACGCCGACAGTGACAATGCCGATTGTGATGCTTAGTAGGGTGGAGATTTGATGGATGTATAAAACTGGCGTTGATGATAATGAAGATAAGGACGTTGCTAGTAACAATTCCGATGAGGATGCTGATAGCGATTAAGATCTGGTTGTTGGTATCCAATTGGTGGTGATGATATTGCAGATAAGTATGTTGCAAGTAGCAATTCCGATGATGGTGCTGAAAATACTATTAACACTTTGTGATTGTTATAATTTTATTGGAACTTNGCATGCTGATAGCGATTAAGATCTGGTTGTTGGTATCCAATTGGTGGTGATGATATTGCAGATAAGTATGTTGCAAGTAGCAATTCCGATGATGGTGCTGAAAATACTATTAACACTTTGTGATTGTTATAATTTTATTGGAAATTATTTAAAACCTACTTGTATCTCTTTATGCCACACTACTATATCTGGACACATGCAATGTCGGCAAATCGGTGTTTCAATCATTTCTTCCTATATGTGATGCTTTGTTCTCGTCAGTATTCACACATATATTCATTGCGATTTCTTTTACACTACAATATCTTTAATTTTTTTGCAAATGCAGGGGTTTGAGACAATGCAACGAATGGAGTCTTCCTGTCTCAGGAAGGAAATGTGTATCATCGTAGTGAGACCGGAACTGGGAGAAGAACTTCAGATCGCATAGATAGTCACATCAGGCGCATAGACTTAGCACAGCCACAATCCCCGAGTGGTGACATTTTAAGAAGTGTACAGGGCGATCTGCATTCTCCGATATCAACACGTACAGTTTCGCGCCGATTAGTTGAAGCTGGTATGTTGTCTACTTTTACAGTTTGGTTTTTTTTAGCATTATTTTATGGCGTCGCGTTTTGTCTGTTAGACACTTTGTGTGTACGTGTGTAAGTATGTATGTTTCATTAAATATACATGTATATAAAGATCGCATTAATTACTATATGTTTTGCTTGAAACATTTATTGAAAATAACATTTTCGCATCGTCTTCTAGTGACAGCCATTCATAGGGGCAATGTTTCTTTTCCTTTGCTGGATTTACCAAAGCATTGGAAGGCTCTGTCAGTCTCGAATAAGTGGTAATTTGTGCGGTAAAGGTTCCCTTACAGCACTCATTACTTCAGCTCTTGCTTCCTTGCGATGTTTTGATAGAGAGTTTTTCGGGAAAAGAATATATTTGGAACTATACATAGATTTAATACTGATATACAAAAATCGATTATAATTATATCCCATTTCAGCTAGTGATAGCTTGAGGAATTCGTATAACCAGGTAATATTGCCATAAATACTGAACAATTAGTGACGTTCAAATGAAAGGGCTTCAGCGACGAACAGCTCAGATGACTTTACACAGAGACCCGTAAAATTGTTATATGAATATTTCCTCAAGCCATGTTTCCATTCTCACAGAAATGTAACACAGTGTTATTCCATGATATTTGCTTTAACCTATTCTGGTGACCACAAATTCATTGGAAATTATAAAACCATACATTTTTAGTTAATGGACAATTAAGAAGACACGCTGAAATCATTTTAATATTAAAAACATAAATAGAGTTTTTACTAATCATGTCAACAACTCTCTGATTTTTTTCATTCGTATACAGTATTGTATCACAAACGTCAATAGTTCCATAGGAAAGTTAAAATCATATCAAGTATTATACAATCACAAATTGCATACCATNATCATATCAAGTATTATACAATCACAAATTGCATACCATAGTAAAGAATTAATGTAATTATATTTTAACATGCATACGTTTATTTAATTAACCGACATACCATATTTACCGCAAATATGTAACACACTAACACTTGTAATGTATAACCTAGTCATGTGAGTGAGTGAATAGATTTGGGAGGCATTTAACAGCGAGGTCTTGTGAGCCGATTAGTGTGATATAGTGAGTATGGTGCAGTATCGGAATGAAGGGCTGAGGAAACGGGAGATCTCCGAGATAACCCGCTGACCAGCCGCATCATCCGCCACAATTCCAACATGCGGAAATCTGAGAGTGGCACGAACTGGGATTAAAGCCGGTTCACACTTTTGGGAGGCGAGCATGCAAACCGCTCAGTTACCATGGACCCTGTAATTATACGTGTTTAACTTCTTGGGTCCAGAAAAATAAAACTGCAGCAGGACAAGGATATACGACATGACTGACGTGGCCATGGAGGGGATGATTGGCAGGTCCAGAGTGAAGAAGCCAGCTGCTGTGAACACCAGCTCCTTGCTGAATATCTTGTCTGAGAACTCCTTCAACTGCACTCGTGCCTCCTCGTCTATTCCTGGCTCCAGGAGCAGGTCCTGAACTACGTCTCCTGTGCTCCTTGCAGCTATGACAGTGGCGTTGCTCACACAGATGATCAACACAAACTCAGTGATAAAGATCGAAGCCCACATGATAAGTACTGCAACATCGCCTTGTCTGTAAAAACGAACTGTCATATCTGAAGGTGTGAATATAGAAATCAGAGCCATTAATGTTATAATTATTGAATGTATGAATGCAGACAAGATGACAAACAAAACCAGTACACCATATGATGAGTTAATATGTGACACGATATGACTGAGACAATTGTAAACTTTCCTTAAGGCCAAGGTATTTTGTATGTCAAAGAAATGTGTGGTGTTTTGTTCTGTGGTTCTTGTTTCACGTATGTTTGGCCTCATAATGAGGAGCCTTTCGGAATGTNAGGTATTGTGTATGTCAAAGAAATGTGTGGTGTTTTGGTCTGTGGTTCTTGTTTCACGTATGTTTGGCCTCATCATGTGGAGCCTTTCGGAATGAAAACAAAAATTATTTACTGAAGCGTTTCTTCCATTTTGCGAAATTCTTCTGTGAGTGTCAACATTATTAATTTTTTCTTCTGAAAATAATNTTATTTACTGAAGCGTTTCTTCCATTTTGCGAAATTCTTCTGTGAGTGTCAACATTATTAATTTTTTCTTCTGAAAAGAATTATATAGTTGGTTATTCAAGAGAGTAAACCGCTGCCTTACAAGAAGTACTACATTTGTGTAGTTGGCCACCACGGTAGTTATTATAAAACTACCTACATAACCAAAGAAATCTATTGGATTAAATGCAAATCGAACGAATACTGACTGTTAAATTGCTGCAGCAAATATCNTGTGTAGTTGGCCACCACGGTAGTTATTATAAAACTACCTACATAACCAAAGAAATCTATTGGATTAAATGCAAATCCAACGAATACTGACTGTTGAATTGCTGCAACAAATATAATTACTACATACGCACATGTAAGACACCATTTCGTGCATTTAGCCCATTTCCTGTAGTAATCGGCCGCGTTTCTGACTAGAGTCTCAACCACAAATATAAATCTGTGTAACATCTCCTGACGGTATTTGTTATTCAGACACATCCATATTAATCCAACAGAAGTGGTTATTGCACAATTCACGATGACGATTACGAACGATATTGCTCTCAGTTGCTCTGATATATTACATTTTGTATTCACTACTCTGTACGCATATATTACGGTAGAAACTAAGATTGCGGTGACAACAATGACAGTGTAGACAGTGGCTGTGGCGGACCTCTTGAGGACGGGCATGCTGCTGCCATCTTCTTGAACCTCTATGGTTACTGTAAATGTTTCAAGACCCAGCAGTTTTGAGGCAGTTGTAGTAGGCTCTAGGCAAGTGGTGAAGTCTGCTTTCTCTGCTGATACTGCTGAGGCTGGAACACACCAAGCAGCAGTACATGAAATATTTAAGGCTTTTGAACTTAGGTTCTGCTCACATGTCATTACGGACACTTCGACTTCGTATTATTACACTGTTTTTACTGAACTCTACAGTCGCGTATTTATTGGAGCATGTACCAAGCATATCATTTTGGCTCGCCTAATCACAACAATTCCCTAGTCTGACTGGCCTCACGAACTTTGCGATTCGACTGCTACATATTAACCATTATCTCAGAGTTCTGGTGGCTGTATTTAGCATATGAAAATGACAGAAATAATTCATACGAATAAACAACATTTGTGAAGTGTGTTCTGTTGCTTAAATGCAGTTCAAGGTGATAGGCTTTCTATTCATAAGAAAAATTAAATTTTTGAATCATACTTCATAATGTGCTTTTCTTATGTTAAACTACAAATCATTGCAACCCTGTTAAAATTACGAGTTTTAATTAAATAAGGTTGCGCTTGTTTACTTTCACATTTGAATAATTAAAGAAACAGAATCGAAACTAATTTTATTTTAATAATATAAAACGGTGATACCGTACATAGATGCTGGTTTATTAACTTGAAACTTTTAAAAATACTGTTTTGGGTCTACATTTGTACCCAGTTAATGTCCTTCCGATATGAATAAATTTAATATGGCAATTGACTAGAAGCGTCGATTATGTTTAGATGTGACATTGTTAATAACATAATTGTGTTGCCAATATCAACACTAACCCTTGCATTTATAACAACGAGATGTGAAAGGAAACGTGTTCCGTGTCCCAAACATCATATAAATGTACATAAGATTTAAACGACGTTATGGGAGAGACCAACTACCCTTGCGTGTATATTTACTTTACTGTGCGCATATCAGGTATTGTGCAAGTGAGATTATAGGCATTCAACGCCAGAAATATTTAAAAATGTTCCATTCCGAACATGGTCAAATAATGACAAAATATATGTATATAAATTATTATTATACAAAAAATGTATTGTTTTCGTTTATTGTAAAATTCTATGAGCAATTGCAGCATTTAAATACTTGTAATTACAAGCTTATATACTGATACATTCAAGGAATTGCAAAGAGTTAGTGTATGATTGTAAAGTGTTTTGGCGAAATAAATCTGCCTATAATATTCAAAAGTTTTACCTTGAGACGTCTGTAGCAACGTTTGTGGACGATCGTGAGTAAGAAGAGTACGTCCTTGCTCGCTCCAGACACGACTCTGCCTGGAGGACATTCTCCTTGGACTCACTCTAGCCGTGGCACGCCTGCAAAACACACACTTATACAACACGTGACACACGTAGCTGATGTCGCAGTTGTGCTGTACATTACATAATAATGTTAACACTCAGCACTTTATGATGTAGTAATCGTTCGCTGAATTAGTATACATATTTATTAAATATGATTATATTGTAATATTAATTTATTTTATTTAAGTGACTATCCAACCGCAAATATGCGCTGTTATAGCATTCATATAAAGCATAAATATTATTATTTGATTATAAGCACATGCTACAATTACATATTTACATATGCACATGCTTACATATATCGCCAAGATAATCAGCAAAACCAATTACCAAAACAAAAAAAAATTGTATGAAATCCTTTAATTTCGTGGCAACATGCAATTTTTATAGATTGGTAAAATATATTTTAAAAATTATTAATTGAAATAAATAATGAATTTCCACAATTACTGCATGATAAACATTAATAGTAAATTAACCCAATTATTTATTATCCTTCCGGTACAAAACTAACAAGTGTGGAGTTACGCATTATACTAACTACAAGATATATGTATTTCCATCCATCCGCGTAAAGACAATATAATTTTTTGTTAAATATGGGTTTAAAATAATTCAGAACATGCTCGTGGGAATATGTGCACGGGTTCGTCAATGGACTCTGTAGTTTTCATATTTTTTATGTATGTCAGCATTCTTAAGGTCGCCTTTTTATTGATTTTCTCGCTGTGCTGCCCTGAATACTGTGTTGTAAAACTCTTCTAAATAAAAGATAGAAAAATAAATATGACGTACCTACTTACCAACGTGAAGCTAATATGGCTATTGGAAACATCGAGTTAGACATTAAACGGCGTTCCTGAGTTTCCTGTTATTTTACATATTTCTAACACGTAACGTCTTATTTGGAGGTATCTGAAATAATTGTGATATAAAAATTATGGAGGCAAATGCATTTTAGAAAATAAATTTAAGAATATATATTTATTTCAATGTTTTTAATTTATTCTTTAATTTCGTTCAATGGAACCTAGTTGATACATTAGTATATCGATCAAAATATTCTCTCATGTTACAAGAAAGTGAAAAAGTATATTCAATATTCAGAATTGGTTACGCAATGTACATGTATTTCAGTTTTGTCTTTTTAGAAAAAATTTAAAGGCAATACAGTTAGACGTTGCGACCTAACCGCATGTGATGCAAATGTGATAATCCAAATATAGTTTACCGTTCTAACACTGTGTCCTGAATAATTGTTTCAGCTGAAACCATAATTAATGTGAATATAATTCGTTTAAGTTTTCCGTACCAAAAATTTTAAGTAAAAAATTATTACTTACACTCTTATATCTTAACGAATATTATTTACCAGACGATTTGGTATTTAAATGGAATTATTAGCGATAGCATGTCATTAAACCATAAATGTTACCAAAATATAAACATAGAAATGTTATGTGGTGAACAGTTTTGAAAATTGATCCTTGAAATTTCAATTTGGTCTTGTATAGTGGCTGAATTCATTCAAATATCCAAGTAGTGAGGAACAAAAGTTTTCAATCAATGAGCCAATTAGCCGTTTATCACGAACTGCCTCCAGCTGAGATAGGCATAGATGTATGGTATAATAAAATTAAAAATAACTAAAAAATTGATTCAAAATAGTTTATGTTTTATTTTGTAACCCGAACAACTGATTTTTCTGATATATTTACCATATTAATGTCGTAAAACTGGTAAAATTCATGTTTCGAAGAGAGTACGGGCTGGTCAAGGGGAAGCTACAATTAAATATGCAGGTATTTTAAAGTAAGTTATATAACTTTACGTCCAAGATTCTTTTGTACATTTACTAATTTCAGTTAAAGTTTAATTGAGGCATATTACTAGTATAATAGAATTTTATGCATGGTATGTTGGAGATAATAGTTTTGTTCTGAGGTATTTATGAGATTTAACCTATCTATGTTAAGTTTCAATATATATATAGAGGTAAAAGTTAAACACATTTGGGGTCTTTGAAATGTGATTTAGATGTAATTACCTCATGTCTACAGTAAATCAGATGTATGTTTTAATATTGAAATATGCTTAAAAACTGTGTTTGTTTGGCTAATGTTTCATGATTAACGAGATTCGTGTGTGCAAAAAACATAAAGTTGATGAATGAGTGAGACGATAGTTGCAAAACTAACAGAAATGTTGGGTATCTGGTGTTCNATGTTGGAGATAATAGTTTTGTTCTGAGGTATTTATGAGATTTAACCTATCTATGTTAAGTTTCAATATATATATATAGAGGTAAAAGTTAAACACATTTGGGGTCTTTGAAATGTGATTTAGATGTAATTACCTCATGTCTACAGTAAATCAGATGTATGTTTTAATATTGAAATATGCTTAAAAACTGTGTTTGTTTGGCTAATGTTTCATGATTAACGAGATTCGTGTGCGCAAAAAACATAAAGTTGATGAATGAGTGAGACGATAGTTGCAAAACTAACAGAAATGTTGGGTATCTGGTGTTCTGATAGAGTTTTTTCTCTAATAGTCCAGGTAATTTCATGGGAGTGAGTAAAGTGCATGCTTTTCTGAATACGTTTAATAAGTGTAATAAAGTTTAGCGTCGCGAAACAGGTCTATTAAACGATGTGAGTTATTTCTTATTGTAAGCATAGTGATCGTAGAACTTACTTCACTACTAAGAAAAAGCACTTCTAATTGTCATGTACATGGTGTCGGAAATGCATACAAAAACTGCAAAAAATAAAACGCAAGACACGTACTCTGTAAGCAATAATTATAACGTGGAGTAGAGGTACCACAATCACACAAAGCGAGACGAGATAGAAACCGCAAGTACAGTATCACAACATTCGTTCATAGTGATGGCCGTTGACGTGGTTGCACGGCGGCATACAGTGCCGCTGTACTCGAGGCAGCACACGTGGCTGTGGTGATGATTGTCGTCGTCTACTTGACTTTGCCACGTGGTTCTAGCAGCAGCGCATTACTATTACACACTTCCCTACCATTCTGTTATGGGCAGCTAAGGTACTGTTTACCCGCGAGGCCATCTACAACAACAAGGGTTGGAATGGCATTTTGTTTTTAGCATAAGGATGCAGTTCCAACATCGTGTTTAAGACAACAAAACACTTTTCTTGACACTCCCTTGAATTTTCCAAAATATCTAAACTCATCTCAAAAACATTTTGTATATTACTGTTGTCACGTACCGTACATAACAAACATTGAAGAATGTACATGTTATATAACAAAATAAGTTTAAAATTGCACTTACAATTTTGGATGTAAGAACGTTTATACACATGTTATTATATAAAGCCTGATTTCGATTATGACGCGTCCCACTTCACGCATGATGTCACCAAGAACAGAAAAAATAAATGTTATAAAATGTAAATAAATAAAGGTATTAAGTTTAATATGATGATTTAAAAAATGCTGATATTCTTAAACAATAAGTGTGTGTAAAATAAACTTGCATAACTCTAAAGATTGTCATACATTTAAAAGATAAATTTTAATTTTGAAGAAAATTGCACATATAAGTTTAAGCACAATGCACTCCAATAGGGCGGCCAGTCGGTGAGATTGAGGGCAAGTACGGTGGCCTCTAAACAGACTTAAGAGTCCACAGAGGGGCAACATGCAATATCTCGTAGTCCATGCTGACATATGTGCAAGGTGTATGACGTCACTTGTGGTTGTGAGTATAAAGGATTGTAAGGCCACTACTAGCCAATGGCGATGAAGGTGTTGTATTGCCCTGTCTGTGATTGTGGTACTGTCACGGGGGAGGGCTCTCACAATCTACCTGCACTCGCCGACAGTCTAACCAAGGACCACACACTGGAGGTGTGGGTGCATTCAGCATGTCTGAAGCCGGAGGGTTTTTAAAATATTTCTTTGAAATTATTAAAATTATTATTAAAATTGTTTATTCAACTTTACAAAATTTATTTTATTTGATATTTTAAAATTTAAATTATTTTAACTTTATAGTTATTTATGTATCTGTAATTTACAATAATGTTCTGTTGAATACCTCCAGAAGCAAGGTTAAAGCCACCCNAATAATGTTGTGTTGAATACCTCCAGAAGCAAGGTTAAAGCCACCCAAGGTCCAAACACTCCCCTTGGCCAGGTTCATACACACTGTCGTAGTAATCCAGTACTGTAACTATAAAGACACTGTCCTTGAGATCTGCACTTGCGTCCTCATGTATATACTACTGACGTTCCAGCTGCAACGAATGGAGTAAAACACACGTAATTTAAATTGTGCAAATTATACGTGATGACTGAGTAGCGAAAGGATATCGTTGTAATAAACAAAAATTCCAAATTTTACATCGTGAATATCTATTGCAATATATATTTAACCTTTTCCCCAAATGGATATATACAATGGTTTAGGATTGAATGTCACTGACACTGCAGAGTAAAATAAACGACTTCCACTTCTCAGCGTATAAGTGACTGCTGGATAGAAACAAACTGGCATTCCCATGGATAAAGGAGAGACATTCATTTGGAAAATAAGCTTTAAGATTTGAAAATATAACGATTTGTAATAGAAACCGTATTATTTCTGAAATGCGATTTAATAACTTTCAGAAAAATAATTAATATTACAGAAAAAACAACTTTCATGATTGGTAATGGCATGTTCTTAAAAATAAGGTAGTGCCATGCGAGTAAATAAATGTTTTGTGATAACTCGGGAAACAATAGATAGATTTGTGCAATTTTGGCAAACAATTATTACTGCAACAAGCGTTGTTAAGAGGTATGCTTTTATGAATGTCAGACACTTATTTTCAAAATACGGGCTTCAGAAATATTTTATCTCGGTATATTTTATTAACGTAACAAATTCGAACTTTATTTTTATGCAGGCAGGTCCTATTACAACCATCAAATTTGTCTAAGCAGATTCTAATTTCTCTGTACTTTTGTAAGATAGTCCTACCTATAAAAAATAAGGCTTTTATATCATATCTTGGCAAACAATAAACCCATTTTTTCTAAATTTGTCGAAGGAGTTAAATTGTGGTAGGGCCTTATAATGAAAGTATTTTTTTAAGTAGGACACTTTCATTTTCTCAATCGCGGCAATAAAATTACTTTAGTTTTGTGGACGATATCTACACAACTATATAATATTTTTTAGTTTAACTTGTAATGGATAGGTATTATAAGTGTACCAAGTTTATTGAAATTCAGTTGAAGCATTCAAAAATTGAAAAGATATACACACCCATGCAGGCTAAAAATATAAAATTAGCTTTATGGCAGGCAAATATTCGCAGTGTAGTAAACCATTTGAATACCGAATGGAAAATCAGAAAATGTTCCTCATACTTTAAGGAAAGCATCTTTGCATGCAAATATTTTGACAAGCACGATTTTAAAAGCAAAATGCATGTTAGGTTTTTCATATAAAGCAATAATCTGGCNCATGCAAATATTTTGACAAGCACGATTTTAAAAGCAAAATGCATGTTAGGTTTTTCATATAAAGCAATAATCTGGCAAAGTTGAAAAAACAATAATTATAGGAAAGAAAAGTTATTTAATAAAAAATTACTGACTGAGATAAATAGTACATAGGTATTTCCTAAAATTAAGAGATTAGTATCTTGAACAAATATGTGAGAATTAAGTTTGTTATCGATAATTATTATCATTAATATAGAAAAACAGTTATATATAGTAAGCAAATTTTATTGTAACTATTTGCGTGCACAAATTTATATGTACTGTTCATGTTAATTATACACATACAGCACATATAATCAGAAAAAACGTCGCAGATACATAGCAATGTCGAATTTAGGACGCGTCAATAGGACGCGTCCTATTGTGACGTAGAATCTACGTAGTTTTGTTCTGCATCATTGGATTGGTAATTTTCTGACATTGAAATAACGTCGAATCTCCACGCAATTGTTTTACCGCCACTGTGTTCGACATCAACACGACGTGTTTGTTACTTTACACAGAGAAATAGGTGACTTTTAGAAAACTATTTAAATCGTATTTTATTGAAACAAATTTATTTAAAGTGTTTAAAAATAATAAAATATTTTTAAAACATTTCATTAGTTATATATTTTGCTATTTAAACATTTTGCATCAATTTAACACCTCAGTGTTCGTTTCCGTTTATTAAATACCGTCGAGATGGCGCAGGCAAATGCCGTTTATTTTATTTGTAGTATTCGGCATGGGCATGGTGATGGTGCTGCGAGTGTTTTTTTGGTTTGACTAATATATTATTATTTGGATATAAATTCCCAGTAAGTAAATTTGCATAAGTTCATGTGCTTATTGCGGTATTTAATATTGCTGGTGGTTTAAAAGAAGAATGCTTGGATCGTTTTTACGCATGCCATGTTTGTGTTAATGGTTATTGCTACAAAATGTCGTGAATTGAAATTTTGGGGTATATTAGATGTTGCAATATCATTGCCCTAAAGGGTGTTTGCAATTACGTCTACGAGTCTGGAAACTATAGTGGGGACGTCACATCGACTTCCCCCTCACGACGTCCCACCGGCATCGCTTTGGGACGTCCCAAATTGCGGACATTTGGATGTCCCTCCGACGTCACTCCTACGTCATGGTGACATTTGTGACGTCACTGCAACGTCCCCCACTGTTTGATGGGATATCGCATCAACGTGTTTTCAACGTCATAGTGCTGTATGGGGATTATTAATATTGTTGAAATTTGGCCGTAGTTGAAGGACTTCCAATGGAAGTGCTAGAAATTATCTTTTTACTTTATTTGTTATGTTAGTATTGTATTAATTGCCATATTTCATCATCTTTTTCGATATTATTTGAAATAAACACATTATATTTTGTGTGTTTCTTTGTTTTACACTCGCTTCAGTACGTTTTAAACCAATTACTTAATTTTATATTATTTAATGGTTATTTATATTGGTTTCGTTTACAATAAATTTGGTTAAATTTCCCTTACTTATAAGGTTATTCACTTCATTTTTATCCTATTCACTTAATTTTGTTACATTTTGCTTTCATTCGTTCTTATTCACTTAATGCATTAGCTTTTGAATCAATTTTAATACGAGGGTTAGTCAATAAGTGTCAGCTCATGTCTTATAAAGATCCGTAGGTTGGCAGTACTGCATTGTGCTCTTGCAAGTCTCATGGAGCGTTTGGCTGTAATCATGTCAGTAAGCTTTGCACTTTTGATCTTTAAAAATGGCGTTCTCACTCTCCGTTTGCACCACAAGACAACAGCGTGCAGTCATTCATACAAGACTTTCAGCACAATATGGGGCTAATAACTACTTCTTAACTACTAAATTCGGTTTATCATTATTTTTTATTTTAGGAATATTAAAAGTAAAATAATTTAGATGAGTCGGGCACAAAGAAAAAGGGCATAGACGCCGGGCGCCGTTCATGCGCTGTCATTACGGTCACTTAACCTCCATATTGGATACACGAGACATATGACATTGACCTGTTATTTTGACAATGTCCGCGTGCCCATCATTTGGATAACCTTGAACCCCAAAAAAAATCGCAGAAAAAGTAGGAGTTCCGGGGTTTGATGACACGTGGTTCGAATAAGGTCCAAATACGACTGACCCTCGCCAGGTCTGCCAGTGTCTATTCCGCCAGCCATGTTAGCTGATCATGACCTTGACCTTGATTTTTAACAAAACCCTTAATGACCTTGTAGCCAAAAAATCCTAAAAATCGCGAATAAATCGAAAATAAGTTTAAAAATCGAGGAAACATTAACATCAATGACTCCGACCATTCTAAAAATCGCGAAAAATTCAACAATAAGTTTAATAATCGAGGAAACATTAACATCGATGACTCCGACCATCATGTCAGATGTCAGTCACCATGGCCCCAACAAACATAAGAAAAAATTGTAAAAAAATTATTAATAAATTTGTTAAATTTATCTAGAATATTATGTTACTGACTACGAACGCCATGTGAGTTATCGGTGACCTTGAAATTTACCTCGTGCTCATGACCTTGGATGATTTCGAATCCCAAAAAATACTCGCGAAATTGTTCACAAATTCATAGAAATATTTTTAAAACTGCTAGAAGTATTTTTAATATACAAAAAAATTAATAAAAAATTTATTTTAAATGTTATAAAAAATTAATTTTGATTGTTTTGGCATAGAGCCGATGGAAAACTAGATCCGGCCTACCACTATGGTATGATTGCACCGAATCACATTATTAAATCCAAATACGATCATTTGTTTCGTTTTGGTGAGTGTTATCAAACTATTCGAAAATAGCCGGTTCGATTTTTATAAGAAATATTTTTCATTGTGCTGTAACAGTGATGGCCGCAAACGTCCAGCAACAAAACAAATCTTTAAGAAACCAAATAATAATAAAATCGTATTTACTTTTTAAATGTTGAAGTTTTGTGTAAATAATTGTTTATAATTTGTATACTGATTAAATTAGTTAATTAACAAATTGTAACATCTAATAAGATTGTAGCCAACATTGGAAAATGATTAAGTGGGAAGAACAATAATTATCTTTTAAAATTTATTTGAATTTTTTTATTTTATTTTTTTGTATGTGGCATATAAAAGTTGGTATAACTTGTTAAATTCAAAACGCCAAAAATTATCTTGTAGTGTTTAATTATACACGAGAAGTCAATTATTTAATTCAACTACAGAGTTACATTTCAAGGTTAAATATATTTGATTTTTAATACCATATTAATAGATGAGAAACATAAAATATTTGCGTGGTAATTTTGATTTGTAAGTTAGCTTTATGTTATATTATTAGGCTTATATCACCATGAGTTCTAGATTGACACTGAAATTTCAAGTGGACAAGCCTCTCGTGAGAATGTCATAGCAGAAAAATGTTACCACAATTGTCGCATAAAATAAATTTCTGAAGAATACCAAGTCTCCGCAGGTATGTAAATGTTAGCCAACTGTGAAATTATTGTAATTACTGGGTCTCTAACCATGTGAGCAATGAATAATTGATAATGAAATATACATATTACGACATACCTCCTTACAGCTGATTCTTTATATATATATTGGTCAGTAACGAGGTGCTGTGAATACAGTAACACAGTAATGCAGAGACGTATGTAGCTTCCTCTTTGCAACGACAGCCTTCTGAGTACAAATCCATGACAATATTCCAAGGGCAAAACCCACCCCCTCATCTCTCTCACGAAGGTAATAATTTGTTCGTCACGAGTTCCAACGGAACACGCCTACCAAGTGTCTTGTTAGAGAACGACGTATTGATTATTGAAGCATTACTACACTCCAGCAGAATACATAATTACTCTTTCAGACTGACGTGTTTCCTAAGTTTGCCTGCTTCCATCGATTAGTTATTTATAGTCCTCGCAGAATATTCGATTCAAAGGTTTCCTTGATGAAAATTTTGGAAATATTTTGAAACTTCATATGTTATCTATTTTAACTATGGGCAGTATCCAGAAAATATTTTAAGCTGAAAATATATTAATTTATACAAATGGGTGTAGAAGCACATATATCGATAAATACATTCGCAATACCCTAAAAATTCTTACTCCATTATGAAAGTAATACGTAACATAGAAATGAAACTTGGTGCATGCAACTTTAATAATTGGACAAATGACTGATAAAAAATTTAAAACAAATGGGCCCTTTATTCCGGAAAAATTGTGTAGTTGAAATACACGTTTGATATGGATGCACGGGCAGAAACAATCTGTCGTGGAGACATAGAGATGACAATTGCTATCTTCTCCTGCACCACTGTTATCTTGATCACTCTTAGAGAAGGATTAGTTCTGTAGGACATTTCACCCAATGCTATGACGTTACAAGTTCTATCCGTGTATCTCGTCAATATTTAAGTCTCGATTTATGAGCTGTCCAGTGCCCTGCNCATGCAAATATTTTGACAAGCACGATTTTAAAAGCAAAATGCATGTTAGGTTTTTCATATAAAGCAATAATCTGGCGAAGTTGAAAAAACAATAATTATAGGAAAGAAAAGTTATTTAATAAAAAATGACTGACTGAGATAAATAGTACATAGGTATTTCCTAAAATTAAGAGATTAGTATCTTGAACAAATATGTGAGAATTAAGTTTGTTATCGATAATTATTATCATTAATATAGAAAAACAGTTATATATAGTAAGCAAATTTTATTGTAACTATTTGCGTGCACAAATTTATATGTACTGTTCATGTTAATTGTACACATACAGCACATATAATCAGAAAAAACGTCGCAGATACATAGCAATGTCGAATTTAGGACGCGTCAATAGGACGCGTCCTATTGTGACGTAGAATCTACGTAGTTTTGTTCTGCATCATTGGATTGGTAATTTTCCGACATTGAAATAACGTCGAATCTCCGCGCAATTGTTTTACCGCCACTGTGTTTGACATCAACACGACGTGTTTGTTACTTTACACAGAGAAATAGGTGACTTTTAGAAAACTATTTAAATCGTATTTTNTGACATCAACACGACGTGTTTGTTACTTTACACAGAGAAATAGGTGACTTTTAGAAAACTATTTAAATCGTATTTTATTGAAACAAATTTATTTAAAGTGTTTAAAAATAATAAAATATTTTTAAAACATTTCATTAGTTATATATTTTGCTATTTAANACAAATTTATTTAAAGTGTTTAAAAATAATAAAATATTTTTAAAACATTTCATTAGTTATATATTTTGCTATTTAAACATTTTGCATCAATTTAACACCTTAGTGTTCGTTTCCGTTTATTAAATACCGTCGAGATGGCGCAGGTAAATACCGTTTATTTTATTTGTAGTATTCGGTATGGGCATGGTGATGGTACTGCGAGTGTTGTTATGGTTTGACTAATATATTATTATTTGGATATAAATTCCCAGTAAGTAAATTTGCACAAGTTCATGTGCTTATTGCGGTATTTAATGTTGCTGGTAGTTTAATAGAAGAATGCTTGGATCGTTTTTACGCATGCCATGTTTGTGTTAATGGTTATTGCTACAAAATGTCGTGAATTGANTGCTTGGATCGTTTTTACGCATGCCATGTTTGTGTTAATGGTTATTGCTACAAAATGTCGTGAATTGAAATTTTGGCGTATATTAGATGTTGCAATATCATTGCCCTAAAGGGTGTTTGTAATTACGTCTACGAGTCTGGAAACTATAATGGTGACGTCACATCGACTTCCCCTTCACGACGTCGCACCGGCATCGCTTTGGGACGTCCCAAATTCCCGATATTTGGATGTCCCTCCGACGTCGCTGCTACGTCATAGTGACATTCGTGACGTCCCTGCGACGTCCGCCACTGTTTGGTGGGATATTGCATCAACGTGTTTTCAACGTAATCGTGCTGTATGGGGATTATTAATATTGTTGAAATTTGGCCGTAGTTGAAGGCCTTCCAATGGAAGTGCTAGAAATTATCTTTTTACTTTATTTCTTATGTTTGTATTGTATTAATTGCCATATTTAATCATCTATTTCGATATTATTTGAAATAAACACATTATATTCTGTGTGTTTCTTTGTTTTACACTCGCTTCAGTACGTTTTAAACAAATTACTTAATTTTATATTATTTAATGGTTATTTATATTGGTTTCGTTTACAATAAATTTGGTTAAATTTCCCTTNATTTTATATTATTTAATGGTTATTTATATTGGTTTCGTTTACAATAAATTTGGTTAAATTTCCCTTACTTATAAGGCTATTCACTTCATTTTTATTCTATTCACTCAATTTTGTTACATTTTGCTTTCATTCGTTCTTCTTCACTTAATGCATTAGCTTTTAAATCAATTTTAATACGAGGGTTAGTCAATAAGTGTCAGCTCATGTCTTATAAAGATCCGTAGGTTGGCAGTACTGCATTGTGCTCTTGCAAGTCTCATGGAGCGTTTGGCTGTAATCATGTCAGTAAGCTTTGCACTTTTGCTCTTTAAAAATGGCGTCATCACTCTCCGTTTGCACCACAAGACAACAGCGTGCAGTCATTCATACAAGACTTTCAGCACAATATGGGGCAAATAACTACTTCTTAACTACTAAATTCGGTTTATTATTATTTTTTATTTTAGGAATATTAAAAGTAAAATCATTTAGATGAGTCGGGCACAAAGAAAAAGGGCATAGACGCCGGGCGCCGTTCATGCGCTGTCATTACGGTCACTTAAACTCCATATTGGATACACATGACATATGACATTGACCTGTTATTTTGACCAAGTCCACGTGCCCATTACCTTGGATGACCTTGAACCCCCAAAAAAATCGCAGAAAAAGCAGGAGTTCCAGGGTTTGATAACAGGTGGTTCGAATAAGGTCCAAATACGACTGACCCTCACCAGGTCTGCCAGTGTCTATTCTGCCAGCCATGTTAGCTGATCATGACCTTGACCTTGATTTTTAACAAAACCCTTAAGGACCTTGTAGCCAAAAAATTCTAAAAATCGCGAAAAAATCGAAAATAAGTTTAAAAATCGAGGAAACATTAACATCAATGACTCCGACCATTCTAAAAATCGCGAAAAATTCAACAATAAGTTTAAAAATCGAGGAAACATTAACATTGGTGACTCCGACCATCATGTCAGATGTCAGTCACCATGGCCCCAACAAACATAAGAAAAAATTGTAAAAAAATTATTTATACATTTATTAAATTTATCTAGAATATTATGTTACTGACTACGAACGCCATGTGAGTTATCGGTGACCTTGAAATTTACCTCGTGCTCATAACCTTGGATGATTTCGAATCCCAAAA
Organism: Clitarchus hookeri; assembly: GCA_002778355.1. NCBI lineage: Eukaryota > Metazoa > Arthropoda > Insecta > Phasmatodea > Phasmatidae > Clitarchus > Clitarchus hookeri. Next base: position 161,633 of record NQII01003762.1, on the reverse strand, counting down.
ATACTCGCGAAATTGTTCAAAAATTCATAGAAATATTTTTAAAACTGCTAAAAGTATTTTTAATATACAAAAATATTAATAAAAAATTTATTTTAAATGTTATAAAATATTAATTTCGATTGTTTTGGCATAGAGCCGATGGAAAACTAGATCCGACCTACCACTATGGTATGATTGCACCGAATCACATTATTAAATCCAAATACGATCATTTGTTTCGTTTTGGTGAGTTTTATCAAACTATTCGAAAATAGCCGGTTCGATTTTTGTAAGAAATATTTTTCATTGTGCTGTAACAGTGACGGCCGCAAGCGTCCAGCAACAAAACAAATCTTTAAGAAACCAAATAATAATAAAATCGTATTTACTTTTTAAATGTTGAAGTTTTGTGTAAATAATTGTTTATAATTTGTATACTGATTAAATTAGTTAATTAACACATTGTAACATATAATAAGATTGTAGCCAACATTGGAAAATGATTAAGTGGTAAGAACAATAATTATCTTTTAAAATTTATTTGAATTTTTTTATTTAATTTTTTTTTGTATGTGGCATATAAAAGTTGGTATAAATTGTTAAATTCAAAACGCCAAAAATTATCTTGTAGTGTTTAATTATACACGAGAAGTCAATTATTTAATTCAACTACAGAGTTACATTTCAAGGTTAAATATATTTGATTTTTAATACCATATTAATAGATGAGAAACATAAAATATTTGCGTGGTGATTTTGATTTGTAAGTTTGCTTTATGTTATATTATTAGGCTTAGATCACCATGAGTTCTAGATTGACACTGAAATTTCAAGTGGACAAGCCTCTCGTGCGAATGTAATAGCAGAAATATGTTACCACAATTGTCGCATAAAATAAATTTCTGAAGAATACCAAGTCTCCGCAGGTATGTAAATGTTAGCCAACTGTGAAATTATTGTAATTACTGGGTCTCTAACCATGTGAGCAATGAATAATTGATAATGAAATATACATATTACGACATACCTCCTTACAGCTGATTCTTTAGATATATTGGTCAGTAACGAGGTGCTGTGCATGCAGTAACACAGTAACGCAGAGACGTATGTAGCTTCCTCTTTGCAACGACAGCCTTCTGAGTACAAATCCATGACAATATTCCAAGGGCAAAACCCACCCCCTCATCTCTCTCACGAAAGTAATAATTTGTTCGTCACGAGTTCCAACGGAACACGCCTACCAAGTGTCTTGTTAGAGAACGACGTATTGATTATTGAAGCATTACTACACTCCAGCAGAATACATAATTACTCTTTCAGACTGACGTGTTTCCTAAGTTTGCCTGCTTCCATCGATTAGTTATTTATAGTCCTCGCAGAATATTCGATTCAAAGGTTTCCTTTATGAAAATTTTGGAAATATTTTGAAACTTCATATGTTATCTATTTTAACTATGGGCAGTATCCAGAAAATATTTTAAGCTGAAAATATATGAATTTATACAAATGGGTGTAGAAGCACATATATTGATAAATACATTCGCAATACCCTAAAAATTCTTACTCCATTATGAAAGTAATACGTAACATAGAAATGAAACTTGGTGCATGCAACTTTAATAATTGGACAAATGGCTGATAAAAAATTTAAAACAAATGGGCCCTTTATTCCGGAAAAATTGTGCAGTTGAAATACACGTTTGATATGGATGCACGGGCAGAAACAATCTGTCGTGGAGACATAGAGATGACAATTGCTATCTTCTCCTGCACCACTCTTATCTTGATCACTCTTAGAGAAGGATTAGTTCAGTAGGACATTTCACCCAATACTATGACGTTACAAGTTCTATCCGTGTATCTCGTCAATATTTAAGTCTCGATTTATGAGCTGTCCAGTGCCCTGCNACGTTTGATATGGATGCACGGGCAGAAACAATCTGTCGTGGAGACATAGAGATGACAATTGCTATCTTCTCCTGCACCACTGTTATCTTGATCACTCTTAGAGAAGGATTAGTTCTGTAGGACATTTCACCCAATGCTATGACGTTACAAGTTCTATCCGTGTATCTCGTCAATATTTAAGTCTCGATTTATGAGCTGTCCAGTGCCCTGCCATACTCGAGATAGTTGTCGTCCTTCTCCCGATGGAAACTGAATCCGCCACTATAGACTACTGTTATACACGGTCCCGTTGTGAACAAACTTTCAAAACAATACCTGTCTAGGAGGCCACTGGTGAGTTTGGTAAACTAAGAAACCATATCAGTGAGCCGGAGTGCAATGTCTAAACTGTCATAGCAATGTGCAAAGAACAGCAGAAAATGTGGGTCCCGTAAACATCAGGACATTCCTGGATAGTTATAACAAACTACAAGCAGACTCCGCCTCTAGCGCACAACGGCAGCCAATCACCACGCATTACGTCAATCCATACACGTGGAGGAGCGCTGTTACGAACTAGTTTTTCTTGCCAATTCGTACTTGAAAGTTGCTAGAGGCGTAGCTCAATAATGACTCATGATTCGGTAGAGCACAACAGTATAAGATCAGTTTTATTACATGAAGATTTTACAGTTGCCATTTAAATTGACTATTAATCGGGGGAGCTTTAAATTGAATACCACGATGATTATTTAATCACATTATTATTCAGGCCATTTTATTTAAACCTATCTGGAAAGTCATCACCTTGTAAACNCCATTTTATTTAAACCTATCTGGAAAGTCATCACCTTGTAAACGTTGCCGGAGGCTGATTCTACGAGACGGTTAGCGACGGCCGGACACACCCATCTTCCTGGTCTGCTTCGCTGGTCGGTTCAACGCCAAAAGGACAAAATATGAAAAAACCCTGTTCCAGGTGTTACGCTGGCCTATATACAGCGCGTGTTTCTGTGGCCCACTCAGAGACCGGTGGAGGGTATTTCGGCAACTGTCTTCTTTCGCAAGTGTCGACGACCAAATTGTGGTGTTGCAATCCCGCTCGTTTCCAGGTTTAATGTTTGAAGGTGTGATCAGGCAAGCCGTTCAGCTAAGGTCTGATCACACCATAACGGCGCGAAGAGTGGACTGGCTGCGAGGATTATCGTTGGGACAGTCAGTGATTGTCAAGGGGCGAGGTCAGCTGCTGGACCAGGTGCGGCGACGTCCTACCTCGGGGCGGCGAGGCCAGAGTGTGAGACCAGGTGAGTTCCCTCTTTATCTCTCTCTCTCTCTCTCTCTCTCTCTCTCTAACCTAATCAACCTTCCTTACCATCCTTTCTTCCTTGGCGTCATGTCTTATATTCTATGAAAAAATGTTATAACTGCTGGAGATGGAAATGAAATACTTTATTTACTCTTTCTATAAGGCACCTTCTTGTTAGCTTAAACTTCTACAAAACTCTATAATTCCTTTTCATGTTCGTTTTATGAGTGGAGTCAGCTCTTAACACTATTCATCACCAATCCTCAGCTTTCCATGCCACGTAATTACAAAAACTCTGCAAACTGGAAAGCCGTAATTGGAATGGCAATTGATGTCGACATAAGAAGTTGCCTCGCAGGAACATGGGTCACTGGTGATGTCACTGCATGTATTCCCTTATCTAAATCGCTTTCCTTCTTTACATTTCTAATACCAGACACTTTTATTAAATACGAAAGTTTGACTGAGTCACAGAATAAAAATAAATCAATTTACAGCAATATTATGCAGAAGACGTGGCCGTTATGTATTGTAGTCAGAGACGAAATTCCTGCGCACAGCCAGGATTTTTGATTTTGAATATATACATATGAGAGTGTGGACACACGCTGAATGACTAATCAATTCTACTTTCTCGGTGAAACTTTTTTTGCACGAACATGTAAGTAGGTTTGCTCGTAACTTTCCCATGCATAATTTTTTACATTAAAAAATGTATGACTAAAGGCCTATTGTGAGAATAAACTGGACCTATTACTAGAGCAATATCAGACATTTTGCAGCAATTAGATGGATCGCTCACGATGTAGGGCAATCGCGTTTTCAACGTCTCCAGATCGCAGCGCTGTATACACTAAAATAGCCGTTAAAGAATGTATAACGAGATGACAATTACATTGAATGTACCAGTAAAATTGGGAATGTTGCGTTTGTTTGCGTATATATTTTGCCAAAAACCAGGAATATTTGAGGCTGTTGTTGAATTGCATTAACTAATGGTTTATCTAGGGGTTTCTGTATGATAATTTGTTGGCTGTTTTGGAAATTTAATCATATTTGAAGAAATGTGACATTGTTTAGCAAAGTAAAAATGAAACTAATAAGACTGTGCACTGATTATAATTAAGCCTGTATTAAAAAAGGTTTCATGTCGATAATTATAAAGAAACGCATCTTCTCGGGAATATGCCAAAAATATGTGACAACTACACTTTTGGGATTACGGAGTATGGAGTATGTCATAACATTAATAAATTACGTGCTTTTATGTTGTTATATATTATTTTTTTAGCCTGATTTCCGAAGGAAAGAAGGAATTATGAGATCACTTACCTGGATGTGTGTATGTGTATGTATGTGTACGTGTATGTATGTGTTTATGTGTGTGTATGTGTATGTATGTGTGTGCATGTGTATGCATGTGTGTGTATTTGTATGTATGTGTGTGTGTTTAAGGCAAACTACGAGGACAAACGTATGAATTTCCAACTGCCAGGTCCTCGGAAGTAGATCTCACGGTTTTGAAGTCTAAAGGACGCATCCGGCCCAATGGTCAAATTGTGTGACAGGGAGACCTCGTAAATTCCGCAGTGATTCAAAAGCTTAGTGCCGCTAACTGCTGCTAGGAAGTGCTCTTGTCAATTGTCGTTAAACACAGTGCGTATGCGGTTGGTCATCTGCGTATGGATCGAGGACTTGGAAACACACTTCCTGTTTACACATTTATGTGAGCGCCTTCGTTTTCTGGGAGGTACTCGCTTCCACCCAATCATGAAATAATGTTTGAATTATAAATGTATCTGTAAACACTGAGTAATATAATCATCCTAAAACGTTGACGACTATTTGTATGTTGGACAAAATTATTAATATGTAAACATAGTATGAAAATTTTGGTTTCACTTAAAGCTTGTGTACGGTATCATAACTTTTTTATTACTTTTCTTTTTGAATAATTTTATTAAAGATTTTTGGCAGTGTTTTAAGATACCGACCTTCGTTTTATACTAGCATTACCTCGGGTGGGAAATGTAATTATTCTTATATTGACAAGCAAGTAATATATTGTATATGACTAGAGTGGTGGACAATACCGTGCTGCGGTAAAGTGTCTCAAATGAGTTTCTGGTTACCAAGAGTCTCTTTATTATATCGTCCTTTAAAAAAACAGTTCACATAATACTCTTAGGGAATTAAGATGATTCTTATTTCAGTAAATAAAACTATAGCAAAAATAAGGTTATAATAAGTTTTTCAGAAAATATGATTTACTTTGATACTTGTATGCAAAACTCTGCAATAAAAATATTTCATTGAAATTCTAGCAAGCTACCACACTTAAACATAAATACAGCTCAACAAAACATTTTTTCGAACCAGAAGTTATTTTATCCAAAACTCGAACAAAACGTCTGGTTATAAAACACATTAATTAACTTGCTGCTATAAAAAGCAGTCTTCGCTATATCTATATAGAAAACTTATGTGTATTCTAATAAACTTAGTACTGAGGTACTTTACTTGCCTTCCATCATGGACATCCTGGTTTTATTCCAGAAGAGGTACAACCCAGATTTTATACAAGTGGAAATCGCAACGGTCGTTCAGCTGGCCGGTGGGTTTTCTCGAAGTGCTCCCTTTTCTCCCACCATTGCAATACGTCACTGCTCCATATGCACCACTCGTCACCCTCATCACGGCTAAAAACCCCAGCTCTTAAGCTCCGGCCAAACCTTTCACTGTCACTGAATTATTTTCATGAAATAAATTTTATTATATTATTATCCATCCTAGAATAAACACATTTGTCGGAATAAAAAACTCACTTCGAAATGAATATGTGTGCTGTAAATTAGTAAAACCAAATGAAAACTTAAACGTTATTCTAGAATCTAGATTTGTGATTATGTTTATTTCTTAAGTTCCCTGAATAATTTCAAACGTGTCGTTCTTTAATTGTAACTATTGCGCTATTATAGAAAAAAAGGTATTTGCTGGATGGAACAAGTTTTATTAGTACTAGATATTAAGTTGATCTCACTCAAATGTTTCGCGTGGAAACGGGTAGGTTATCTGTGTGTTTATACGATTCCTTACCTTCCACATAACGTCCACATAACTATGCAAGAAAACGAGACCTGGAATATTTTACTGTCTATAAAACATCCTTGCTGTGGCGACTGAATATTTGCGATAACCACACAGCAGACACAACGCCTGGGCGATTGATTTCCAGCGATGCAAGTTAGCTAGGCTGGTTGCCCAAGCGTGCTTGGTTAGGGGCAGGAAGAATCGATATGCTGCACTGTATGTGAAACGAGGACTTTAATGGACAACTGTAATTTGAAAATAAAATCATCAAGCCACTTCAACGTTTCTCCACCTTAACTTTCCAGCACACATTTCACCAGAATGCGTAAGGTATGTATATATCTTTTAATTAATTCCTGGACAAGGTTCTGAACAGATCCATGTGTCATCACTTTTCAGCATCTGACGTTACGTACCCCCGTCTAATGCTGTGACTCACCCTACTTAAAAATCCTCATAAAGGAAACTATTAAGCTGCTGGCCTACTACATCTGTTAGCGTATACTTACATTACTTGTATCGCCACGTATTCCTCAGCAGTATACTTCCCCGTGAAACAAACATCACTCCTGCTGCCTTTAAAAATACTCTATGTCAGATTCTTATATGACTGTTCAAGTACGTCACACTTATTTATGGAAATTTNTATATATATATATATATATATATATATATATATATAATAAAGCATTTTACAGCGACTTTTATAATTTCCAATAATTAATACAAAATTCTCTTTATTTTTATGTAACTTTTCATATTATGTTTAAATATCATCAATGCTCTTCTACCTAGAGCTATATATAGCTTAATATAGAAAAGTGTGAAAAAGTGTAAATTTTTCACACGTTCGGGAAATACTCGCGTGTTTATCTTGAGAAATCTATCCACTCTGCATAAATCAACAATTTATAATAACTTGACTGGGATCGTTAGTATTATTTAATAAATTTTCGAATACTTTTTCCGGTGGTATCAATTTATTTCCAGTGAGTTTTTTTGCATTGCATATTTAACCAAATTATACAAATTAATGTTGGTTTACACAAATCCCAATATATAACGATCATAAAAAAAAAAAATTTCTCTTTAACATACAGTTACAAAATTAAAAATCAAGATATCTGTCCATTTGGAAATACTATGTAAAATACATTATGTAATCGACGAACAATTAAAGATTTAATTTTACACACATTTTAATAAAATATAAAAAATTATATGGGACAGATGCACATACACTTCAAGTTAAGTCAGTTTAATGACGTATGTAAGTACGACGTGAATATAAAATACGGCTCAAAAATTAAAAATCTGTGTAAATAAAACAAATTTCTGTAGTTTAGAGATTGTATTACAAGTTTTTAAAATAAATTTTTTTATCGAAACGAAGAGTAGAATACAAAACCTCCATTAACAAGGTTAATAACAAGTTTAACATCTTAAATGTATTATATTTTTGACGTGACAACGTCTTATAATTCGATAGAGCCGGCTGCACGCACGAAAAAACATGACTCATGCGGCGTTACCTCGCTCTGAGGCGTTCCATGTAAGGCTTGAAGTGCAAGCGAGAGCGCGGAACGAGCGAAAAAAAATCTCACTTAATCAATTTCATTGTGATTTCCAATTACCTCCTTCTCTATATACATACAAATCTATTAAACAAATGAAATAAAAATTTTCTTTTGAAAAATGCTACCATTCCATCAGTATTTTCTTAAGACGTTGTCACGTTCAACTATCGTCAGTAAACCGACTTTACAGACAACCAATTTTTTGTGAAAATTAGTTGGATACTATTTACCAGCAGTTATCAGTATGCAGCAAGCACCTCACAATGTCGTAAATAATGCGAGAAATTAAAGTTCTCTTTTCTAATGTATATAACTCTCAAATATTTAATTTTAGGGGTATGTGTTTTTAAATACATTTTTAACATGTAAGAGTTTTAACAGCTATGTCAACACTTTTTCAGAAAAATTGAAACAAATATCCCATTCAAAATAACCACGTCAACAAAAATTTCGTAATATTTTAACTATTTACTTAATGTTATTAACATGGTTATATGAAAGACTTAAAAAAAAACTGAAAACAGCAANCGTAATATTTTAACTATTTACTTAATGTTATTAACATGGTTATATGAAAGACTTAAAAAAAAACTGAAAACAGCAATCACTTCATTTACTCAAAATAATTCAGGATATAAATGACCTGAACGATAGAGGATGTGTTCACCCACTTTACGAAAATTCTATATAATGTTTCAGGAAAAACTAATGCATCCATTAATCACAGAAAAAATAAACACATAGCATAAAAATATATTTGTCATAGTCGCAGCGTACATTACTTCCATATAAATATATGCTTATTACCTTGTGAGTTACCACGCACTGGAGAATTTGCTACAAATTCAATTACATTAATTGTCATAACATATACATATTTTAATATTTTACACATGATACACTCTATTCAAAGAAAAATCGTTATTATAAATTCTGTCTTTCAAACAGGAAGCGACATAATATGCGTACAAATTATAACAAAGCAACATTTATTAATAATTTTAATTACTTTTGTCATTTTGGATGTCAGTTCTCGAACGATTTTGTCCAAATATATAAAATATGCGTCGGTGACGAGAATATTTCCTATCTGACATATATATTCTTTCCGATATCATACTTTAATAAACACCCAATTTCCAATAACACAGATATAAAACTACATATATAGGGGATTGAATGATTATAACGTTACTTAGGAAGGCACCTTCCATTAGTGCACGTTATCAAAATTAATTTGTATAGCTATAAATGCGATAAAAAATATTTGAGAAATATATATGTTTTTCTAATATTTGGCGTAACAAGGTGTACCATCAATAAATCATCGTTCTATACCGAATTCTGTCATTACGTCCTCCAAAACGTGTTTTGAGATAAGTTGTCATTCTGTTGTTCAGGTCTCGTACATCCAATTAATAATAGTTGTTAAGTGAATTATTACACAAACCCGTGTCTTATTTAATATGTATTAATGTCACTTTTTCATTCTTCCAGCTATGAGTTATCTTTCTGGTTTTCCAGCACATGTCGTAAATATGAAAACGTTTCCTCATATCTTAACAGCATAGCATTCCTGCCTCCTAACACTATTTTCCAGAAGCTTTTGTGCTTTTATTATATTCGTAATTAATTGATATATAGATCTTCAAATATCGCTGTCAACATTTAACTTCAATCGCCAATACTTATCAAATTATAAGTAGATCTCCAGTTAAAGAAAATCATCAACTTAATCGTTCTTTCAACAGCACTTACTTAATAATGTTCAGATAAATATATATATTGTTTTCGTTTGTTAATGCAAATCGTGTTATTTTCATTTGAGATATCCATCTCATGATCTGTGGTGCGCATTCTTAAAAAACCGCGTCGAAATATTACTTTAATATTTATTTCCTTGTTCATCTATAGCAGGATTACCAATTATTTCTTAATTTCAATAATTGGTTTTCTCTTTAACCGATTTGTTTCTTTATGGCGAACAAAATTTTACATGTCCAACTGTACATTTCTCATAGTACTTTTTGAATGCATCTTATCCTATACTTATTCTTGTAATTTCTTTGGCTCTCGAATATTGGTTTTTTAACACTTGACTGATAAAGACATAGCAGTCTTGTGTATTGTTTAAAGCAACATGATTGTTGTATTAAAATTGCTTAAGTTACCAAATTTCCTCAACATTTTAAAAATAGATTTAAATTTTGTCTGTCTATTTTTTACTAATGATATTGTAACTCGTATTTGTAACTGTCCCATTAATGTCATTTAAAATTATCAATTGCTCTGATTTAAAAACCACTTCTCATTTTTATATTTTTTAATATTTGATTACTTTTCGTTACTTTCTTCTAATTGGTAAATTGCAATTTGCCTTAAGATTCTCCGTACCCTCTTTAAAATCGCAGACAGAATATTTTATTTATATAGTCATGATCTTTCTATTTTTTCACAAACATTTTAGAAACGTGAATTGTTACAATTTCCCTTGGAATGTAATTTTGTTCCAAGCCCTTAGACAGCGTTGTTTAATTTACCTCATTCTGATATCCTTTTAGTTGTTTCCTTGGTGCTTTAAGTGTTACTATATTAGTCGTAATATTTGGACTTCTCAAGAATTCTGAAGCCCTGGTCACATTTTTCTTTCAGCCAATTGATATCCTTCCACTATTTATTAGTGTAAATGCTGCACCGTGAGTAATAAACACAGTGTATACATATCACCATACTGAGAGCAAAAAATCCATGTCCAGAATGAAATGTATTTATTGTTTGATATGTCTTTTGGGACTGGTTGAAAAAAATGCTCACTTTTTTCAAATTTTAAACTTTTGAAAAGAAAATGTTGTTTTTTGAGTTGTCATCTTTTAGCATTCGGATAAAAACACGGAATAATTCAAGGGTTGTAGTATCCTCTATTACTTGTGCCGTTCCAACATACTATTCCTCCGCTGCAAATGCAGTTAAGGTTCCTTATCTTAGTCCTTATACGGGACTCGAGCAAGGCGTTGCCATTCCCAGCCAACCTTTCCTGCCTGGCTAGTAACAGGTACTACCACATCTCTTATACAAAGCCCATGTAAGGAATGTTGACTCACTATTTTCAGCAGTTATGACTAAACTTTACTACGTAAAACTACGTTTCTTGAATTTTATAAAGATTCTTCTTCGGAATAAAATTTTGTATCCATTCTGTTTAATTTATTTTTGGGGTTATTTACTACTTCTGTGATTCTGCCATCTTTAAATACTAATTTTTAAGTTGAAGTTTTACTGTCAGGCTTAAAGCCTTACATTTTGTATTAAAAGGTACCGATCTACATTTTTTATTAATGATATTTTTGCTTAGCATAATTTTAAAAATTATGCGTATTCCTTATAGTCTGCACGAATATACTTTCAAGAGAAGATCGTAGCAGTATAACTTATTTGTATGGTTTTTTTAACATGATAGAAGTATGAAAAAACATATTTGGTATATTTTCAACAGCTAAGACTTAGAGGCAGAGAAATGTTTATTTAGTTTTATAGCCTACAATAATCTTCCTCAAAACTGAGAATTCTAAAATCTAACTCGTATAACAGCATACACTCAATATGTGAGCTTATTGCATTAGTGGAAACTTTTTAAATATATGCCTGTGTCTCAGGTATTATAAAACTTCTTCAAATGGTGCAAACATGATATGTCTATTAACACAGACACTGTCTGACAGAGAAAATGCCAAAATATGAAGGCATGAATACAGTAACATGAAACGTGCTGAGTGAATATTTATATAAGCATGTTATGCATTATTTTCCATTTCTGGCCACTCACTCCAACCGCGTGCGTGATGAGTCAGACAAGCAGTACGTGAAGTCATCATTCAAGATGTCGATACTGCCGCGCAAAGATAGATTTTTGCCTCTCACTTTGCTTGAATAGTGAGTCAAGAGTTTTTATTCTCTTAAGACGCCGACGTACGCAATTCCGTCAAGCGTATGAGTTCACGAGAGGTTTCGTTGTAGGTCTCTGTAATGCCAGTTGACACTTGCGCCGTATTGTGGTAGAAACATGTGATACCACAACCGTTGCACACTGGGGCAAACCGCAACCAAATCTGGAAGAAAATAGAAAAATGAAAATGGATCAGGTTCGGAATAATTGGTCATTCTGAGTGGAGGGGAATATGAACCAACCTGTCGTAGCATGTCACGCTGTGCGGGTCTACCGGCAGCCTGGCAGAGCCTTAGTTCATGCGCAAGTCTGCTGGCGTGTTCACGGACGCGGCAGCAGTTGAAATACAACGTCTGTCTGTGGTGTTTCCTAGCCGGCGTACGTAAAGATAAGCGAAGATTCAGCGGTGGACCCGTCTACGTCAGGTATGCAATGCAATTGTAGCAATAAGAATAAACCGTCATAGACGCTCAAGAGATATTCTATAAGCCTGCAAAGGAAGCACGCACGTAACATTAACGTGCTATCTAGTTTTAAATGTAACATTTTAGTTGTGTTTCATAAGAGAACGAGCATCGATACCAGTTTAATGACCAACGTTATCGTTCCGAAATACTAAGCACTTGTTTTTCCTGCTACTTTGTGTTAATTCCATCGCTAGGAAGATTGTTTTAGAAACGACATGAAAACGAAATAAAATATAATTATGATTGTATTGTATATAGATGTGTTGTTATTGCAGGTATGAGTTCGGAAACAGTTTCTATCACGAGAAGAGAACTTTTACATATAAAGTGACGTTTTGCAAGCGGCAACATAGAAACCAAATTGAACAACTTGAGAGAATAGCTCACGAAAGAACCAAGTGTACGTCAGTAAAACGGTTTTAATTGAAGTCTCAATAAAATTCCCGTTCGATCAAAGCATACAGAATAAAACAAACATTTGAGAAATGAAATAAGGAATGGCTTGAGCCTACAATTACATTTTATCAGTGTACAGGGTAGGTGGCCGATCATACAATTCATTTGAAGCTAGTCGTGAGCGCTCAAAACGACCTAAAACCAGAGACTTGAGAGAGTCTACACCAACAGCTCTTCTAACATCCGCAGCTCAAATGCGTTGAAGAGCTGCAGAACCCACTTCGCCTGGTTTGTCGTGGGAAAAATAATTTGGCAAAACCCACGACCTGCATCTACAAGATACTCTAGGCCTTTGAAAACATAATTTATTTAAGAATCTACGGAAGTATGGATTGCGTACCTGAAATGAGTTGATGAAGAAATGCAAAAAATTCAGGCAAGTCATGTTCTGGTACAATACAGAAATGCGGAAGTCAGTCACAAATTAATCATTGCCATGACATAGCAAAGTATGTAATGCTCTGACACAAATAATAACGTCAACGCAAAGATGCTTCCTGTGTGGTGCTACTTCGAAGCAAGTTTATATCATAGAGTAAATGATTCGGTAGGAAACAAATACAGACAACCTTCAATTCGGCATGAATGTCTTACATGGGTTGATTCGCATGTTTGAATGGCTTTAACAGATTGTTTTTTTTAGTTAACGAAATAAACAACTAAACACATGCCGCTCTAGTGGTAGCAGTTTAGAGAAACGTGTTTAATAAATAGCATTGCATGTGCAGCTACTTCCGTCTCAATCCCGCGAAGGAGACTGCATTTATACAGTTATGTAGGCCCGTGAGCTGCCTAGTCCTATCTGCGCGTGTCACCTTCCCTTCCTTTACTCCACTGGCCCCGCTGCAGCACTTCCACGGCGCGAGACTGGCTCAGGTAACTGCCGGCCACGTACGTTGAGTAGTGGCGTGGATTCTTGCTGACGTCGTGCGTTATCGCCCTACCACATCGCTCCCGGCTCCTCCCTACTGTAATCTCAACACTCTGTCCGGCGAAGTAGAGCGGCGGCCCAGGCTCGGAGTTATTCCGCACGTAGTGTATAAGTGCACCTAGCACACACATCTGTCTGCCAGACAAGCCAATCAAACACTGAGTACAGTCAGCATGCGGAAATATATAAAAATGTTTAATTGTCGAAAGTAAATATTGTGCAGCTTTAGGCGAGCCAACCAAATGTTAAAAAATCCATGCAATTTTTTAGATCGCGTGTCATAAAATTCACATTGGCTATCCAACCTATACACTTTAAACATTTGTTTACAAAACATGGGAACTAAACCGCTATATAAATCATTCCTAATTACTTTTTAAATAATAACCAAAACGTATCTTATGGAGGATATAGATGACGGATACTTACATAGTTTTTAATGTTCAACTTGGCGGAGGAGGTGGTTGCATCTCAAACTGGGAAAGCTGATGGCTGTGATGGCGTCTGATGCTACAGGAAGTGTTGTGGTCTACGTGTCTGCAACAGCAACTGGTACTTGTAATTCTGTAGTTTTGTTGGGCAAGTTGTTGCTAGCTCCAGTGGCTTTCAGTACAGAATTGGATATGTCTAGAAGACTGTCTTCTGATTCAAAGGAGTTTCTGGCCTATATGTTGAAAACAACTGAATTAGACGAGATTTTCAAAAATAGGCTCTCAAATGTATTTAACACGTAGTATATTAAATGTATAGCGTAATAAAGATGGCATTTTCTTGCAATAAATATTGCACAATTTTATTTGATTATTTATTATGGCCTCCCAACCCCTTTTTTCCGCCCTCCTTTAGAAATTACAGCTCGTTTTCAGACAACCCAGTTCTTTATCCAATAAACTCATATTTAATTTGCAATTTTTGTAATGCTGGCTGATAGGAGCTGTTATGCTTGGAAAATTTCTAAGCCCTTCTTTCTTCTTTCCGTCTTTAGGGAGCCTCGGTGGTTGAGTGGATAGAGCGCTTGCGTTCCACAAATGTAATCCGGGTTCGATCACCAACAGGGTCCCTCCTGGATGTTTGCATGTGCTGGGAACTGTGCCGGACGACGTCGCTGGCCGGCGGGTTTCCTCGGGTTTCTCCCGTTTCCTGCACGGTTCCATATCCACCTCTTGTCATCTTCATCTTCCGTAAAGACCTGGATATGTTAAGAGCAGCGAACAAACACATACGTCTAACAATGGCAACTAAACCAATGCTTGGATAATTGACGCATAGGAGTGCTTTATTGAAGTGGAGTTTTGAACCGCTATAAGTAAAAAATCTTTCAAAGGTGTATATTTTTAGCTCACCAAGTTCAAACCCTACACTTTACGAAATTTTATTTGCGGAACCTGCTATTCGCAATGATTAAAGAAAGATTAAGAAAATTTTGTACATAATAAACGTACGCAAATATAGATGTCACACAAATTTTTGTCATAAAAATCTAAACGTAATGGAAGAAATAACAGAAATAGTTAATTGACCCCATTTTCGTTTTGCGCCTCATTAAGGGAGTTCGCCCACAGTTTCGCCCGCGCTCCAACCAATGAAATCAGTTGCTGTAGATCCGCCTCGGCAAGCATCTTTAAGGCTACTGCATCTACTTAACTTTCTAGGAGGAAAATCGAGAATGTCACCGCATACAGAACAACATACATATATATATACATTGATGGCCGAGTAAGGTTAAACGTTTTATTACAATTAATCGCCGTATTTCATATTTATATGTGCGTCCAAAACTGCCTTGCCATAAGACAGTCAAAATGAAACCGAAAAACTGCTCACTACGACATTTAGTAATAAATCTAATTAAGGACAAATAAACCATGCATGATCACGATGAGAGGAGACAACAATCTATGCCGCAAGCAGCACCTTTAAAGACTCGGTAACAATACTTTAGGAGCATTCGGATACATCTCAACTACTGCCAACTGGAAACAGTTGTTTGCAAACATCATTCACGAAAACAATCAAACATATTCTCCATCTTAAACGGTCATAATTAACAGACCTAGACAGTTATCAGTAAGTTGCGTAGTTAATGACCGTGTCAGAAGTTCGGTATTAACTTACTGGTAAAAATCATGAAATCCGAAAGGTTACTTAGAATTCTTACAATATGAAGATCTAACAGTGAACATAAACTTACCTTTGAATATATCAACGAGGCGATGCCGGTCCCATCTTGACAAAATATTCTGCGTCTCTTCATTAATTTAGCCTGCCTAAGGTGGAAACTCGAATAACGGCGTTTTAGGGCCTACTGACAGAAACGCAGGACAAAGATTGAACTTTAGAACACCAAACGCACCCTCACGCAAATGTAGTACGATTCCTACGTCTATAATGACTAAGAAGAATGNTTGAACTTTAGAACACCAAACGCACCCTCACGCAAATGTAGTACGATTCCTACGTCTATAATGACTAAGAAGAATGTGTTGATTATTATTTCCGTACAGTAGTGATGTTCGTTTTTATTATTTACGGTAACGCTTTCGACGTCTGTTCTAAAGCTTCATTACAATTAGCAACATACTTGCACATTTGGTGGAAATATGTTACACTGTTCTGCTGTACTGTTGTTATACGTCATCGATTCATACCTGATCCTACTAATATTATAAATGCGAAAGTTTGTGTGTGCGTATGTTTGTTACCACTCAGTTCAATAACGGCTGAACGGATTTTGATGAAATTTGATATGTAGGTACTTCAGATCCTGAAATAGGATCTAGAATACTTTTTTCCCTGAAAATTATACGGTTCCTGTGCAATAACAATAAAATATTATTTTACAACGACTGGGAACGTGTAATACCAACATACACCAAGCTTTCTGATGAATGTCCGAAAAATATTTTTGCTATTTTTTTTCTCTGGTGTCAGAGTTTATCAGGCCACCCAAGGACCTCTGGAATTGTTTAACGACTTTTATCAATCGATAACAACCGGGACCGAATATTTAACGTGCCCTCCGAAGCCCGGAAGCGCTCAGATGTTATGCCACTAAACGGTCACCCATCCAAATGTGTGCCGCTAGGAACGTTGCTTAATTTTGGTGATCTATTAAAAACCCTCNTCAGCGCGCTTCCGAGACGGCACACAAGGCGGAAGCACGTGATAAGCTGATACTCAGAGACAAGCTCGGCGTCAGAATAACGCTGAAAACAAACTCCTCAGCGTACTGCTGAGATGATGGACGAGGCGGAAGCTGAGCGCATGGCTTCTCAGCGCGCTTCCGAGACGGCACAAGCGGTGGAAGCACGTGATAAGCTGATACTGAGACAAGCTCGGCGTTGACAAACATTTTCAAGGAACACGTGGGGATTTTTCGCAAAATCTTCATTCGACTATGACGAAACTATTGATTACGGTCATCACAGGCTCATAAAAATGGATAGAANAAGCCCGGAAGCGCTCAGATGTTATGCCACTAAACGGTCACCCATCCAAATGTGTGCCGCTAGGAACGTTGCTTAATTTTGGTGATCTATTAAAAACCCTCTGACAAGTGCAAGACGTAGTACTTAACTACAGTTTTTCGGATGCTCGGCGTCAGAAGAACGCTGAAAACAAGCTCTTCAGCGTACTGCTGAGATGATGGACGAGGCGGAAGCTGAGCGCATGGCTTCTCAGCGCGCTTCCGAGACGGCACAAGCGGTGGAAGCACGTGATAAGCTGATGCTGAGACAAGCTCGGCGTTGACAAACATTTTCAAGGAACACGTGGGGAGTTTTCGCAAAATCTTCATTCGACTATGACGAAACTATTGATTACGGTCATCACAGGCTCATAAAAATGGATAGAATGAACAAACCTTTTGTTATATATGATAGTAGTTTACTACTTTACTATCATATNATGAACAAACCTTTTGTTATATATGATAGTAGTTTACTACTTTACTATCATATTTTTTTTTTAAATTTGAATTTGCCCTATTTAAGAGCGCTTGGAACCATTTTGGTTGAGTTTTCTTGCTGCCCAATATTCCTTCATGAGTTGTGACTGTCTTTGTTTCCTTTCCTCCGTGAAGGTGTAGTTGTTTTTCCTTCTGATTTTGGGTTCACATTTTGCAGTGTCGACCAATCTTCTGAAGGTTTCACTGTCTCTCGTGTTTTCTTCTGTAATTGAAAGTGATTTTANAATTTTGCAGTGTCGACCAATCTTCTGAAGGTTTCACTGTCTCTCGTGTTTTCTTCTGTAATTGAAAGTGATTTTAGGTCGTTTCTGACTTCTTCATATATTATTGTACATTTCTTTTCCCAATTTATTTATTAGTGAATTACTGTAAAATTCAATTGTACCCTGGCAAAGCCATGGTGGTTCGCTAGTGTTCTATATGTTCTGTAATTGTAATAAGGATTACACATATTTACTATTTGATATTACTACATTGTAACGTACAGAGCACGAGTGCAATGTTATTTCGAAAATATCTTGTCACATGCTAACAGAANTGATATTACTACATTGTAACGTACAGAGCACGAGTGCAATGTTATTTCGAAAATATCTTGTCACATGCTAACAGAAATCTTATACGTAAATTCTGCCGCCGCCGAACCCTCATCTCCCACCGAATGGCCTTGGTGTCGTGAGACCGGGAGCCTAGGCTCCCATAACTCACAGGGTGTTTGTAAGAAAAATGCACCCCGACACATATCCAAATCATTGGGTCGGTGGCGGAGCGCCGTGTGTATGTGGGTTGTTGGGCACCGGACCCGTATTTAGGCTGTTAAATTGTGATGCCTATTTAAAGTAAATTTACGTGTTCGTGGATTTCGGCGGAGGAGTGAAGCTCCCCANTTCGTGGATTTCGGCGGGGGAGTGAAGCTCCCCTCCAGCCTCACGGCTGGAGTGAATGTTGTGCCGTGATGTCTGTCTGACCTGTTGTTTTGTTGTTTACAAGTGTGCTAGTTAATTTCGCATGTAGTGTGTCGGTGATTCCCTAGTCTTCCAAGGTGTCCTATACAGGTCTCCCTCGGGGTCCGAGTTATCGTTTCAGCGTTTGTGACATTGAAGAGGAATAATACCAATGTTAGTAAATTACAGTTGGGGAGGACACTGGTACCAGAATCTATACAGACTCCTGTATCAGTGGAGCCCCCCTTTATGAGGTCCAAGTTTTCTTCTTCCCGACCTGAAACAAACTATCACGTCGGTGCGTTATTTGGAGTATAAAGTTTTGTATTTTGGGTTTTTTTATTTAAAATATTTTAATAAAAATATTTTTATAAAAATATTTTCATAAAGTTTTTTTAAAATATATATTTTGTCAATTTTTATTAATGTTTGTAGTTTATCCTAAAATATATTTACAGTGTGATATATACAATGATAATGATTAGGTTAAGTCCCCCATGATCATTTCCCTGGACCAGTGCATGTGCCCACTAGGCTTGGTTCTCGAGTGGTAGCTGGGGCAGACTTCCTTGCCCGAGAACCCACACAGTTGGCCCCTGGGTCAGTGCTGTAAATTCTGTGAGGAAAACGTGTGTTTAATATGGCTGTAAGTGGACGAAGTGCACTAGCCGTACATTTCTGTTTTATACATCACTCCGGATAAAGATTTTTTTTTCGGTGTGTACGAAACACTGGGAAGATTTACAAGAATGGGGCTACAATCTTTACAGCTGGGTGTTTGCTACCTTTTGCCTGTATGTATGTGTGCGATAACATCATTTTAATACTTCAGTTTATCAGTACTGCTGAAGATTGTCTGACGTGTCATTCCAGAGTCAGCGTACCTGGAAGTTGACTTTTCTAAAGTGGTTCCATGGTGTTTCAGCGACTGTTCGCATACAAGCAACTCGCTAATTTGAGCTGCTGACTATTTATGAGTTGGGTTAGAAAGTGAAATTTACATCTTTTTTTCATATTCAGCCAGTTGATCTTTACTAACGGCTCGCTAGTGAAGCCATTATTCCTAATATTTTAAACGTAACTTACACACGCCATTGCAGCTTTTGGATTATGTTCTGCTGCTTTTTATGAAGGCCAACAAATAGCCCCACTCAGAAATAAATGGGTGACAAAACCAGTGTGGCACAGATTTATAGTATATTTTCCGGTGCCAAGATATATTTTAACATGTATATATATATATATATATATATATATATANCAAGGCCAACAAATAGCCCCACTCAGAAATAAATGGGTGACAAAACCAGTGCGGCACAGATTTATAGTATATTTTCCGGTGCCAAGATATATTTTAACATGTATATATATCTGAGCCTGTTGTAATCTGTTTGTAGGCTGTTTTAAGAAGTTATATCTATGTGTGTATGCTGTGAAACCTTTGAGCATTTAGCGTTCTCTTATTGGGAAGGGGGCATATAGCAGTACCAGATAATGAAACATTATGATATTTTTCTCAAACATTATACTATAAATTAAATTGCCCGTAATCAAACCATGTTTCATTTGCAAAATTATGAACGTTTAAATTTTTAATGGACTTTAGCATGATGACACTTAACTTAACTAAGTAGTGTTTGAAAATAAAAAGATAATAATTTCACATAATTTAGCATCTTATGTATATTCCACTAAAACTCTTATTTTCCCTCTCAACCTTACAAATGCAGGTTCATCAACTTACGCATACTAA
Source organism: Clitarchus hookeri (assembly GCA_002778355.1). NCBI lineage: Eukaryota > Metazoa > Arthropoda > Insecta > Phasmatodea > Phasmatidae > Clitarchus > Clitarchus hookeri. Next base: position 141,333 of record NQII01003762.1, on the reverse strand, counting down.
TGATTACATTGTCAGCAAGAATAAAAACCACGATGATTCACAAACTTCGGTCTCACGAAAAAATAATTCACTAACAATTAGCTTACTATCTAGAGGCAAGCATTTAACAGGGGCTCCTGACATTTAACTCAACATTGCCTTTTTTGATCTTTTTCTTTTAAATTTTGAATCACTTTATTGGTGAGGTAGGCATCACCCATGCCTCACTTTTCAAGCTCTCGCCAGTCCTCAACCACTCCACATTCTCTGGACTAAATGTCGCCTTATAGCACAACACTATTTCTACTAACACAATCTCAAATGCCTCGGAGCACAACGCTACTTCCCATACAACACAAGTCTCCAAGCGCACTATATAATCCCAGAATTGCGCACAGCACCCGCGACCGTATCGCACACTCTGTAAATACACTGAAATTTCAGCAATGATCCTAACAGACGTTCTGGAAATTATTCCAGTGTTCATTAACATCAATGCTTAAATATTTGCAGCGACTATTGATATTTAGAATAAATACGGACATAGGCAATCCAAGCTGCGAATTGCCAATCGCATTACAACCGAGTAGGCAAGACAAATATTAGGAAAACTAAAAAACATTTTATTTCAACTGATCTGGAAACAAATTTATTAACAATAAATGTTCTGTATAGTGCTTGCTTTCACAATGAGAACTGTACTTGCGTGATTACAAAAAAAAAATGTTGAAAAAAAAAACGGAAATCGTTATGTCTCATGGAAAACAAACACTAACAAAGCTTACAGTCTCTATCGTACACAAGTCCATTATTTTTCCCATTACTAAGTGACTATAATGTGTGATTCCTATAACCTGATAAGTTCCAGCATATTAAGGTGTACATGCACAATTCGCCTTCACCAATAAATGCATGCGATAACACCACAACAGCAAAAGATATTTCACTACCAGTACTGTTTCCATTAAACCTGATAATATATTTTACGACGACGTGTGTTGCACCATACAACTTCCTGTCCGTTGCACAGCGTCAAAGGCGTCGACGACGAAGACAATTTGCTATTTTAGGTTTTTATCATATGTGGTTCAAGTTTTCGGCATTTTCAGTGAATACTCTCTCCTCAGAAAAAATTCTGGTCATAGTTTCCGCATAAATACGTGTCAAAATTACAAACTTGGTGTTTTAGAAATGACCAAATAGTGAAAAGTTACTTATATACGGAAATGAGATAATCTACACAATTAGATGACAAGGACTATTTCAAAACGTATATAAAGCCGTACAAATAAATTATTTTACAATTTAAAAAAATTATGAATATAAGGAAATTTTTGCATAATTTTTATCTGTGACTGCCCGTGAAATTTTGTTAAATTAACTTTGCTGATCATATTTCTTTGAATGAATTAAGTCAAGACCTTTCAGTTGTCCTTGTTAGATTGTCTGCAGTTAGTTTGACATATTTAATTTTTCCATTAAAAACCAATAAAATTTTTGATTTTAACATCATTTTGCAAAAAACATGCAATATAAGAGCAATTTATATTATGAGAAAGTAGTTAGAGATAATGTCTGTAAGTTGAACTCCATGAGGAGCAAATATGAAATAACAAGTTCATTCGTGGCGAACGCCCGCGTACTTAACAAATGTACAGATATGGATCATACACACCAAGAGCAAAACAATTAAAACTCTGTAGCTGAAAATGCCTGCACATCCTCACGTTGTTGGGAACGAGAAAGTAATCGGCCAGGACCCGTACTAAGAGGTAATGCCAGGATATACCTGGAGTGATTTCGGTAAACGGGAAGTCAAAATCAGGATATTCGGGCGGTAACCGAATCAAGGTCCTGCCGAATACGAATCCAATGTGCTAACATTCCGCCACACCACTCTGATACCTTTTCCAAGGTCAGAGATATTAACATGCATTTCATTTCCTTCTGGAAGCGATTCAAATCTTATCTGAGGTCAACCATGACAAAGCAATCTATGACAGGAACTGTGTCAAGAAATCTGTTGCAACCGATGCTGTGTTTATGTGTTTGACTGATATTTTTGCGGAAATATTCTATCCTGTTCCCTATACTTTAATTGAATATCATGAACTGCAGTTTACAAACAATTACAAATTTGAAAATCTCTTTTCAAGAACTAAGTTTTTGATACATTATAATGATATGTGGCGCAATATGGTTTGCTTTCAAAACACAATTTTGCACCTGCGTGAAGCAGGTTAACAAATTAAAATGTGGAAAGCCTGAGTACAGTAACATTATTGGCAGTTGTTGCAGACTTTCAGAAGTTACTCATCCGTACACTTCATGTTCCATGCTAAAACACATTTTATGATAAATGTTCTCCGGTACTTGTTCAACAACGTATAGATTAAGCTTATATATCACGTTTACCATACAGTTTTCATTTCAGTTTATCGCGATGTTCTTTCAGTGGAAAGTGGAAACATTTCTGTGTAAATCACATTCAGTAAGGGCATGAGCATACTCAACGCCCCCATCAACGGTTCTTTGGCATTCCACTGCTAATTATCGCAGTTAGTTTTCCACAGAACTCTATTTACAGTGAATAATAATGAATTTGATATATCTTGTGAGTGTAAAGCTTGTAAAATAATATTTCTACAATTTTCTTCTGCAGATGCGAGCGTCATTTTGGCCCGTTACATCACATGCATTGGGCAGTCACTCCGACCAGAACTGCGGTGCGAAATGTGCCCAAGTCTACCAAACACTATCGACTGGGTGTGCTCCGTCNGCAGTCACTCCGACCAGAACTGCGGTGCGAAATGTGCCCAAGTCTACCAAACACTATCGACTGGGTGTGCTCCGTCTATCAGTGCGCTGGAAAGAACAGATATCGCCGCTTTTGAAGATTAACAAATTACCGAATTTAAGAAAATATCTGCGTGTATTCTATCTGCAATTATTTTAATTTGGAACAACGTAGTTTCCAATTGTTTTTGAATAGTGTTTCGATTAGGAAATCCCAACGCCATCTTTGCATAAGAGCTTATCTATCGATTTTTTTCTCTCCTTCTCTCACTCTAAAAAATTTTTATGTATTCGTTTTAATTTTATACTTTGTCTTAAAGTTTAACTATAACGCATCACATTTCAAACNCTAAAAAATTTTTATGTATTCGTTTTAATTTTATACTTTGTCTTAAAGTTTAACTATAACGCATCACATTTCAAACGCGAGAAAAATGTTAATTCGCTTAAAATACTGTTTATATATTTATATTCCGTTCCATGATTAAAATGATTTAATATGGTGCTTCCAAACGTTAAGNACTTAAAATACTGTTTATATATTTATATTCCGTTCCATGATTAAAATGATTTAATATGGTGCTTCCAAACGTTAAGTAATTCTGAATTAACATGTGGTGCATTAGCGAAAGTGCTTTACCTCTATAGCGTACAGTTCTACACGACTTCATGGATAAAATTGGCTCTAGTTTGCTTATAGAATTGTTGATTTTTCTGGAATACATTTATTTCAAAACGTGCTTACGTAATGTTATTTTAATTATTCATATTTATTAGTTATATTGCATAACCACTGCTTTTACTTTGAGTGATGCCATTGCTATTACAAACACTAGGACGATTTCGTGTTTTAAAAGTATGTCTAATATTGCATAATGTGTGTCATAAATCTTTTATACATTTATTAATAGTGTGGTTTTTTAACGCATGCATTACTTATTTAAAGTTATAATATCGATCGAATTGTTAATCAAATTATGTAAGTTTAGTCAAAATGATAATACATATTCATGTAAACCTTGACTAAACTAATTAATGAGATATTAAGCGCAAATCTTTCTACATTCATTAAAAATATTAAGTTATTTAGAAAAGCAAAATAAAATGAAAAATTTTACTATGATAGGCTATCCACGGTAAAATTAGCACTTCTTGATGCCCTCTCATTTAGAATAATAGTCAATAAATACAATTATTGGAGGCTTGTACGTTAACTTTCCGAATTCTGTGAAATATATACACTGTATTTATTACTTTTGTGGCAATATTTATTTTAAAAAGCGGCGTAAAGATAAAAATGGCTGATAGGAAAAAGTAACTACGGCTGCGAAAGTGGTCACTTTACCGTGAACAGCCTACATGATAAAAAATAGGTTAAATACATTTCACCGTCTCTAAATAAAACTTCTTTTATAACCTTCAGTGCGTTATAAATGTTTTGCTACCAAAGTGGTTCTCCTTGAAGCTGCTGGTGAAACGGGTTTCCTGGCCTTTGGGGAAACGAACAAGTAATCTGACATGGAAGAAGACTTTCGCAACAAACAGTGATTCACAGCTTGCGTGCATTCTCTGAGATAAGTCATTTACTTGTTGTTTTGTAGCATGCTGGGCTACCTCCAAACAAATGCTACCATTTGTAGCATACGAGAGACTAAGTGGAAACAACTACAAGTATGCCACAAATATAAAGCTCCGAGGATCTACTTGTGAAGGCGTGACCTTAATTTTAAAGAAACGAAATCTTGGATTATTGCTAGATAAATAAACTGAATTACAGAAACACTGACAAAAACATTATCTAACCTTGCTTTAACATACAAATGAAAAAAAAAGCTAGGTAATGGAAAAGAACACAGCGGGATTTGCGAAGAATACAAAAAAAATCCCAGAAAGGGAATAAAAGGTTAAAGAACATAGTTAAAATAAGCGAGTGCCTAAGAACGGCACGCACACTCCCTCCCTTAAACGAGGCCACGGGATTCCAGGTGTGGCAAGTTTAACAAAAATACATAACCCAAAAAAAAATTGTTAACCATCAGCAGAAGTTGACGTAGTAGGCCAAGGAACCATTACAAATCCTTCTGGCACAAGATCAGGCTGATCAGAAGGTGGGAGACTTGCCTTCCTGCAGAATTTGGATTTCAACCAAAATACATGACAAGCATGTAACAAAAGAAAAACCGTAATAGAAGATACAATAATGTAGATGAGATTAAGGTTGACTGGATGTGGTATAGAATGAGGGCAAGACATCCTGAAAGTTGGTTCCTTGGAGAAGCTAAAAGAGTATCAAATTCCTTAATAAAGGAGTCATTCAGGGTGAGGTTAGGGAAATTAGAAAAATTTACATGAGATAGTTTAACTACTAGTTTAAGGACGTGGATGACAGGCAGGGATAGGTTAAAATGCAGAATTCACAGAACTAAAAGTCTAGGAAAGGACTAATAATGATACACTGAGATGCATTGTTTACTAAACCAGTACCTGACAAAGCAAGGGTAAAAGGGGAAAGGTTACTGTAGTAGTCCTGCACAAGAAAGTAACATCAATGGTAGAATTAGAAGTAAATAACCAATGAGAACTAGTTTTAAATAAAGAATGGAGTTTTAAACTGATAACAGATTTATCACAATTACAAAATATGATTTTCCGGCAAAGAGGTCAAATTCACAGTTGTCTACATGTGCATCAAAGACAGGGAAAGAAGCAGGACATAAGGTAATGCCGTGAGTGTTACAACGCATAAGAGAATCATGGTTAACAGTAGCCAAATGCTTACGATCCAAACTAATAATCAAGAATTCCTGAACATGGAGTACCAAGTATCTGTTTATAGAATAGAACAAGGGAACGGGGAAAACATGATACCTTTCAAACGAACTATCCTTATTGGCCAAGGGAACATTAACAACAATATTAAGTGAATAATTATAGATAATTGACTGCAAATTACTTAGATCATAAAACATGTATCAATTTTCATGCAAAACAGGTGCTACCATGTAAAGTGGAGAAGTAATGAGCTATTGAATGTGTTTTAGAATGTTCAAAAATGAATCAGCACTTAACAAGGTTGTACTTAACTTGATTTGTACACTAGTTTCTATTGCATGATGCAAATAAAAACTTTTCAGCCTGGCGTTAGTAAGAGATTCTCTGGCGCAGAGTAGCATACCATTTAAATCAATCCTGAAACTCAAAATGATAATTCCATCAAGGATGTCATGTAATGCAAAAAAAAAGTTTACGATACAAAGCTTTATCGTGATCGATATATAATTGAGTTAATGTCTTGATATACCCAGTGTTATTTATAATTCTGTCTTCCAAATTCTTGATAAGAACGATTTTATTAGACACATAAGTTACCATTATGTGCTAACCATAAGGTTTTATAACCAAAAAGGCTAGACTTGCATACTACGATGTGGAGGGTGCAATAACACCTTTACCTAACAATTCCTGAATCTGTTTCCTTAATATATCCATTTAAGATGGGGCTAATCTCTATGGATGACTTGTGACATAATCTTTGTCAAAAAGTTTATTTTATACTCTAACAGACCAGTAACACCTGATTCCAATGTGAGAACTTTAGGAAATTGTTCAAATATTTTCTTTATAGCGATATGATGTGTGGATTCCAAATGTGCAAAAGTGTCAACAACGGCCCTTGACTCAGCACATATTTCAGACGAGAGTGATGGATTTTGTACTATTAACATAAATAATTATACTGACATGAGAAAATTCAAAGAAAATGAGTTTTGCCTAAATATCCAAAAAAAAAAAAAAAAAAAAAA